>CAWUDS030000925.1:0-75924 GCA_963859935.3 Lathyrus sativus
CAAAAGGATGATAGAGCAAAACACACTCGCACAATCTGACATCGACAAAATGACAGACCCACCACCAAAAGGATGATAGAGCAAACTCACACCAGCTACTACCACTAAAAGAATGATGGAGTAAAACACTCGCACAATCTGACATCGATGAAATGACAGACCCACCACCAAAAGGATGACAGAGAAAACTCACACCGGATACTATCACCAAAAGGATGATAGAGCAACACACACTCGCACAATCTGATATCGATGAAGTGACAGACCCACCACCAAAAGGATGACGGAGTGAACTCACACCGGCTACTATCACCAAAAGGATGATAGAGCAAAACAAACTCGCACAATCTGACATCAATGAAATGACAGATCCACCACCGAAAGGATTACTGAGCAAACTCACACCACGTACTACCACCAAAAGTATGATAGAGCAAAACACACTCGTACAATCTAACATCGATGAAATGACCGACGCACCACCAAAAGGATTACTGAGCAAACTCACACCAGCTACTACCACCAAAAGGATGATAGAGCAACACACACTCGCACAATCTGATATCGATGAAGTGACAGACCCACCACCAAAAGGATGACGGAGTGAACTCACACCGGCTACTATCACCAAAAGGATGATAGAGCAAAACAAACTCGCACAATCTGACATCAATGAAATGACAGATCCACCACCGAAAGGATTACTGAGCAAACTCACACCACGTACTACCACCAAAAGTATGATAGAGCAAAACACACTCGTACAATCTAACATCGATGAAATGACCGACGCACCACCAAAAGGATTACTGAGCAAACTCACACCAGCTACTACCACCAAAAGGATGATAGAACAAAACACACTCGCACAATCTGACATCCATGAAATGACAGACCCACCACCAATAGGATTATTGAGCAAACTCACACCAGTTACTACCACCAAAAGGTTGATAGAGCAAAACACACTTGCACAATCTGACATCAATGAAATGATAGACCGACCACCAAAAGGATGACTGAGCAAACTCACACCGGCTACTACCACTAAAAGAATGATACAGCAAACCACTCGCACAATCTGACATCGAGGAAATGACAGATCCACCACCAAAAGGATGACGGAGATAACTCACACAGGCTACTATCACCAAAAGCATGATAGAGGAACACACACTCGCACAATCTGAAATTGATGAAATGACAGACCCACCACCAAAAGGATGACGGAGCGAACTCACAACGGCTACTACCACCAAAAGGATAATAGAGAAAAGCACACTCGCACAATGTGACATCGATGAAATGACAGACCCACATCCAAAAGGATGACTGAGCAAACTCACACCGACTACAACCACAAAAAGAATGATAGAGCAAAACACTCGCAAAATCTGATATCGACGAAATGATAGTCGCAACGCCAAAAGGATGACCAAGGAAACTCACACTGGCTACTACCAACAAAAGGATGATAGAGCAACACATACTCTCACAATCTGAAATCGATGAAATAACAGACCCACCAACAAAAGGATGACAGAGCGAACATAAAACGGTTACTACCACCAAAAGGATGATAGAGAAAAACACACTCGTACAATCTGACATCGATGAAATGACCGACGCACCACCAAAAGGATTACTGAGCAAACTCACACCAGCTACTACCACCAAAAGGATGATAGAACAAAACACACTCGCACAATCTGACATCCATGAAATGACAGACCCACCAACAATAGGATTATTGAGCAAACTCACACCAGTTACTACCACCAAAAGGTTGATAGAGCAAAACACACTTGCACAATCTGACATCAATGAAATGATAGACCGACCACCAAAAGGATGACTGAGCAAACTCACACCGGCTACTCCCACTAAAAGAATGATACAGCAAACCACTCGCACAATCTGACATCGAGGAAATGACAGATCCACCACCAAAAGGATGACGGAGATAACTCACACCGGCTACTATCACCAAAAGCATGATAGAGGAACACACACTCGCACAATCTGAAATCGATGAAATGACAGACCCACCACCAAAAGGATGACAGAGCGAACTCACAACGGCTACTACCACCAAAAGGATAATAGAGAAAAGCACACTCGCACAATGTGACATCGATGAAATGACAGACCCACATCCAAAAGGATGACTGAGCAAACTCACACCGACTACAACCACGAAAAGAATGATAGAGCAAAACACTCGCAAAATCTGATATCGACGAAATGATATTCGCAACGCCAAAAGGATGACCAAGCAAACTCACACTGGCTACTACCAACAAAAGGATGATAGAGCAACACACACTCTCACAATCTGAAATCGATGAAATAACAGACCCACCAACAAAAGGATGACGGAGCGAACATAAAACGGTTACTACCACCAAAAGGATGATAGAGAAAAACACACTCGTACAATCTGACATCGATGAAATGACAGACCCACCACCAAAAGGATTACTGAGCAAACTCACACCAGCTACTACCACCAAAAAGATGATAGAGCAAAACACACTCGCACAATCTGACATCGATGAAATGATAGACCCACCACCAAAAGGATGACGGAGCAAACTCACAACGACAACTACCACCAAAAGGATAATAGAGAAAAACACACTCGCACAATGTGACATCGATGAAATGACAGGCCCACATTCAAAAGGATGACTGAGCAAACTCACATCGACTACGACCAAGAAAAGAATGATATAGCAAAACACTCGCAAAATCTAACATCGACGAAGTGACAGTCCTAACACCAAAAGGATGACGAAGCAAACTCACACTGGCTACTACCACCAAAAGGATGATAGAGCAACACACACTCTCACAATATGAAATCGATGAAATGACAGACCCACCATCAAAAGGATGACGGAGTGAACTCACACCGGCTACTATCACCAAAAGGATGATAGAGCAAAACAAACTCGCACAATCTGACATCAATGAAATGAGAGATCCACCACCAAAAGGAGTACTGAGCAAACTCACACCAGGTACTACCAACAAAAGGATGATAGAGAAAAACACACTCGTACAAACTGACATCGATGAATTGACCGACCCGCCACCAAAAGGATTACTCAGCAAACTCACACCAGCTACTACCACCAAAAGGATGATAGAGAAAAACACACTCGCACAGTCTGACATCGATGAAATGACAGACCTACCACCAATAGGATTACTGAGCAAACTCACACCAGCTACTACCACCAAAAGGTTGATAGAGAAAAACACACTCGCATAATATGACTTCGATGAAATGATAGACCGACCAACAAAAGGATGACTGAGCAAACTCACACCGGCTAATACCACTAAAAGAATGATGGAGCAAACCATTCGGGCAATCTGACATCGACGAAATGACAGATCCACCACCAAAAGGATGACGGAGAAAACTCACACCGGCTTTTATCCCCAAAAGGATGATAGAGCAACACACACTCGCACAATCTGAAATCAATGAAATGACAGACCCACCATCAAAAGGATGACGGAGCAAACTCACAACGGCAACTACCACCAAAAGGATAATAGAGAAAAACACACTCGGAAAATGTGACATCGATGGAATGACAGACCCACATCCAAAAGGATGACTGAGCAAACTCACACCGACTACGACCACGAAAAGAATGATAGAGCAAAACACTCGCAAAATCTGACATCGACGAAATGACAGTCCCAACACAAGAAGGATGACGAAGCAAACTCACATTGGCTACTACCACCAAAAGGATTATAGAGCAACACACACTCTCACAATATGCAATCGATGAAATGACAGACTCACCACGAAAAGGATGACGGAGCGAACTCACAACGGCTACTACCACTAAAAGGATGATAGAGCAAACCACACTCGCATAATCTGAAATCGATGAAATGATAGACTCACCACCAAAAGGATGACGGAGTGAACTCACACCGGCTACTATCATCAAAAGGATGATAGAGCAAAACAATCTGACATCAATGAAATGACAGACCCACCACCAAAAGGATTTCTGAGCAAACTCACACCAGCTACTACCACCAAAAGGATGATAGAGAAAAACACACTCGCACAATCTGACATTGATGAAATGACAGACCCACCACCAAATGGATTGCTGAGCAAACTCACACAAGCTACTACCACCAAAAGGATGATAGAGAAAAACACACTCGCACAATCTGACATCGATGAAATGACCGACCCACCACCAAAAGGATTACTGAGCAAACTCACACCAGGTACTACCACCAAAAAGATGATAGAGAAAAACACACTCGTACAATCTGACATCGATGAAATGACAGACCCACCACCAAAAGGATTACTGAGTAAACTCACACCAGCTACTACCACCAAAAGGATGATAGAGCAAAACACACTCGCACAATCTGACATCGATGAAATGACAGACCCACCACCAAAAGGATGACAGAGCGAACTCACAACGGCAACTACCACCAAAAGGATAATAGAGAAAAACACACTCGCACAATGTGACATCGATGAAATGACAGGCCCACATCCAAAAATATGACTGAGCAAACTCACACCGACTACAACCACGAAAAGAATGATATAGCAAATCACTCGCAAAATCTGACATCGACGAAATGACAGTCCCAAACACCAAAAGGATGATGAAGCAAACTCACACTGGCTACTACCACCAAAAGGATGATAGAGCAACACACACTCTCACAATATGAAATCGATGAAATGACAGACCCACCACCAAAAGGATGACGGAGCGAATTCACAACGGCTACTACCACCAAAAGGATGATAGAGCAAACCACACTCGCACAATCTGACATCAACAAAATGACATACCCCCCACCAAAAGGATGACGGAGTGAACTCAAACCGGGTACTATCACCAAAAGGATGATAGAGCAAAACAAACTCGCACAATCTGACATCAATGAAATGACAGATCCACCACCAAAAGGAGTACTGATTAAACTCACACCAGGTACTACCAGCAAAAGGATGATAGAGCAAAACACACTCGTACAATTTGACATCGATGAAATGACCGACCCGGCACCAAAAGGATTACTGAGCAAACTCACACCAGCTACTACCACCAAAAGGATGACGGAGCAAAACACACTCGCACAATCTGGCATCGATGAAATGACAGACCTATCACCAATAGGATTACTGAGCAAACTCACACCAGCTACTACTACCAAAAGGTTGATAGAGCAAAACACACTCGCACAATATGACATCGATGAAATGATAGACCGACCAACAAAAGGATGACTGAGCAAACTCACACCGGCTAATACCACTAAAAGAATGATGGAGCAAACCATTCGCGCAATCTGACATCGACGAAATGACAGATCCACCACCAAAAGGATGACGGAGAAAACTCACACCGGCCTTTATCCCCAAAAGGATGATAGAGCAACACACAAAAAGATGATAGAGAAAAACGCACTCGTACAATCTGACATCGATGAAATTACAGACCCACCACCAAAAGGATTACTGAGTAAACTCACACCAGCTACTACCACCAAAAGGATGATAGAGCAAAACACACTCGCATAATCTGAAATCAATGAAATGACAGACCCACCACCAAAAGGATGACGGAGCAAACTGACAACGGCAACTACCACCGAAAGGATAATAGAGAAAAACACACACTGAAAATGTGACATCGATGAAATGACAGACCTACATCCAAAAGGATGACTGAGCAAACTCACACCGACTACGACCAAGAAAAGAATGATAGAGCAAAACACTCGCAAAATATGACATCGACGAAATGATAGTCCCAACACCAAAAGGATGACGAAGCAAACTCACGGTGGCTACTACCACCAAAAGGATGATAGAGCAACACACACAGTCAAAATCAGAAATCGATGAAATGACAAACCCGCCACCAAAAGGATGACGGGGCGAACTTAAAATGGCTACTACCACCAAAAGGATGATAGAGCAAAACACACTCGTACAATCTGACATCGACAAAATGACAGACCCACCACCAAAAGGATGATAGAGCAAACTCACACCGGCTACTACCACTAAAAGAATGATGGAGTAAAACACTCGCACAATCTGACATCGACGAAATGACAGACCCACCACCAAAAGGATGACGGAGAAAACTCACACCGGATACTATCACCAAAAGGATGATAGAGCAACACACACTCGCACAATCTGATATCGATGAAGTGACAGACCCACCACCAAAAGGATGACAGAGTGAACTCACACCGGCTACTATCACCAAAAGGATGATAGAGCAAAACAAACTCGCACAATCTGACATCAATGAAATGACAGATCCACCACCAAAAGGATTACTGAGCAAACTCACACCACGTACTACCACCAAAAGTATGATAGAGCAAAACACACTCGTACAATCTAACATCGATGAAATGACCGACGCACCACCAAAAGGATTACTGAGCAAACTCACACCAGCTACTACCACCCAAAGGATGATAGAACAAAACACACTCGCACAATCTGACATCCATGAAATGACAGACCCACCACCAATAGGATTATTGAGCAAACTCACACCAGTTACTACCACCAAAAGGTTGATAGAGCAAAACACACTTGCACAATCTGACATCAATGAAATGATAGACCGACCACCAAAAGGATGACTGAGCAAACTCACACCGGCTACTACCACTAAAAGAATGATACAGCAAACCACTCGCACAATCTGACATCGAGGAAATGACAGATCCACCACCAAAAGGATGACGGAGATAACTCACACCGGCTACTATCACCAAAAGCATGATAGAGGAACACACACTCGCACAATCTGAAATCGACGAAATGACAGACCCACCACCAAAAGGATGACGGAGCGAACTCACAACGGCTACTACCACCAAAAGGATTATAGAGCAACACACACTCTCACAATATGCAATCGATGAAATGACAGACTCACCACGAAAAGGATGACGGAGCGAACTCACAACGGCTACTACCACTAAAAGGATGATAGAGCAAACCACACTCGCATAATCTGAAATCGATGAAATGATAGACTCACCACCAAAAGGATGACGGAGTGAACTCACACCGGCTACTATCATCAAAAGGATGATAGAGCAAAACAAACTCGCACAATCTGACATCAATGAAATGACAGACCCACCACCAAAAGGATTTCTGAGCGAACTCACACCAGCTACTACCACCAAAAGGATGGTAGAGAAAAACACACTCGCACAATCTGACATCGATGAAATGACAGACCCACCACCAAATGGATTGCTGAGTAAACTCACACAAGCTACTACCACCAAAAGGTTGATAGAGAAAAATACACTCGCACAATCTGACATCAATGGAATGATAGACCGACCACCAAAAGGATTACTGAGCAAACTCACACCGGCTACTACCACTAAAAGAATGATTGAGCAAAACACTCGCACAAACTGACATCGACGAAATGACAGATCCACCACCAAAAGGATGACGGAGAAAACTCACACCGGCTACTATCACCAAAAGGATGATAGAGCAACACACACTCGCACAATCTGATGTCGATGAATTGACAGACCCACCACCAAAAGGATGACAAAGCGAACTCACAACGGCTACTACCACCAAAAGCATGATAGAGCAAATCACACTCGCACTATCTGGCATCGACAAAATGACAGACCCACCACCAAAAGGATGACGGAGTGAACTCACACCGGCTACTATCACCAAAAGGATGATAGAGCAAAACAAACTCGCACAATCTGACATTAATGAAATGACAGACCCACCACCAAAAGGATTACTGAGCAAACTCACACCAGGCACTACCACCAAAAGGATGATAGAGCAAAACACACTCGTACAATCTGACATCGATGAAATGACTGACCCACCACCAATAGGATTACTGAGAAAACTCACACCAGCCCATACCACCAAAAGGATGATAGAGAAAAACACACTCGCACAATCTGACATCGATGAAATGACAGACCCACCACCAAATGGATTGCTGAGCAAACTCACACCAGCTACTACCACCAAAAGGTTGATAGAGCAAAATACACTCGCACAATCTGACATAAATGAAATGATAGACTGACCACCAAAAGGATTACTGAGCAAACTCACACCGGCTACTACCACAAAAAGAATGATTTAGCAAAACAATCGCACAATCTGACGTCGACGAAATGACAGATCCACCACCAAAAGGATGACGGAGCTAACTCACACCGGCTACTATCACCAAAAGGATGATAGAGCAAAACACACTCGCCCAATCTGACATCGATGAAATGACAGACCCACTACCAAAAGGATTACTGAGCAAACTCACACCCACTACTACCACCAAAAGGATGACAGAGCAAAACACAATTGCACAATTTGACATCGACGAAATGATAGACCCACCACTAAAAGGATGACAGAGAAAACTCACACCGACTACTATCACCAAAAGGATGGTAGAGCAACACACACTTGCACAATCTGAATTCGATGAAATGACAGACCCACCACCAAAAGGATGACGGAGCGAACTCACAACGGCTACTACCACAAAAAGGATAATAGAGAAAAACACACTCGCACAATGTGACATCGATGAAATGACAGGCCCACATCCAAAAGGATGACTGAGCAAACTCACACCTACTATGACCACGAAAAGAATGATAGAGCAAAACACTCGCAAAATCTGACATCGACGAAATGACAGTCCCAACACCAAAAGGATGACGAAGCAAACTCACAATGGCTACTACCACCAAAAGGATGATTGAGCAACACACACTCTCACAAAATGAAATCGATGAAATGACAGACCCACCACCAAACAGATGATGGAGCTAACTCACAACGGCTACTACCACTAAAAGGATGATAGAGCAAACCAAACTCGCACAACTGAAATCGATGAAATGACAGACCCACCACCAAAAGGATGACGGAGTGAACTCACACCAGCTACTATCATCAAAAGGATGATAGAGCAAAACAAACTCGCACAATCTGACATCAAGGAAATGACAGATGCACAACCAAAAGGATTACTGAGCAAACTCACACCAGGTACTACCACCAAAAGGATGATAGAGCAAAACACACTCGTACAATCTGACATCGATGAAATGGCCGACCCACCACCAAAAGGATTACTGAGCAAACTCACACCAGGTACTACCACCAAAAAGATGATAGAGACAAACACACTCGTACAATCTGACATCGATGAAATGACAGACCCATCACCAAAAGGATTATTGAGTAAACTCACACCAGCTACTACCACCAAAAGGATGATAGAGCAAAACACACTCGCACAATCTGACATCGATGAAATGACAGACCCACCACCAAAAGGATGACGGAGCGAACTCACAACGGCAACTACCACCAAAAGGATAATAGAGAAAAACACACTCGCACAATGTGACATCGATGAAATGACAGGCCCACATCCAAAAGGATGACTGAGCAAACTCACACCGACTACGACCACGAAAAGAATGATATAGCAAATCCCTCGCAAAATCTGACATCGACGAAATGACAGTCTCAAACACAAAAAGGATGACGAAGCAAACTCACACTGGCTACTACCACCAAAAGGATGATAGAGCAACACACATTCTCACAATATGAAATCGATGAAATGACAGACCCACCACCAAAAGGATGATGCAGCGAACTCACAACGGCTACTACCACCAAAAGGATGATAGAGCAAACCACACTCGCATAATCTGACATCAACAAAATGACACACCCCCCACCAAAAGAATGACGGAGTGAACTCAAACCGGGTACTATCACTAAAAGGATGATAGAGCAAAACAAACTCGCACAATCTGACATTAATGAAATGACATATCCACCACCAAAAGGAGTACTGAGCAAACTCACACCAGGTACTACCAGCAAAAGGATGATAGAGCAAAACACACTCGTACAATCTGACATCGATGAAATGACCGACCCGCCACCAAAAGGATTACTGATCAAACTCACACCATCTACTACCACCAAAAGGATGATAGAGCAAAACACACTCGCACAATCTGGCATCGATGAAATGACAGACCTATCACCAATAGGACTACTGAGCAAACTCACACCAGCTACTACCACCAAAAGGTTGATAGAGCAAAACACACTCGCACAATATGACATTGATGAAATGATAGACCGACAAACAAAAGGATGACTGAGCAAACTCACACCGGCTAATACCACTAAAAGAATGATGGAGCAAACCATTCGCGCAATCTGACATCGACGAAATGACAGATCCACCACCAAAAGGATGACGAAGAAAACTCACACCGGCCTTTATCCCCAAAAGGATGATAGAGCAACACACACTCGCACAATCTGAAATCAAAGAAATGACAGACCCACCACCAAAAGGATGAAGGAGCAAACTCACAAAGGCAACTACCACCAAAAGGATAATAGAGAAAAACACACAAGGAAAATGTGACATCAATGAAATGACAGACCCACATCCAAAAGGATGACTGAGCAAACTCATACCGACTACGACCACGAAAAGAATGATAGAGCAAAACACTTGCAAAATCTGACATCGACGAAATGATAGTCCCAACACCAAAAGGATGATGAAGCAAACTCACAGTGGCTACTACCCCCAAAAGGATGATAGAGCAACACACACTGTCAAAATCAGAAATCGATGAAATGACAAACCCGCCACCAAAAGGATGACGGAGAGAACTTAAAATGGCTACTACCACCAAAAGGATGATAGAGCAAAACACACTCGCACAATCTGACATCGACAAAATGACAGACCCACCACCAAAAGGATGACAGAGCAAACTCACACCGGCTACTACCACTAAAAGAATGATGGAGCAAAACACTCGCAAAATCTGACATCGACGAAATGACAGAACCACCACCAAAAGGATGACGGAGCAAACTCACACCGGATACTATCACCAAAAGGATGATAGAGCAACACACACTCGCACAATCTGAAATCGATGAAGTGACAGACCCACCACCAAAAGGATGACGGAGCAAACTCACACCAGGTACTACCACCAAAAGGATGATAGAGCAAAACACACTCGCACAATCTGAAATCCATGAAATGACAGACCCACCACCAATAGGATTATTGAGCAAACTCACATCAGTTACTACCACCAAAAGGTTGATAGAGCAAAACACACTCGCACAATCTGACATCGAGGAAATGACAGATCCACCGCCAAAAGGATGACAGAGATAACTCACACCGGCTACTATCCCCAAAAGCATGATAGAGCAACACACACTCGCACAATCTGAAATCGATGAAATGACAGACCCACCACCAAAAGGATGACGGAGCGAACTCACAACGGCTACTACCACCAAAAGGATAATAGAGAAAAGCACACTCGCACAATATGACATCGATGAAATGACAGACCCACATCCAAAAGGATGACTGAGCAAACTCACACCGACTACAACCACGAAAGAATGATAGAGCAAAACACTCGCAAAATCTGACATCGACGAAATGATAGTCACAACGCCAAAAGGATGACCAAGCAAACTCACACTGGCTACTACCACCAAAAGGATGATAGAGCAACACACACTCTCACAATCTGAAATCGATGAAATAACAGACCCACCAACAAAAGGATGACGGAGCGAACATAAAACGGTTACTACCACCAAAAGGATGATAGAGCAAAACACACTCGCACAATCTGACATTGATGAAATGATAGACCCACCACCAAAAGGATTACTATGCAAACTCACACCCACTACTACCACCAAAAGGATGATAGAGCTAAACACACTCGCACAATCTGACATCGACAAAATGACAGACCCACCACCCAAAGGATGACAGAGGGAACTCACACCAGCTACTATAACCAAAAGCATGATAGAGCAAAATAAACTCGCACAATCTTACATCAATGAAATGACAGACCCACCACCAAAAGGATTACTGAGCAAACTCAAACCAGCTACTACCACAAAAATGATGATAGAGCAACACACAATCGCACAATCTGACATCGATCAAATGAAAGAACCACCACCAAAAAGATGACTGAGCAAAATCACACCGGCTACTACCACCAAAGGGATGATAGAGCAAAACTATCGCACAATCTGACATCGAAAAAATGACAGACCCACCACCAATAGGATGACAGAGCAAACTCACACCGGCTACTACCTCTAAAAGAATGATGGAGTCAAACACTCGCACAATCTGACATCGACGAAATGACAGACCCACCACCAAAAGGATGACGGAGAAAACTCACACCGGCTACTATCACTAAAAGGATGACAGAGCAACACACACTCGCACAATCTGAAATCCATGAAATGACAGACCCACTACCAAAAGGATGACGGAGTGAACTCACACCAGCTACTATCACCAAAAGGATGATAGAGAAAAACAAACTCGCACAATATGACATCAATGAAATGACAGATCCACCACCAAAAGGATTACTGAGCAAACTCCCACCAGGTACTACCATCAAAAGGATGATAGAGCAAAACACACTCGTACAATCTGACATCGATGAAATGTCCGACCCACCACCAAAAGGATTACTGAGCAAACTCACACCAGCTACTACCACCAAAAGGATGATAGAGCAAAACACACTCGCACAATCTGACATTGATGAAACGACAGACCCACCACCAATAGGATTACTGAGCAAACTCACACCAGCTACTACCACTAAAAGGTTGATAGAGCAAAACACACTCGCACAATCTGACATCGATGAAATGATAGACCGACCACCAAAAGGATGACTGAGCAAACTCACACCGGCTACTACCACTAAAAGAATGACAGAGCAAACCACTCGCACAATCTGAAATCTAGGAAGTGACAGATCCACCACCAAAAGGATGACGGAGAAAACTCACACCGGCTACTATCACCAAAAGGATGATAGAGCAACACACACTCGCACAATCTGAAATCGATGAAATGACAGACCCACCACCAAAAGGATGACATAGGAAACTCACAACGGCTACTACCACCAAAAAGATAATAGAGAAAAACACACTCGCACAATGTGACATCGATGAAATGACAGACACACATCCAAAAGGATGACTCGGCAAACTCACACCGGCTACTATCACCAAAAGGATGATAGAGCAAAACACTCGCAAAATCTAACATCGACGAAATGACAGTCCCAACACCAAAAGGATGACGAAGCAAACACACACTGGCTACTACCACCAAAAGGATGATAGAGCAACACACACTCTCACAATCTGAAATCGATGAAATGACAGACCCACCACCAAAAGGATGACGGAGCGCACTTAAAACGGCTACTACCACCAAAAGGATGATAGAGCTAAACACACTCGCATAATCTGACATCGACGAAATGATAGACCCACCACCAAAAGGATGACGGAAGGAACTCACACCGGCTACTATCACCAAAAGGATGATAGAGCAAAATAAACTCGCACAATCTGACATCGATGAAATGACAGCCCCACCACCAAAAGGATTACTGAGCAAAACACAATCGCACAATCTGACATCAATCAAATGATAGAACCACCACCAAAAAGATGACTGAGCAAACTCACACCGGGCACTACAACCAAAGGGATGATAGAGCAAAACAATCGCACAATCTAACATTGACAAAATAACAGACCCACCACCAAAAGGATGACAGAGCAAACTCACACTGGCTACTACCACTAAAAGAATGATGGAGAAAAACACTCGCACAATCTGACATCGACGAAATGACAGACCCACCACCAAAGGGATGACGGAGCAAACTCACACCGGCTACTACCACCAAAAGGATGATAGAGCAACACACACTCGCACAATCTGAAATCGATGAAATGACAGACCCACCACCAAAAGGATGACGGAGCGAACTTAAAACGGCTACTACCACCAAAAGGATGATAGAGCTAAACACACTCGCACAATCTGTCATCGACGAAATGACAGACCTACCACCAAAAGGATGACGGAGGGAACTCACAACTGATACTATCACCAAAAGAATGATAGAGCAAAATAAACTCGCACAATCTGACATCGATGAAATGACAGAACCACCACCAAAAGGATGATAGAGCAAAACACAATCGCACAATCTGACATCGATCAAATGACAGAACCACCACCAAAAAGACGACGGAGCAAACTCACACCGGCTACTACAACAAAGTGATGATAGAGCAAAACAATCGCACAATCTAACATCGACAAAATAACAGACCCACCACCAAAAGGATGACGGAGCGAACTCACACTGGCTACTATCACTAAAAGAATGATGGAGCAAAACACTCGCACAATCTGACATCGACGAAATGACAGACCCACCACCAAAGGGATGACGGAGCAAACTCACACCGGATACTACCATCAAAAGGATGATAGAGCAACACACACTCGCACAATCTGAAATCGATGAAATGACAGACCCACCACCAAAAGGATGACAAAGCAAACTCACAACGGCTACTACAACCAAAAGGATAATAGAGCAAAACAAACTCGCACAATGTGACATCGATGAAATGACAGACCCACCACCCAAAGGACGACGGAGCTAACTCACACCAGCTACTATCACCAAAAGGATGATAGAGCAAAACAAACTCGCACAATCTGACATCGATGAACTGACAGAACCACCACCAAAAGGATTACTGAGCAAACTCACACCCACTACTACCACCAAAAGGATGATAGAGGAAAACACAATCGCACAATCTAACATCGAAGAAAGGACAGACCCACCACCAAAAGGATGACAGAGCAAACTCACACCGGCTACTACCACTAAAAGAATGATGGAGCAAAAGACTCGTACAATCTGACATCGACGAAATGACAGACCCACCACAAAAAGGATGACGGAACAAACTCACAACGACTACTATCACCAAAAGGATGATAGAGCAACACACACTCGCACAATCTGAAATCGATGAAATGACAGACCCACTACCAAAAGGATGACAGAGCGAACTCACAACGGCTACTACCACCAAAAGGATAATAGAGCAAAACACACCCGCACAATGTGACATCGACGAAATGACAGACCCACCACAAAAAGGACGACGGAGCTAACTTACATCGGCAACTATCACCAAAAGGATGATAGAGCAAAACGCACTCGCACAATCTGACATCCATGAAATGACAGACCGACCACCAAAAGGATTGTTGAGCAAACTCACACACACTACTACCACCAAAAGGATGATAGAGCAAAACACAATCGCACAATCTGACATCGACGAAATGATAGACCCACCACCAAAAGGATGACAGAGCGAACTCACAGTGGCTACTACCACTAAAAGAATGATGGAGCAAAAGACTCGCACAATCTGACATCGACAAAATGACAGACCCACCACAAAAAGGATGACTGAGCAAACTCACATTGGCTACTATCACCAAAAGGATGATAGAGCAACACACACTCGCACAATCTGAAATCGATGAAATGACAGAACCCACCAAAAGGATGACGGAGCGAACTCACAACGGCTACTACCACCAAAAGGATAATAGAGCAAAACACACTCGCACAATGTGACATCGACGAAATGACAAACCTACCACCAAAAGGACGATGGAGCAAACTCACACCGGCTACTATCACCAAAAGGATGATAGAGCAAATCACACTCGCACAATCTGACATCGATGAAATGACAGACCCACCACCAAAAGGATTACTGAGCAAACTCACACCCACTACTACCACCAAACGGATGATAGAGCAAAACACAATCGCACAATCTGACAACAATGAAATGACAGACCCACCATCAAAAGGATGACAGAGCAAACTCACACCAGCTACTACCATTAAAATAATGATGGAGCAAAACACTCGCACAATCTGACATCGACGAAATGACAGACCCGCCACCAAAGGGATGACGGAGCAAACTCACATCGGCTACTACCACCAAAAGGATGATAGAGCAACACACACTCACACAATCTGAAATCGATGAAATGACAGACCCACCACCAAAAGGATGACGGAGCGAACTTAAAACGGCTACTACCACCAAAAGGATGATAGAGCTAAATACACTCAGACAATCTGACATCGACGAAATGACAGACCCACCACCAAAAGGATGACGGAGGGAACTCACATCGGATACTATCACCAAAAGAATGATAGAGCAAAATAAACTCGCACAATTTGACATCGATGAAATGACAGACCCACCACCAAAAGGATGATAGAGCAAAACACAATCGCACAATCTGACATCGATCAAATGACAGAACCACCACCAAAAAGACGACTGAGCAAACTCACACCGGCTACTACAACAAAGGGATGATATAGCAAAATAATCGCACAATCTAACATCGACAAAATAACAGACCCACCACCAAAAGGATGACGGAGCGAACTCACACTGGCTACTACCACTAAAAGAATGATGGAGCAAAACACTCGCACAATCTGACATCGACGAAATGACAGACCCACCACCAAAGGGATGACGGAGCAAACTCACACCGGCTACTACCACCAAAAGGATGATAGAGCAACACACACTCGCACAATCTGAAATCGATGAAATGACAGACCCACCACCAAAAGGATGACAAAGCAAACTCATAACGGCTACTACCACCAAAAGGATAATAGAGCAAAACACACTTGCACAATGTGACATCGACGAAATGACAGACCCACCACCCAAAGGACGACGGAGCTAACCCACACCAGCTACTATCACCAAAAGGATGATAGAGCCAAACATACTCGCATAATCTGACATCGATGAAACGACAGAACCACCACCAAAAGGATTACTGAGCAAACTCACACCCACTACTACCACCAAAAGGATGATAGAGGAAAACACAATCGCACAATCTGACATCGACGAAAGGACAGACCCACCAACAAAAGGATGACAGAGCAAACTCACGCCGGCTACTACCACTAAAAGAATGATGGAGCAAAAGACTCGAACAATCTAACATCGACGAAATGACAGACCCACCACAAAAAGGATGACGGAAGAAACGCACAACGAATACTATCACCAAAAGGATGATAGAGCAACACACACTCGCACAATCTGAAATCGATGAAATGACAGACCCACTACCAAAAGGATGACGGAGCGAACTCACAACGGCTACTACCACCAAAAGGATAATAGAGCAAAACACACCCACACAATGTGACATCGACGAAATGACAGACCCACCACAAAAAGGACGACGGAGCTAACTTACACTGGCTACTATCACCAAAAGGATGATAGAGCAAAACACACTCGCACAATCTAACATCTATGAAATGACAGACCGACCACCAAAAGGATTACTGAGCAAACTCACACCCACTACTACCACCAAAAGGATGATAGAGCAAAACACAATCGCAGAATCTGACATCGATGAAACGATAGACCCACCACCAAAAGGATGACAGAGCAAACACACCCCAGCTACTACCACTAAAAGAATGATGGAGCAAAAGACTAGCACAATCTTACATCGACAAAATGAGAGACCCACCACAAAAAGGATGACGGAGCAAACTCACACCGGCTACTATCACCAAAAGGATGATAGAGCAACACACACTCACACAATCTGAAATCGATGAAATGACAGAACCCACCAAAAGGATGACGGAGCGAACTCACAACGGCTACTACCACCAAAAGGATAATAGAGAAAAACACACTAGCACAATGTGACATCGACGGAATGACAGACCCACCACCAAAAGGACGACGGAGCTAACTCACACAAGCTACTATCACCAAAAGGATGATAGAGCAAAAGACAGTCGCACAATCTGACATCGATGAAATGACTGACCCACCACCAAAAGGATTACTGAGCAAACTCACACCCACTACTACCACCAAAAGGATGATAGAGCAAAACACAATCGCACAATCTAACATCAACGAAATGACAGACCCACCACCAAAAGGATGACGGAGCAAACTCACACCGGCTACTACCACTAAAAGAATGAGTGAGCAAAAGACTCGCACAATCTGACATCGACAAAATGACAGACCCACCACCAAAAGGATGAACGAGCAAACTCACACCGGCTACTATCACAAAAAGGATGATAGAGCAACACACACTCGCACAATCTGAAATCGATGAAATGACAGGCCCACCACCAAAAGGATGACGGAGTGAACTCACACAAGCAACTATCTCCAAAAGGATTATAGAGCAAAACACACTCGCACAATCTGACATCAATGAAATGACTGACCCACCACCAAAAGCATTACTGAGCAAATTCACACCAGCTACTACCACCAAAAGGATGATAAAGCAAAACACACTCATACAATCTGACATCGATGAAATGACGAACCCACCACCAAAGGGATTACTGAGCAAACTCACACCAGCTACTATCACCAAAAGGATGATAGAGCAAAACACACTCGCACAATCTAACATCGATGAAATGACAGACCCACCACCAAAAGGATTACTGAGAAAACTCACACCAGCTACTACCACCAAAAGGATATTAGAGCAAAACATACTCGCACAATCTAACATCGATGAAATGATAGACCGACCACCAAAAGGATGACTGAGCAAACCCACACCGGCTACTACCACTAAAAGAATGATAGATGCAAAAACTAACACAATCTGACATCGACGAAATGACAGATCCACCACGAAAAGGATGACGGAGAAAACTCACACCGGTTACTATCACGAAAAGGATGATAGAGCAATACACACTCGCACAGTCTGACATCGATGAAATGACAGGCCCACCACCAAAAGGATGACTGAGCAAACTCACACCGACTACGACCACAAAAAGAATGATAGAGCAAAACACTCGCAAAATCTGACATCAACGAAATGACAGTCAGAACACCAAAAGGATGACGAAGCAAACTCACACTGGCTACTACCACCAAAAGGATGATAGAGAAGCACACACTCTCACAATCTGAAATCCATGAAATGGTAGACCCACCACCAAAAGGATGACGGAGCAAACTCACAACGGCTACTTCCACCAAAAGGATGATAGCACAAAACACACTCGCACAATCTGACATCGATGAAATGACAGACCCACCACCAAAACGATTACTGAGCAAACTCACACCAACTACTACCACCAAAAGGATGATAGAGTAAAACATACTTGCACAATCTAGCATTGATGAAATCACAGACTCACCACCAAAAGGATGACAGAGCAAACTCACATCGGCTACTACCACCA
Organism: Lathyrus sativus; assembly: GCA_963859935.3. Classification (NCBI taxonomy): domain Eukaryota; kingdom Viridiplantae; phylum Streptophyta; class Magnoliopsida; order Fabales; family Fabaceae; genus Lathyrus; species Lathyrus sativus. Next base: position 19,342 of record CAWUDS030000925.1, read on the forward strand.
ATAGGATGATAGAGCAAAACACACTCGCACAATCTGACATTGACGAAATGGAAGACCCACCACCAAAAGGATGACAGAGCTAACTCACACCGGCTACTATCACCAAAAATATGATAGAGCAAAACACACTCGCACAATTTGACATCGACGAAATGACAGATCCACCACCAAAAGGATGACGGAGCAAACTCACACCGGCTACTACAACCAAATGGATGATAGAGCAAAACAATCGCACAATCTGACATCGACGAAATGACAGACCCACCACCAAAAGGAAGACGGAGCAAACGCATACCAGCTACTACCAATAAAAGGATGATAGAGCAAAACATACTGGCACAATCTGACATCGATGAAATGACAGACCCACCACCAAAAGGATGACGGAGCGAACTCACAACGGCTACTACCACCAAATGGATGACGGAGCAAACTCACAACGGCTACTACCACCAAAAGAATAATAAAGCAAAACACACTCGCACAATGTGAAATCGACGAAATGACAGACCCACCACCAAAAGGATGACGGAGCTAACTCACACCGGCTACTATCCCCAAAAGGATGATAGAGCAAAACATACTCGCACAATCTGACATTGATGAAATCACAGACTCACCACCAAAAGGATGACGGAGCAAACTCACACTAACTACTACCACCAAACGGATGATAGAGCAAAATACTCGCACAATCCGACATCGACGAAATGAAAGACCCAACACCAAAAGGATGACGGAGCCAACTCACACCGGCAACTACCACTAAAAGAATGATGGAGCAAAACACTCACACACTCTGATATTGACGAAATGACAGACCCACCACCAAAAGGATGACGGAGCAAACTCACACCGGCTACTATAACCAAAAGGATGATAGAGCAACACACACTCGCAGAATCTGAAATCGATGAAATGAAAGGCCCGCCACCAAAAGGATGATGGAGCGAACTCATAACGACTACTACCACCAAAAGGATAATAGAGCAAAACACACTCGCACAATGTGACATCGACGAAATGACAGACCCACCACCAAAAGGATGAAGGAGCTAACTCACACCGACTACTATCACCAAAACGATGATAGAGCAAAACACACTCGCACAATCTGACATCGATGAAATGAAAAACCCACCACCTAAAGGATTACTAAGCAAACTCAAACCAACTACTACCACTAAAAGGATGATAGAGCAAAAAACACTCGCACAAATTGAAATCGATGAAATGACATGCCAACCACCAAAAGGATGACTGAGCAAACTCACACTGGCTACGACCACCAAAAGACTGATAGAGCAAAACACTCACACAATCTGACATCGACGAAATGACAACCCACCACCAAAAGGATGACGGAGCAAACTCACACTTGTTACTACCACCAAAAGGAAGATAGACCAACACACACTCGTATAATATGAAATCGATCAAATGACAGACCCAACACCAAAAGGATGACGGAGCAAACTCACAACAGCTACTACCACAAAAAGCATGATAGAGCAAAACAAAGAAGCACAATTTGACATCGATGAAATGAAAGACCCACCACCAAAAGGATGACGGAGTGAACTCACACCGGCTACTACCACCAATAGGATGATAGAGCAAAACACGCTCGCACAATCTCACATCGACGAAATGGCAGACCCACCACCAAAAGGATGACAGAGCTAACTCACACCGGCTACTATCACCAAAAATATGATAGAGCAAAACACACTCGCCCAATCTGACATCGACGAAATGACAGGCCCACCACCAAAAGGATGACGGAACAAACTCACACCGGCTACTACCACCAAATGGATGATAGAGCAAAACAATCGCACAATCTGACATCGACGAAATGACAGACCCACTACCAAAAGGATGACGGAGCGAACTCACAACAGCTACTAACACCAAAAGGATAATAAAGCAAAATACACTCGTACAATGTGACATCGACGAAATGACAGACCCACGACCAAAAGGATGACAGAGCTAATTCACACCGGCTAGTTTCCCCAAAAGGATGATAGAGCAAAACACACTCGGACAATCTGACATTGATGAAATGACAGACCCACCACCAAAAGGATTAATGAGCAAACTCACACCAACTACTACCACCAAAAGGATCATAGAGCAAAACAAACTCGCACAATCTAGCAATTACGAAAACATAGACTCACCACCAAAAGGATGACGGAGCAAACTCACACTGGCTACTACCATCAAACGGATGATAGAGCAAAATACTCGCACAATCTGACATCGACGAAATGACAGACCCACCACCCAAAGGATTACGGAGCGAACTCACACCTGCTACTACCACTAAAAGAATGATGGAGCAAAATACTCGCACAACCTAACATCGACGAAATGACAGACCCACCACCAAAAGGATGACAGAGCAAACTCACACCGGCTACTATAACCAAAAGGATGATAGAGCAACACACACTCGCACAATCTGAAATCGATGAAATGACAGGCCCACCACCAAAAGGATGACGGAGCGAACTCACAACGGATACTACCACCAAAAGGATAATAGAGCAAAACACACTCGCACAATGTTACATAGACGAAATGACAGACCCACCACGCAAATGATGAAGGAGCTAACTCACACCGGCTACTATCACCAAAAGGATGATAGAGCAAAACACACTTGCACAATCTGACATCGATGAAATGAAAAACCCACCACCTAAAGGATTACTAAGCAAACTCACACCAACTACTACCACCAAAAGGATGATAGAGCAAAACACACTCGCACAATCTGACATCAATGAAATGACAGGCCAACCACCAAAAGGATGACTGAGCAAACTCACACTGGCTACAACCACCAAAAGAATGATAGAGAAAATCACTTGCGCGATCTGACATCGACGAAATGACAGTCCAAACACCAAAAGGATGACGGAGCAAACTCACACTGGCTACTACCACAAAAAGGAAGATAGTCCAACACACACTCGCACAATATGAAATCGATGAAATGACAGACCCACCACCAAAAGGATGACGGAGCAAACTCACAACGGCTACTACCACAAAAAGCATGATAGAGCAAAACACACAAGCACAATCTGACATCGACGAAATGACAGACCCACCACCAAAAGGATGATGAAGTAAACTCACACCGGTTACTACCAAAATCTGACATGGACGAAATGGCAGACCCACCACCAAAAGGATGACAGAGCTAACTCACACCGGCTACTATCACCAAAAATATGATAGAGCAAAACACACTCGCACAATCTGACATCAACGAAATGACAGACCCACCACCAAAAGGATGACGGAGGAAACTCACACCGGTTAGTACCACCAAATGGATGATAGAGCAAAACAATCGCACAATCTGACATCGACGAAATGACAGACCCACCACCAAAAGGAAGACGGAGCAAACTCATACCGGCTACTACCACTAAAAGGATGATAGAGCAAAACACACTCGCACAATCTGACATCGACGAAATGACAGACCCACCACCAAAAGGATGACGGAGCGAACTCACAACGGCTATTACCACCAAAAGGATAATAAAGCAAAACACACGCACAATGTGACATCGACGAAATGACAGACCCACCACCAAAAGGATAACCGAGCTAACTCACACCGGCTACTATCCCCAAAAGAATGATAGAGCAAGACAAACTCGCACAATCTGACATCAATGAAATGACAGACCCACCACCAAAAGGATGACAGAGCTAACTCACACCGGCTACTACCACCATAAGGATGATAGAGCAAAACAAACTCGTACAATATAGCATTGACGAAATCACAGACTCACCACCAAAAGGATGACGGTGCAAACTCACACCAGCTATACCACCAAAAGGATGATAAAGCAAAACACACTCGCACAATCTAACATCGATGAAATGACAGACCTACCACCAAAAGGATTACTGAGCAAACTCACACCAGCTACTACCACCAAAGGGATGATAGAGCAAAACAATCGTACAATCTGACATCGACAAAATGACAGACCCACCACCAAAAGGATGACATAGCGAACTAACACCAGCTACTACCACTAAAAGAATGATGGAGCAAAACACTCGCACAATGTGACATCGACGAAATGACAAACCCACCACCAAAAGGATGACGGAGCAAACTCACACCGGCTACTATCCCCAAAAGGATGATAGAGCAACACACACTCGCAAAATCTGAAATCGATGAAATGAAAGGCCCGCCACCAAAAGGATGACGGAGCGAACTCATAACGGCTACTACCACCAAAAGGATAATAGAGCAAAACACACTCGCACAATGTGACATCGACGAAATGACAGACCCACCACCAAAAGGATGAAGGAGCTAACTCACACCGGCTACTATTACCAAAACGATGATAGAGCAAAACACACTCGCACAATCTGACATCGATGAAATGAAAAACCCACCACCTAAAGGATTACTAAGCAAACTCAAACCAACTACGACCACTAAAAGGATGATAGAGCAAAAAACACTCGCACAAATTGAAATCGATGAAATGACATGCCAACCACCAAAAGGATGACTGAGCAAACTCACACTGGCTACGACCACCAAAAGAATGATAGAGCAAAACACACTCGCACAATCTGACATCGATGAAATGACAGGCCAACCACCAAAAGGATGACTGAGCAAACTCACACTGGCTACGACCACCAAAAGAATGATAGAGAAAATCACTTGCGCGATCTGACATCGACGAAATGACAGTCCCAACACCAAAAGGATGACGGAGCAAACTCACACTGGCTACTACCACAAAAAGGAAGATAGACCAACACACACTCGCACAATATGAAATCGATGAAATGACAGACCCACCACCAAAAGGATGACGGAGCAAACTCACAACGGCTACTACCACAAAAAGCATGATAGAGCAAAACACACAAGCACAATCTGACATCGACGAAATGACAGACCCACCACCAAAAGGATGACGAAGTGAACTCACACCGGTTACTACCACCAATAGGATGATAGAGTAAAACACACTCGCACAATCTGACATGGACGAAATGGCAGACCCACCACCAAAAGGATGACAGAGCTAACTCACACAGGCTACTATCACCAAAAATATGATAGAGCAAAACACACTCGCACAATCTGACATCGACGAAATGACAGACCCACCACCAAAAGGATGACGGAGGAAACTCACACCGCTAGTACCACCAAATGGATGATAGAGCAAAACAATCGCACAATCTGACATCGACGAAATGATAGACCCACCACCAAAAGGAAGACGGAGCAAACTCATACCGGCTACTACCACTAAAAGGATGATAGAGCAAAACACACTTGCACAATCTGACATCGACGAAATGACAGACCCACCACCAAAAGGATGACGGAGCAAACTCACAACGGCTATTACCACCAAAAGGATAATAAAGCAAAACGCACTCGCACAATGTGACATCGACGAAATGACAGACCCACCACCAAAAGGATGACCGAGCTAACTCACACCGGCTACTATCCCCAAAAGAATGATAGAGCAAGACAAACTCGCCCAATCTGACATCAATGAAATGACAGACCCACCACCAAAAGGATGACAGAGCTAACTCACACCGGCTACTACCACCATAAGGATGATAGAGCAAAACAAACTCGTACAATATAGCATTGACGAAATCACAGACTCACCACCAAAAGGATGACGGTGCAAACTCACACCAGCTATACCATCAAAAGGATGATAAAGCAAAACACACTCGCACAATCTAACATCGATGAAATGACAGACCTACCACCAAAAGGATTACTGAGCAAACTCACACCAGCTACTACCACCAAAGGGATGATAGAGCAAAACAATCGCACAATCTGACATCGACAAAATGACAGACCCACCACCAAAAGGATGACAGAGCGAACTAACACCAGCTACTACCACTAAAAGAATGATGGAGCAAAACACTCGCACAATGTGACATCGACGAAATGACAAACCCACCACCAAAAGGATGACGGAGCAAACTCACACCGGCTACTATCCCCAAAAGGATGATAGAGCAACACACACTCGCAGAATCTGAAATCGATGAAATGAAAGGCCCGCCACCAAAAGGATGACGGAGCGAACTCATAACGGCTACTACCACCAAAAGGATAATAGAGCAAAACACACTCGCACAATGTGACATCGACGAAATGACAGACCCACCACCAAAAGGATGAAGGAGCTAACTCACACCGGCTACTATCACCAAAACGATGATAGAAAAAAACACACTCGCACAATCTGACATCGATGAAATGAAAAACCCACCACCTAAAGGATTACTAAGCAAACTCAAACGAACTACTACCACTAAAAGGATGATAGAGCAAAAAACACTCGCATAAATTGAAATCGATGAAATGACATGCCAACCACCAAAAGGATGACTGAGCAAACTCACACTGGCTACGACCACCAAAAGAATGATAGAGCAAAACACACTCGCACAATCTGACATCGATGAAATGACAGGCCAACCACCAAAAGGATGACTGAGCAAACTCACACTGGCTACGACCACCAAAAGAATGATAGAGAAAATCACTTGCGCGATCTGACATCGACGAAATGACAGTCCCAACACCAAAAGGATGACGGAGCAAACTCACACTGGCTACTACCACAAAAATGAAGATAGACCAACACACACTCGCACAATATGAAATCGATGAAATGACAGACCCACCACCAAAAGGATGACGGAGCAAACTCACAACGGCTACTACCACAAAAAGCATGATAGAGCAAAACACACAAGCACAATCTGACATCGACAAAATGACAGACCCACCACCAAAAGGATGACGAAGTGAACTCACACCGGTTACTACCACCAATAGGATGATAGAGTAAAACACACTCGCACAATCTGACATGGACGAAATGGCAGACCCACCACCAAAAGGATGACAGAGCTAACTCACACCGGCTACTATCACCAAAAATATGATAGAGGAAAACACACTCGCACAATCTGAAATCGACGAAATGACAGACCCACCACCAAAAGGATGACGGAGGAAACTCACACCGGCTAGTACCACCAAATGGATGATAGAGCAAAACAATCGCATAATCTGACATCGATGAAATGACAGACCCACCACCAAAAGGAAGACGGAGCAAACTCATACCGGCTACTACCACTAAAAGGATGATAGAGCAAAACACACTCGCACAATCTGACATCGACGAAATGACAGACCCACCACCAAAAGGATGACGAAGCGAACTCACAACGGCTATTACCACTAAAAGGATAATAAAGCAAAACACACTCGCACAATGTGACATCGACGAAATGACAGACCCACCACCAAAAGGATGACCGAGCTAACTCACACCGGCTACTATCCCCAAAAGAATGATAGAGCAAGACAAACTCGCACAATCTGACATCAATGAAATGACAGACCCACCACCAAAAGGATGACAGAGCTAACTCACACCGGCTACTACCACCATAAGGATGATAGAGCAAAACAAACTCGTACAATATAGCATTGACGAAATCACAGACTCACCACCAAAAGGATGACGTTGTAAACTCACACCCGCTATACCACCAAAAGGATGATAAAGCAAAACACACTCGCACAATCTAACATCGATGAAATGACAGACCTACCACCAAAAGGATTACTGAGCAAACTCACACCAGCTACTACCACCAAAGGGATGATAGAGCAAAACAATCGCACAATCTGACATCGACAAAATGACAGACCCACCACCAAAAGGATGACAGAGCGAACTAACACCAGCTACTACCACTAAAAGAATGATGGAGCAAAACACTCGCACAATGTGACATCAACGAAATGACAAACCCACCACCAAAAGGATGACGGAGCAAACTCACACCGGATACTATCCCCAAAAGGATGATAGAGCAACACACACTCGCAGAATCTGAAATCGATGAAATGAAAGGCCCGCCACCAAAAGGATGACGGAGCGAACTCATAACGGCTACTACCACCAAAAGGATAATAGAGCAAAACACACTCACACAATGTGACATCGACGAAATGACAGACCCACCACCAAAAGGATGAAGGAGCTAACTCATACCGGCTACTATCACCAAAACGATGATAGAGCAAAACACACTCGCACAATCTGACATCGATGAAATGAAAAACCCATCACCTAAAGGATTACTAAGAAAACTCAAACCAACTACTACCACTAAAAGGATGATAGAGCAAAAAACACTCGCACAAATTGAAATCGATGAAATGACATGCCAACCACCAAAAGGATGACTGAGCAAACTCACACTGGCTACGACCACCAAAAGAATGATAGAGCAAAACACACTCGCACAATCTGACATCGATGAAATGACAGGCCAACCACCAAAAGGATGACTGAGCAAACTCACACTGGCTACGACCACCAAAAGAATGATAGAGAAAATCACTTGCGCGATCTGACATCGACGAAATGACAGTCCCAACACCAAAAGGATGACGGAGCAAACTCACACTGGCTACTACCACAAAAAGGAAGATAGACCAACACACACTCGCACAATATGAAATCGATGAAATGACAGACCCACCACCAAAAGGATGACGGAGCAAACTCACAACGGCTACTACCACAAAAAGCATGATAGAGCAAAACACACAAGCACAATCTGACATCAACGAAATGACAGACCCACCACCAAAAGAATGACGAAGTGAACTCACACCGGTTACTACCACCAATAGGATGATAGAGTAAAACACACTCGCACAATCTGACATGGACGAAATGGCAGACCCACCACCAAAAGGATGACAGAGCTAACTCACACCGGCTACTATCACCAAAAATATGATAGAGCAAAACACACTCGCACAATCTGACATCGACGAAATGACAGACCCACCACCAAAAGGATGACGGAGCAAACTCACACTGGCTACTACCATCAAACGGATGATAGAGCAAAATACTCGCACAATCTGACATCGACGAAATGACAGACCCACCATCAAAAGGATTACGGAGCGAACTCACACCTGCTACTACCACTAAAAGAATGATGGAGCAAAATACTCGCACAACCTAACATCGACGAAATGACAGACCCACCACCAAAAGGATGACGGAGCAAACTCACACCGGCTACTATAACCAAAAGGATGATAGAGCAACACACACTCGCACAATCTGAAATCGATGAAATGACTGGCCCACCACCAAAAGGATGACGGAGCGAACTCACAACGGATACTACCACCAAAAGGATAATAGAGCAAAACACACTCGCACAATGTTACATAGACGAAATGACAGACCCACCACGCAAATGATGAAGGAGCTAACTCACACCGGCTACTATCACCAAAAGGATGATAGAGCAAAACACACTTGCACAATCTGACATCGATGAAATGAAAAACCCACCAAATAAAGGATTACTAAGCAAACTCACACCAACTACTACCACCAAAAGGATGATAGAGCAAAACACACTCGCACAATCTGACATCGATGAAATGACAGGCCAACCACCAAAAGGATGACTAAGCAAACTCACACTAGCTTCGACCACCAAAAGAATGATAGAGAAAATCACTTGCGCGATCTGACATCGACGAAATGACAATCCCAACACCAAAAGGATGACGGAGCAAACTCACACTGGCTACTACCACAAAAAGGAAGATAGACCAACACACACTCGCACAATATGAAATCGATGAAATGACAGACCCACCACCAAAAGGATGACGGAGCAAACTCACAACGGCTACTACCACAAAAAGCATGATAGAGCAAAACACATAAGCACAATCTGACATCGACGAAATGACAGACCCACCACCAAAAGGATGACGAAGTGAACTCACACCGGTTACTACCACCAATAGGATGATAGAGTAAAACACACTCGCACAATCTGACATGGACGAAATGGCAGACCCACCACCAAAAGGATGACAGAGCTAACTCACACCGGCTACTATCACCAAAAATATGATAGAGCAAAACACACTCGCACAATCTGACATCGACGAAATGACAGACCCACCACCAAAAGGATGACGAAGTGAACTCACCCCGGTTACTACCACCAATAGGATGATAGGGTAAAACACACTCGCACAATCTGACATGGACGAAATGGCAGACCCACCACCAAAAGGATGACAGAGCTAACTCACACCGGCTACTATCACCAAAAATATGATAGAGCAAAACACACTCGCACAATCTGACATCGACGAAATGACAGACCCACCACCAAAAGGATGACGGAGGAAACTCACACCGGCTAGTACCACCAAATGGATGATAGAGCAAAACAATCGCACAATCTGACATCGACGAAATGACAGACCCACCACCAAAAGGAAGACGGAGCAAACTCATACCGGCTACTACCACTAAAAGGATGATAGAGCAAAACACACTCGCACAATCTGACATCGACGAAATGACAGACCCACCACCAAAAGGATGACGGAGCGAACTAACAACGGCTATTACCACCAAAAGGATAATAAAGCAAAACACACTCGCACAATGTGACATCGACGAAATGACAGACCCACCACCAAAAGGATGACCGAGCTAACTCACACCGGCTACTATCCCCAAAAGAATGATAGAGCAAGACAAACTCGCACAATCTGACATCAATGAAATGACAGACCCACCACCAAAAGGATGACAGAGCTAACTCACACCGGCTACAACCACCATAAGGATGATAGAGCAAAACACACTCGCACAATCTGACATCGATGAAATGACAGAGCCACCACCAAAAGGATGACTGAGCAAACTCACACCGGCTACTACCACTAAAAGAATGATAGAGCAAAAGACACTCGCACAATCTGACATCGATGAAATGACAGGCCAACCACCAAAAGGATGACTGAGCAAACTCACACTGGCTACGACCACCAAAAGAATGATAGAGAAAATCACTTGCGCGATCTGACATCGACGAAATGACAGTCCCAACACCAAAAGGATGACGGAGCAAACTCACACTGGCTACTACCACAAAAAGGAAGATAGACCAACACACACTCGCACAATATGAAATCGATGAAATGACAGACCCACCACCAAAAGGATGACGGAGCAAACTCACAACGGCTACTACCACAAAAAGCATGATAGAGCAAAACACACAAGCACAATCTGACATCAACGAAATGACAGACCCACCACCAAAAGAATGACGAAGTGAACTCACACCGGTTACTACCACCAATAGGATGATAGAGTAAAACACACTCGCACAATCTGACATGGACGAAATGGCAGACCCACCACCAAAAGGATGACAGAGCTAACTCACACCGGCTACTATCACCAAAAATATGATAGAGCAAAACACACTCGCACAATCTGACATCGACGAAATGACAGACCCACCACCAAAAGGATGACGGAGCAAACTCACACTGGCTACTACCATCAAACGGATGATAGAGCAAAATACTCGCACAATCTGACATCGACGAAATGACAGACCCACCATCAAAAGGATTACGGAGCGAACTCACACCTGCTACTACCACTAAAAGAATGATGGAGCAAAATACTCGCACAACCTAACATCGACGAAATGACAGACCCACCACCAAAAGGATGACGGAGCAAACTCACACCGGCTACTATAACCAAAAGGATGATAGAGCAACACACACTCGCACAATCTGAAATCGATGAAATGACTGGCCCACCACCAAAAGGATGACGGAGCGAACTCACAACGGATACTACCACCAAAAGGATAATAGAGCAAAACACACTCGCACAATGTTACATAGACGAAATGACAGACCCACCACGCAAATGATGAAGGAGCTAACTCACACCGGCTACTATCACCAAAAGGATGATAGAGCAAAACACACTTGCACAATCTGACATCGATGAAATGAAAAACCCACCAAATAAAGGATTACTAAGCAAACTCACACCAACTACTACCACCAAAAGGATGATAGAGCAAAACACACTCGCACAATCTGACATCGATGAAATGACAGGCCAACCACCAAAAGGATGACTAAGCAAACTCACACTAGCTTCGACCACCAAAAGAATGATAGAGAAAATCACTTGCGCGATCTGACATCGACGAAATGACAATCCCAACACCAAAAGGATGACGGAGCAAACTCACACTGGCTACTACCACAAAAAGGAAGATAGACCAACACACACTCGCACAATATGAAATCGATGAAATGACAGACCCACCACCAAAAGGATGACGGAGCAAACTCACAACGGCTACTACCACAAAAAGCATGATAGAGCAAAACACATAAGCACAATCTGACATCGACGAAATGACAGACCCACCACCAAAAGGATGACGAAGTGAACTCACACCGGTTACTACCACCAATAGGATGATAGAGTAAAACACACTCGCACAATCTGACATGGACGAAATGGCAGACCCACCACCAAAAGGATGACAGAGCTAACTCACACCGGCTACTATCACCAAAAATATGATAGAGCAAAACACACTCGCACAATCTGACATCGACGAAATGACAGACCCACCACCAAAAGGATGACGAAGTGAACTCACCCCGGTTACTACCACCAATAGGATGATAGGGTAAAACACACTCGCACAATCTGACATGGACGAAATGGCAGACCCACCACCAAAAGGATGACAGAGCTAACTCACACCGGCTACTATCACCAAAAATATGATAGAGCAAAACACACTCGCACAATCTGACATCGACGAAATGACAGACCCACCACCAAAAGGATGACGGAGGAAACTCACACCGGCTAGTACCACCAAATGGATGATAGAGCAAAACAATCGCACAATCTGACATCGACGAAATGACAGACCCACCACCAAAAGGAACACGGAGCAAACTCATACCGGCTACTACCACTAAAAGGATGATAGAGCAAAACACACTCGCACAATCTGACATCGACGAAATGACAGACCCACCACCAAAAGGATGACGGAGCGAACTAACAACGGCTATTACCACCAAAAGGATAATAAAGCAAAACACACTCGCACAATGTGACATCGACGAAATGACAGACCCACCACCAAAAGGATGACCGAGCTAACTCACACCGGCTACTATCCCCAAAAGAATGATAGAGCAAGACAAACTCGCACAATCTGACATCAATGAAATGACAGACCCACCACCAAAAGGATGACAGAGCTAACTCACACCGGCTACAACCACCATAAGGATGATAGAGCAAAACAAACTCGTACAATATAGCATTGACGAAATCACAGACTCACCACCAAAAGGATGACGGTGCAAACTCACACCAGCTATACCACCAAAAGGATGATAAAGCAAAACACACTCGCACAATCTAACATCGATGAAATGACAGACCTACCACCAAAAGGATTACTGAGCAAACTCACACCAGCTACTACCACCAAAGGGATGATAGAGCAAAACAATCGCACAATCTGACATCGACAAAATGACAGACCCACCACCAAAAGGATGACAGAGCGAACTAACACCAGCTACTACCACTAAAAGAATGATGGATCAAAACACTCGCACAATGTGACATCGACGAAATAACAAACCCACCACCAAAAGGATGACGGAGCAAACTCACACCGGCTACTATCCCCAAAAGGATGATAGAGCAACACACACTCGCAGAATCTAAAATCAATGAAATGAAAGGCCCGCCACGAAAAGGATGACGGAGCGAACTCATAACGGCTACTACCACCAAAAGGATAATAGAGCAAAACACACTCGCACAATGTGACATCGACGAAATGACATACCCACCACCAAAAGGATGAAGGAGCTAACTCACACCGGCTACTATCACCAAAACGATGATAGAGCAAAACACACTCGCACAATCTGACATCGATGAAATGAAAAACCCACTACTTAAAGGATTACTAAGCAAACTCAAACCAACTACTACCACTAAAAGGATGATAGAGCAAAAAACACTCGCACAAATTGAAATCGATGAAATGACATGCCAACCACCAAAAGGATGACTGAGCAAACTCACACTGGCTACGACCACCAAAAGAATGATAGAGCAAAACACACTCGCACAATCTGACATCGATGAAATGACAGGCCAACCACCAAAAGGATGACTGAGCAAACTCACACTAGCTACGACCACCAAAAGAATGATAGAGAAAATCACTTGCGTGATCTGACATCGACGAAATGACAGTCCCAACACCAAAAGGATGACAGAGCGAACTAACACCAGCTACTACCACTAAAAGAATGATGGAGCAAAACACTCGCACAATGTGACATCGACGAAATGACAAACCCACCACCAAAAGGATGACGGAGCAAACTCACACCTGCTCCTATCCCCAAAAGGATGATAGAGCAACACACACTCGCAGAATCTGAAATCGATGAAATGAAAGGCCCGCCACCAAAAGGATGACGGAGCGAACTCATAACGGCTACTACCACCAAAAGGATAATAGAGCAAAACACACTCGCACAATGTGACATCGACGAAATGACATACCCACCACCAAAAGGATGAAGGAGCTAACTCACACCGGCTACTATCACCAAAACGATGATAGAGCAAAACACACTCGCACAATCTGACATCGATGAAATGAAAAAACCACCACCTAAAGGATTACTAAGCAAACTCAAACCAACTACTACCACTAAAAGGATGATAGAGCAAAAAACACTCGCACAAATTGAAATCGATGAAATGACATGCCAACCACCAAAAGGATGACTGAGCAAACTCACACTGGCTACGACCACCAAAAGAATGATAGAGCAAAACACACTCGCACAATCTGACATCGATGAAATGACAGGCCAACCACCAAAAGGATGACTGAGCAAACTCTGACTGGCTACGACCACCAAAAGAATGATAGAGAAAATCACTTGCGCGATCTGACATCGACGAAATGACAGTCCCAACACCAAAAGGATGACGGAGCAAACTCACACTGGCTACTACCACAAAAAGGAAGATAGACCAACACACACTCGCACAATATGAAATCGATGAAATGACAGACCCACCACCAAAAGGATGACGGAGCAAACTCACAACGGCTACTACCACAAAAAGCATGATAGAGCAAAACACACAAGCACAATCTGACATCGACGAAATGACAGACCCGCCACCAAAAGGATGACGAAGTGAACTCACACCGGTTACTACCACCAATAGGATGATAGAGTAAAACACACTCGCACAATCTGACATGGACGAAATGGCAGACCCACCACCAAAAGGATGACAGAGCTAACTCACACCGGCTACTATCACCAAAAATATGATAGAGCAAAACACACTCGCACAATCTGAAATCGACGAAATGACAGACCCACCACCAAAAGGATGACGGAGGAAACTCACACCGGCTAGTACCACCAAATGGATGATAGAGCAAAACAATCGCACAATCTGACATCGATGAAATGACAGACCCACCACCAAAAGGAAGACGGAGCAAACTCATACCGGCTACTACCACTAAAAGGATGATAGAGCAAAACACACTTGCACAATCTGACATCGACGAAATGACAGACCCACCACCAAAAGGATGACGGAGCGAACTCACAACGGCTATTACCACCAAAAGGATGATAAAGCAAAACACACTCGCACAATGTGACATCGACGAAATGACAGACCCACCACCAAAAGGATGACCGTGCTAACTCACACCGGCTACTATCCCCAAAAGAATGATAGAGCAAGACAAACTCGCACAATCTGACATCAATGAAATGACAGACCCACCACCAAAAGGATGACAGAGCTAACTCACACCGGCTACTACCACCATAAGGATGATAGAGCAAAACAAACTCGTACAATATAGCATTGATGGAATCACAGACTCACCACCAAAAGGATGACGGTGCAAACTCACACCAGCTATACCATCAAAAGGATGATAAAGCAAAACACACTCGCACAATCTAACATCGATGAAATGACAGACCTACCACCAAAAGGATTACTGAGCAAACTCACACCAGCTACTACCACCAAAGGGATGATAGAGCAAAACAATCGCACAATCTGACATCGACAAAATGACAGACCCACCACCAAAAGGATGACAGAGCGCACTAACACCAGCTACTACCACTAAAAGAATGATGGAGCAAAACACTCGCACAATGTGACATCGACGAAATGACAAACCCACCACCAAAAGGATGACGGAGCAAACTCACACCGGCTACTATCCCCAAAAGGATGATAGAGCAACACACACTCGCAGAATCTGAAATCGATAAAATGAAAGGCCCGCCACCAAAAGGATGACGGAGCGAACTCATAACGGCTACTACCACCAAAAGGATAATAGAGCAAAACACACTCGCACAATGTGACATCGACGAAATGACAGACCCACCACCAAAAGGATGAAGGAGCTAACTCACACCGGCTACTATCACCAAAACGATGATAGAGCAGAACACACTCGCACAATCTAACATCGATGAAATGAAAAACCCACCACCTAAAGGATTACTAAGCAAACCCAAACCAACTACTACCACTAAAAGGATGATAGAGCAAAAAACACTCGCACAAATTGAAATCGATGAAATGACATGCCAACCACCAAAAGGATGACTGAGCAAACTCACACTGGCTACGACCACCAAAAGAATGATAGAGCAAAACACACTCGCACAATCTGACATCGATGAAATGACAGGCCAACCACCAAAAGGATGACTAAGCAAACTCACACTAGCTTCGACCACCAAAAGAATGATAGAGAAAATCACTTGCGCGATCTGACATCGACGAAATGACAGTCCCAACACCAAAAAGATGACGGAGCAAACTCACACTCGCTACTACCACAAAAAGGAAGATAGACCAACACACACTCGCACAATATGAAATCGATGAAATGACAGACCCACCACCAAAAGGATGACGGAGCAAACTCACAACGGCTACTACCACAAAAAGCATGATAGAGCAAAACACACAAGCACAATCTGACATCGACGAAATGACAGACCCACCACCAAAAGGATGACGAAGTGAACTCACACCGGTTACTACCACCAATAGGATGATAGAGTAAAACACACTCGCACAATCTGACATGGACGAAATGGCAGACCCACCACCAAAAGGATGACAGAGCTAACTCACACCGGCTACTATCACCAAAAATATGATAGAGCAAAACACACTCGCACAATCTGACATCGACGAAATGACAGACCCACCACCAAAAGGATGACGGAGGAAACTCACACCGGCTAGTACCACCAAATGGATGATAGAGCAAAACAATCTCACAATCTGACATCGACGAAATGACAGACCCACCACCAAAAGGAAGACGGAGCAAACTCATACCGGCTACTACCACTAAAAGGATGATAGAGCAAAACACACTCGCACAATCTGACATCGACGAAATGACAGACCCACCACCAAAAGGATGACGAAGCGAACTCACAACGGCTATTACCACTAAAAGGATAATAAAGCAAAACACACTCGCACAATGTGACATCGACGAAATGACAGACCCACCACCAAAAGGATGACCGAGCTAACTCACACCGGCTACTATCCCCAAAAGAATGATAGAGCAAGACAAACTCGCACAATCTGACATCAATGAAATGACAGACCCACCACCAAAAGGATGACAGAGCTAACTCACACCGGCTACTACCACCATAAGGATGATAGAGCAAAACAAACTCGTACAATATAGCATTGACGAAATCACAGACTCACCACCAAAAGGATGACGTTGTAAACTCACACCCGCTATACCACCAAAAGGATGATAAAGCAAAACACACTCGCACAATCTAACATCGATGAAATGACAGACCTACCACCAAAAGGATTACTGAGCAAACTCACACCAGCTACTACCACCAAAGGGATGATAGAGCAAAACAATCGCACAATCTGACATCGACAAAATGACAGACCCACCACCAAAAGGATGACAGAGCGAACTAACACCAGCTACTACCACTAAAAGAATGATGGAGCAAAACACTCGCACAATGTGACATCGACGAAATGACAAACCCACCACCAAAAGGATGACGGAGCAAACTCACACCGGCTACTATCCCCAAAAGGATGATAGAGCAACACACACTCGCAGAATCTGAAATCGATGAAATGAAAGGCCCGCCACCAAAAGGATGACGGAGCGAACTCATAACGGCTACTACCACCAAAAGGATAATAGAGCAAAACACACTCGCACAATGTGACATCGACGAAATGACAGACCCACCACCAAAAGGATGAAGGAGCTAACTCATACCGGCTACTATCACCAAAACGATGATAGAGCAAAACACACTCGCACAATCTGACATCGATGAAATGAAAAACCCATCACCTAAAGGATTACTAAGAAAACTCAAACCAACTACTACCACTAAAAGGATGATAGAGCAAAAAACACTCGCACAAATTGAAATCGATGAAATGACATGCCAACCACCAAAAGGATGACTGAGCAAACTCACACTGGCTACGACCACCAAAAGAATGATAGAGCAAAACACACTCGCACAATCTGACATCGATGAAATGACAGGCCAACCACCAAAAGGATGACTGAGCAAACTCATACTGGCTACGACCACCAAAAGAATGATAGAGAAAATCACTTGCGCGATCTGACATCGACGAAATGACAGTCCCAACACCAAAAGGATGACGGAGCAAACTCACACTGGCTACTACCACAAAAAGGAAGATAGACCAACACACACTCGCACAATATGAAATCGATGAAATGACAGACCCACCACCAAAAGGATGACGGAGCAAACTCACAACGGCTACTACCACAAAAAGCATGATAGAGCAAAACACACAAGCACAATCTGACATCAACGAAATGACAGACCCACCACCAAAAGGATGACGAAGTGAACTCACACCGGTTACTACCACCAATAGGATGATAGAGTAAAACACACTCGCACAATCTGACATGGACGAAATGGCAGACCCACCACCAAAAGGATGACAGAGCTAACTCACACCGGCTACTATCACCAAAAATATGATAGAGCAAAACACACTCGCACAATCTGACATCGACGAAATGACAGACCCACCACCAAAAGGATGACGGAGCAAACTCACACTGGCTACTACCATCAAACGGATGATAGAGCAAAATACTCGCACAATCTGACATCGACGAAATGACAGACCCACCATCAAAAGGATTACGGAGCAAACTCACACCTGCTACTACCATTAAAAGAATGATGGAGCAAAATACTCGCACAACCTAACATCGACGAAATGACAGACCCACCACCAAAAGGATGACGGAGCAAACTGACACCGGCTACTATAACCAAAAGGATGATAGAGCAACACACACTCGCACAATCTGAAATCGATGAAATGACTGGCCCACCACCAAAAGGATGACGGAGCGAACTCACAACGGATACTACCACCAAAAGGATAATAGAGCAAAACACACTCGCACAATGTTACATAGACGAAATGACAGACCCACCACGCAAATGATGAAGGAGCTAACTCACACCGGCTACTATCACCAAAAGGATGATAGAGCAAAACACACTTGCACAATCTGACATCGATGAAATGAAAAACCCACCAACTAAAGGATTACTAAGCAAACTCACACCAACTACTACCATCAAAAGGATGATAGAGCAAAACACACTCGCACAATCTGACATCGATGAAATGACAGGCCAACCACCAAAAGGATGACTGAGCAAACTCACACTGGCTACGACCACCAAAAGAATGATAGAGAAAATCACTTGCGCGATCTGACATCGACGAAATGACAATCCCAACACCAAAAGGATGACGGAGCAAACTCACACTGGCTACTACCACAAAAAGGAAGATAGACCAACACACACTCGCACAATATGAAATCGATGAAATGACAGACCCACCACCAAAAGGATGACGGAGCAAACTCACAACGGCTACTACCACAAAAAGCATGATAGAGCAAAACACATAAGCACAATCTGACATCGACGAAATGACAGACCCACCACCAAAAGGATGACGAAGTGAACTCACACCGGTTACTACCACCAATAGGATGATAGAGTAAAACACACTCGCACAATCTGACATGGACGAAATGGCAGACCCACCACCAAAAGGATGACAGAGCTAACTCACACCGGCTACTATCACCAAAAATATGATAGAGCAAAACACACTCGCACAATCTGACATCGACGAAATGACAGACCCACCACCAAAAGGATGACGAAGTGAACTCACCCCGGTTACTACCACCAATAGGATGATAGAGTAAAACACACTCGCACAATATGACATGGACGAAATGGCAGACCCACCACCAAAAGGATGACAGAGCTAACTCACACCGGCTACTATCACCAAAAATATGATAGAGCAAAACACACTCGCACAATCTGACATCGACGAAATGACAGACCCACCACCAAAAGGATGACGGAGGAAACTCACACCGGCTAGTACCACCAAATGGATGATAGAGCAAAACAATCGCACAATCTGACATCGACGAAATGATAGACCCACCACCAAAAGGAAGACGGAGCAAACTCATACCGGCTACTACCACTAAAAGGATGATAGAGCAAAACACACTCGCACAATCTGACATCGACGAAATGACAGACCCACCACCAAAAGGATGACGGAGCGAACTCACAACGGCTATTACCACCAAAAGGATAATAAAGCAAAACACACTCGCACAATGTGACATCGACGAAATGACAGACCCACCACCAAAAGGATGACCGAGCTAACTCACACCGGCTACTATCCCCAAAAGAATGATAGAGTAAGACAAACTCGCACAATCTGACATCAATGAAATGACAGACCCACCACCAAAAGGATGACAGAGCTAACTCACACCGGCTACTACCACCATAAGGATGATAGAGCAAAACAAACTCGTACAATATAGCATTGACGAAATCACAGACTCACCACCAAAAGGATGACGGTGCAAACTCACACCAGCTATACCACCAAAAGGATGATAAAGCAAAACACACTCGCACAATCTAACATCGATGAAATGACAGACCTACCACCAAAAGGATTACTGAGCAAACTCACACCAGCTACTACCACCAAAGGGATGATAGAGCAAAACAATCGCACAATCTGACATCGACAAAATGACAGACCCACCACCAAAAGGATGACAGAGCGAACTAACACCAGCTACTACCACTAAAAGAATGATGGAGCAAAATACTCGCACAATGTGACATCGACGAAATGACAAACCCACCACCAAAAGGATGACGGAGCAAACTCACACCGGCTACTATCCCCAAAAGGATGATAGAGCAACACACACTCGCAGAATCTGAAATCGATGAAATGAAAGGCCCGCCACCAAAAGGATGACGGAGCGAACTCATAACGGCTACTACCACCAAAAGGATAATAGAGTAAAACAAACTCGCACAATGTGACATCGACGAAATGACATACCCACCACCAAAAGGATGAAGGAGCTAACTCACACCGGCTACTATCACCAAAACGATGATAGAGCAAAACACACTCGCACAATCTGACATCGATGAAATGAAAAACCCACCACCTAAAGGATTACTAAGCAAACTCAAACCAACTACTACCACTAAAAGGATGATAGAGCAAAAAACACTCGCACAAATTGAAATCGATGAAATGACATGCCAACCACCAAAAGGATGACTGAGCAAACTCACACTGGCTACGACCACCAAAAGAATGATAGAGCAAAACACACTCGCACAATCTGACATCGATGAAATGACAGGCCAACCACCAAAAGGATGACTGAGCAAACTCACACTGGCTACGACCACCAAAAGAATGATAGAGAAAATCACTTGCGCGATCTGACATCAACGAAATGACAGTCCCAACACCAAAAGGATGATGGAGCAAACTCACACTGGCTACTATCACAAAAAGGAAGATAGACCAACACACACTCGCACAATATGAAATCGATGAAATGACAGACCCACCACCAAAAGGATGACGGAGCAAACTCACAACGGCTACTACCACAAAAAGCATGATAGAGCAAAACACACAAGCACAATCTGACATCGACGAAATGACAGACCCACCACCAAAAGGATGACGAAGTGAACTCACACCGGTTACTACCACCAATAGGATGATAGAGTAAAACACACTCGCACAATCTGACATGGACGAAATGGCAGACCCACCACCAAAAGGATGACAGAGCTAACTCACACCGGCTACTATCACCAAAAATATGATAGAGCAAAACACACTCGCACAATCTGACATCGACGAAATGACAGACCCACCACCAAAAGGATGACGGAGGAAACTCACACCGGCTAGTACCACCAAATGGATGATAGAGCAAAACAATCGCACAATCTGACATCGACGAAATGACAGACCCACCACCAAAAGGAAGACGAAGCAAACTCATACCGGCTACTACCACTAAAAGGATGATAGAGAAAAACACACTCGCACAATCTGACATCGACGAAATGACAGACCCACCACCAAAAGGATGACGAAGCGAACTCACAACGGCTATTACCACCAAAAGGATAATAAAGCAAAACACACTCGCACAATGTGACATCGACGAAATGACAGACCCACCACCAAAAGGATGACCGAGCTAACTCACACCGGCTACTATCCCCAAAAGAATGATAGAGCAAGACAAACTCGCACAATCTGACATCAATGAAATGACAGACCCACCACCAAAAGGATGACAGAGCTAACTCACACCGGCTACTACCACCATAAGGATGATAGATCAAAACAAACTCGTACAATATAGCATTGACGAAATCACAGACTCACCACCAAAAGGATGACGGTGTAAACTCACTCCAGCTATACCACCAAAAGGATGATAAAGCAAAACACACTCGCACAATCTAACATCGATGAAATGACAGACCTACCACCAAAAGGATTACTGAGCAAACTCACACCAGCTACTACCACCAAAGGGATGATAGAGCAAAACAATCGCACAATCTGACATCGACAAAATGACAGACCCACCACCAAAAGGATGACAGAGCGAACTAACACCAGCTACTACCACTAAAAGAATGATGGAGCATAACACTCGCACAATGTGACATCGACGAAATGACAAACCCACCACCAAAAGGATGACGGAGCAAACTCACACCGGCTACTATCCCCAAAAGGATGATAGAGCAACACACACTCGCAGAATCTGAAATCGATGAAATGAAAGGCCCGCCACCAAAAGGATGACGGAGCGAACTCATAACGGCTACTACCACCAAAAGGATAATAGAGCAAAACACACTCGCACAATGTGACATCGACGAAATGACAGACCCACCACCAAAAGGATGAAGGAGCTAACTCACACCGGCTACTATCACCAAAACGATGATAGAGCAAAACACACTCGCACAATCTGACATCGATGAAATGAAAAACCCACCACCTAAAGGATTACTAAGCAAACTCAAACCAACTACTACCACTAAAAGGATGATAGAGCAAAAAACACTCGCACAAATTGAAATCGATGAAATGACATGCCAACCACCAAAAGGATGACTGAGCAAACTCACAATGGCTACGACCACCAAAAGAATGATAGAGCAAAACACACTTGCAAATTCTGACATCGATGAAATGACAGGCCAACCACCAAAAGGATGACTGAGCAAACTCACACTGGCTACGACCACCAAAAGAATGATAGAGAAAATCACTTGCGCGATCTGACATCGACGAAATGACAGTCCCAACACCAAAAGGATGACGGAGCAAACTCACACTGGCTACTACCACAAAAAGGAAGATAGACCCACACACACTCGCACAATATGAAATCGATGAAATGACAGACCCACCACCAAAAGGATGACGGAGCAAACTCACAACGGCTACTACCACAAAAAGCATGATAGAGTAAAACACACAAGCACAATCTGACATCGACGAAATGATAGACCCACCACCAAAAGGATGACGAAGTGAACTCACACCGGTTACTACCACCAATAGGATGATAGAGTAAAACACACTCGAACAATCTGACATGGACGAAATGGCAGACCCACCACCAAAAGGATGACAGAGCTAATTCACACCGGCTACTATCACCAAAAATATGATAGAGCAAAACACACTCGCACAATCTGACATCGACGAAATGACAGACCCACCACCAAAAGGATGACGGAGGAAACTCACACCGGCTAGTACCACCAAATGGATGATAGAGCAAAACAATCGCACAATCTGACATCGACGAAATGACAGACCCACCACCAAAAGGAAGACGGAGCAAACTCATACCGGCTACTACCACTAAAAGGATGATATAGCAAAACACACTCGCACAATCTGACATCGACGAAATGACAGACCCACCACCAAAAGGATGACGGAGCGAACTCACAACGGCTATTACCACCAAAAGGATAATAAAGCAAAACACACTCGCACAATGTGACATCGACGAAATGACAGACCCACCACCAAAAGGATGACCGAGCTAACTCACACCGGCTACTATCCCTAAAAGAATGATAGAGCAAGACAAACTCGCACAATCTGACATCAATGAAATGACAGACCCACCACCAAAAGGATGACAGAGCTAACTCACACCAGCTACTACCACCATAAGGATGATAGAGCAAAACAAAATCGTACAATATAGCATTGACGAAATCACAGACTCACCACCAAAAGGATGACGGTGCAAACTCACACCAGCTATACCACCAAAAGGATGATAAAGCAAAACACACTCGCACAATCTAACATCGATGAAATGACAGACCTACCACCAAAAGGATTACTGAGCAAACTCACACCAGCTACTACCACCAAAGGGATGATAGAGCAAAACAATCGCACAATCTGACATCGACAAAATGACAGACCCACCACCAAAAGGATGACAGAGCGAACTAACACCAGCTACTACCACTAAAAGAATGATGGAGCAAAACACTCGCACAATGTGACATCGACGAAATGACAAACCCACCACCAAAAGGAACACGGAGCAAACTCATACCGGCTACTACCACTAAAAGGATGATATAGCAAAACACACTCGCACAATCTGACATCGACGAAATGACAGACCCACCACCAAAAGGATTACGGAGCGAACTCACACCTGCTACTACCACTAAAAGAATGATGGAGCAAAATACTCGCACAACCTAACATCGACGAAATGACAGACCCACCACCAAAAGGATGACGGAGCAAACTCACACCGGCTACTATAACCAAAAGGATGATAGAGCAACACACACTCGCACAATCTGAAATCGAGGAAATGACAGGCCCACCACCAAAAGGATGACGGAGCGAACTCACAACGGATACTACCACCAAAAGGATAATAGAGCAAAACACACTCGCACAATGTTACATAGACGAAATGACAGACCCACCACGCAAATGATGAAGGAGCTAACTCACACCGGCTACTATCACCAAAAGGATGATAGAGCAAAACACACTTGCACAATCTGACATCGATGAAATGAAAAACCCACCACCTAAAGGATTACTAAGCAAACTCACACCAACTACTACCACCAAAAGGATGATAGAGCAAAACACACTCGCACAATCTGACATCGATGAAATGACAGGCCAACCACCAAAAGGATGACTGAGCAAACTCACACTGGCTACGACCACCAAAAGAATGATAGAGAAAATCACTTGCGCGATCTGACATCGACGAAATGACAGTCCTAACACCAAAAGGATGACGGAGCAAACTCACACTGGCTACTACCACAAAAAGGAAGATAGACCAACACACACTCGCACAATATGAAATCGATGAAATGACAGACCCACCAACAAAAGGATGACGGAGCAAACTCACAACGGCTACTACCACAAAAAGCATGATAGAGCAAAACACACAAGCACAATCTGACATCGACGAAATGACAGACCCACCACCAAAAGGATGACGAAGTGAACTCACACCGATTACTACCACCAATAGGATGATAGAGTAAAACACACTCGCACAATCTGACATGGACGAAATGGCAGACCCACCACCAAAAGGATGACAGAGCTAACTCACACCGGCTACTATCACCAAAAATATGATAGAGCAAAACACACTCGCACAATCTGACATCGACGAAATGACAGACCCACCACCAAAAGGATGACGGAGGAAACTCACACCGGCTAGTACCACCAAATGGATGATAGAGCAAAACAATCGCACAATCTGACATCGACGAAATGACAGACCCACCACCAAAAGGAAGACGGAGCAAACTCATACCGGCTACTACCACTAAAAGGATGATAGAGCAAAACACACTCGCACAATCTGACATCAACGAAATGACAGACCCACCACCAAAAGGATGACGGAGCGAACTCACAACGGCTATTACCACCAAAAGGATAATAAAGCAAAACACACTCACACAATGTGACATCGACGAAATGACAGACCCACCACCAAAAGGATGACCGAGCTAACTCACACCGGCTACTATCCCCAAAAGAATGATAGAGCAAGACAAACTCGCACAATCTGACATCAATGAAATGACAGACCCACCACCAAAAGGATGACAGAGCTAACTCACACCGGCTACTACCACCATAAGGATGATAGAGCAAAACAAACTCGTACAATATAGCATTGACGAAATCACAGACTCACCACCAAAAGGATGACGGTGCAAACTCACACCAGCTATACCACCAAAAGGATGATAAAGCAAAACACACTCGCACAATCTAACATCGATGAAATGACAGACCTACCACCAAAAGGATTACTGAGCAAACTCACACCAGCTACTACCACCAAAGGGATGATAGAGCAAAACAATCGCACAATCTGACATCGACAAAATGACAGACCCACCACCAAAAGGAGGACAGAGCGAATTAACACCAGCTACTACCACTAAAAAAATGATGGAGTAAAACACTCGCACAATATGACATCGAAGAAATGACAAACCCACCACCAAAAGGATGACGGAGCAAACTCACACCGGCTACTATCCCCAAAAGGATGATAGAGCAACACACACTCGCACAATCTAAAATCGATGAAATAACAGACCCGCCACCAAAAGGATGACGGAGCGAACTCATAACGGCTACTACCACCAAAAGGATAATAGAGCAAAACACACTCGCACAATGTGACATCGAAGAAATGACAGACCCACCACCAAAAGGATGAAGGAGCTAACTCACACCGGCTACTATCACCAAAACGTTGATAGAGCAAAACACACTCGCACAATCTGACATTGATGAAATGAAAAACCCACCACCTAAAGGATTACTAAGCAAACTCAAACCAACTACTACCACTAAAAGGATGATAGAGCAAAAAACACTCGCACAAATTAAAATCGATGAAATGACATGCCAACCACCAAAAGGATGACTGAGCAAACTCACACTGGCTACGACCACCAAAAGAATGATAGAGCAAAACACTCACACAATCTGACATCGACGAAATGACAACCCACCACCAAAAGGATGACGGAGAAAACTCACACTTGTTACTACCACCAAAAGGAAGATATACCAACACACACTTGTATAATATGAAATCGATGAAATGACAGACCCAACACCAAAAGGATGACGGAGCAAACTCACAACAGCTACTACCACAAAAAGCATGATAGAGCAAAACACAGAAGCACAATTTGACATCGATGAAATGACAGACCCACCACCAAAAGGATGACGGAATGAACTCACACCGGCTACTACCACCAATAGGATGATAGAGCAAAACACGCTCGCACAATCTGACCTCGACGAAATGGCAGACCCACCACCAAAAGGATGACAGAGCTAACTCACACCGGCTACTATCACCAAAAATATGATAGAGCAAAACACACTCGCCCAATCTGACATCGACGAAATGACAGGCCCACCACCAAAAGGATGACGGAACAAACTCACACCGGCTACTACCACCAAATGGATGATAGAGCAAAACAATCGCACAATCTGACATTGACGAAATGACAGACCCACCACCAAAAGGATGACAGAGCGAACTCACAATGGCTACTACCACCAAAAGGATAATAAAGCAAAATACACTCGTACAATGTGACATCGACGAAATGAAAGACCCACGACCAAAAGGATGACAGAGCTAATTCACACCGGCTACTTTCCCCAAAAGGATGATAGAGCAAAACACACTCACACAATCTGACATTGATGAAATGACAGACCCACCACCAAAAGGATTAATGAGCAAACTCACACCAACTACTACCACCAAAAGGATGATAGAGCAAAACAAACTCGCACAATCTAGCATTGACGAAAACATAGACTCACCACCAAAAGGATGACGGAGCAAACTCACACTGGCTACTACCATCAAACGATTGATAGAGCAAAATACTCGCACAATCTGACATCGACGAAATGACAGACCCACCACCAAAAGGATTACGGAGCGAACTCACACCTGCTACTACCACTAAAAGAATGATGGAGCAAAATACTCGCACAACCTAACATCGACGAAATGACAGACCCACCACCAAAAGGATGACGGAGCAAACTCACACCGGCTACTATAACCAAAAGGATGATAGAGCAACACACACTCGCACAATCTGAAATCGATGAAATGACAGGCCCACCACCAAAAGGATGACGGAGCAAACTCACAACGGATACTACCACCATAAGGATAATAGAGCAAAACACACTCGCACAATGTTACATAGACGAAATGATAGACCCACCACGCAAATGATGAAGGAGCTAACTCACACCGGCTACTATCACCAAAAGGATGATAGAGCAAAACACACTTGCACAATCTGACATCGATGAAATGGAAAAACCCACCACCTAAAGGATTACTAAGCAAACTCACACCAACTACTACCACCAAAAGGATGATAGAGCAAAACACACTCGCACAATCTGACATCAATGAAATGACAGGCCAACCACCATGACAGGCCAACCACCAAAAGGATGACTGAGCAAACTCACACTGGCTACGACCACCAAAAGAATGATAGAGAAAATCACTTGCGCGATCTGACATCGACGAAATGACAGTCCTAACACCAAAAGGATGACGGAGCAAACTCACACTGGCTACTACCACAAAAAGGAAGATAGACCAACATACACTCGCACAATATGAAATCGATGAAATGACAGACCCACCACCAAAAGGATGACGGAGCAAACTCACAACGGCTACTACCACAAAAAGCATGATAGAGCAAAACACACAAGCACAATCTGACATCGACGAAATGACAGACCCACCACCAAAAGGATGACGAAGTGAACTCACACCGGTTACTACCACCAATAGGATGATAGAGTAAAACACACTCGCACAATCTGACATGGACAAAATGGCAGACCCACCACCAAAAGGATGACAGAGCTAACTCACACCGGCTACTATCACCAAAAATATTATAGAGCAAAACACACTCGCACAATCTGACATCGACGAAATGACAGACCCACCACCAAAAGGATGACGGAGGAAACTCACACCGGCTAGTACTACCAAATGGATGATAGAGCAAAACAATCGCACAATCTGACATCGACGAAATGACAGACCCACCACCAAAAGGAAGACGGAGCAAACTCATACCGGCTACTACCACTAAAAGGATGATAGAGCAAGACACACTCGCACAATCTGACATCGACGAAATGACAGACCCACCACCAAAAGGATGACGGAGCAAACTCACAACGGCTATTACCACCAAAAGGATAATAAAGCAAAACACACTCGCACAATGTGACATCGACGAAATGACAGACCCACCACCAAAAGGATGACCGAGCTAACTCACACCGGCTACTATCCCCAAAAGAATGATAGAGCAAGACAAACTCGCACAATCTGACATCAATGAAATGACAGACCCACCACCAAAAGTATGACAGAGCTAACTCACACCGGCTACTACCACCATAAGGATGATAGAGCAAAACAAACTCGTACAATATAGCATTGACGAAATCACAGACTCACCACCAAAAGGATGACGGTGCAAACTCACACCAGCTATACCACCAAAAGGATGATAAAGCAAAACACACTCGCACAATCTAACATCGATGAAATGACAGACCTACCACCAAAAGGATTACTGAGCAAACTCACACCAGCTACTACCACCAAAGGGATGATAGAGCAAAACAATCGCACAATCTGACATCGACAAAATGACAGACCCACCACCAAAAGGATGACAGAGCGAACTAACACCAGCTACTACCACTAAAAGAATGATGGAGCAAAACACTCGCACAATATGACATCGACGAAATGACAAACCCACCACCAAAAGGATGACGGAGCAAACTCACACCGGCTACTATCCCCAAAAGGATGATAGAGCAACACACACTCGCACAATCTAAAATCGATGAAATAACAGACCCACCACCAAAAGGATGACGGAGTGAACTCACACCGGCTACTATCACCAAAAGGATGATAGAGCAAAACAAACTCGCATAATCTGACATCAATGAAATGACAGATCCACCACCAAAAGGATTACTGAGCAAACTCACACCGGCTACTACCACCAAACAGATGATAGAGCAAAATACTCGCATAATCTCACATCGACGAAATGACAGACCCACCACCAAAAGGATGATGGAGCGAACTCACACCAGCTACTACCACTAAAAGAATGATGGAGCAAAACACTCGCACAATCTGACATCGACGAAATGACAGACCCACCACCAAAAGGATGACGGAGCAAACTCACACCAGCTACTATAACCAAAAGGATGATAGAGCAACACACACTCGCACAATCTGAAATCAATGAAATGACAGGCCCACCACCGAAAGGATGACGGAGCTAACTCACAACGGCTACTACCACCAAAAGGATAATAGAGCAAAACACACTTACACAATGTGCATTCGATGAAATGGCAGACCCACCATGCAAAGGATGAAGGAGCTAACTCACACCGGCTACTATCACCAAAAGGATGATAGAGCAAAACACACTTGCACAATCTGACATCGATGAAATGACAAACCCACCACCTAAAGGATTACTAAGCAAACTCACACCAACTACTACCACCAAAAGGATGATAGAGCAAAACACACTCGTACAATCTGACATCGATGAAATGACAGGCCAACCACCAAAAGGATGACTGAGCAAACTCACACTGGCTACGAACACCAAAACAATGATAGAGCAAAACACTTGCAGAATCTGACATCGACGAAATGACAGTCCCAACACCAAAAGCATGACGGAGCAAACTCACACTGGCTACTACCCCCAAAAGGATGATAGACCAACACACACTCTCACAATATGAAATCGATGAAATGACAGACCCACCACGAAAAGGATGACAGAGCAAACTCACAACGGCTACTACCACAAAAAGCATGATAGTGCAACACACACAAGCACAATATGACATCGACGAAATGACAGACCCACCACCAAAAGGATGACAGAGTGAACTCACACCAGCTACTATCACCAAAAGGATGATAGAGCAAAACAAACGCGCACAATCTAACATCGATGAAATGACATACTCACCACCAAAAGGATGATGGAGCAAACTCACACTGGCTACTACCACCAAACGGATGATAGAGCAAAATACTCGCACAATATGACATCAACGAAATGACAGACCCACCACCAAAAGGATGACACAGTGAACTCACACCGGCTACTACCACTAAAAGAATGATGGAGCAAGACACACTCGCACAACGTGACATCGACGAAATGACAGATCCACCACGCAAAGGTTGAAGGAGCTAACTCGCACAATCTGACATCTATGAAATGATAAACCCACCACCTAAAGGATTACTGAGCAAACTCACACCAACTACTACCACCAAAAGGATGATAGAGCAAAACACACTCGCACAATCTGACATCGATGAAATGACAGGGCAACCACCAAAAGGATGACTGAGCAAACCCACACCAGCTACTACCACCAAAACAATATTAGAGCAAAACACATTCGCACAATCTGACATCGATGAAATGATAGACCGACCACCAAAAGGATGACTGAGCAAACTCACACCGGCTACTAACATTAAAAGAATGATAGAGCAAACCACTCGCACCATCTGACATCGACGAAATCACAGTCCCAACAACAAAAAGATGACAAAGCAAACTCACACTGGCTACTATCACCAAAAGGATGACGGAGCGAACTTAAAACGGCTACTACCACCAAAAGAATGATAGAGCTAAACACACTCGCACAATCTGACATCGACAAAATGACAGATCCACCACCAAAAGGATGACGGAGGGAACTCACACGGACTACTATCACCAAAAGGATGATAAAGCAAAACACAATCGCACAATCTGACGATTTAACAAAATGACAGACCCACCACCAAAAGGATGACAGAGCAAACTCACACCGGCTACTATCACCAAAAGGATGATAGAGCAACACACATTCGCACAATCTGAAATCGATGAAATGACCGGCCAACCACCAAAAGGATGACGGAGCAAACTCACAACGTCTACTACCACCAAAAAGATGATAGAGCAAAACAAACTCGCACAATCTGACATCGATAAAATGACAGACCCACCACCAAAAGGATGACAGAGCAAACTCACACCGGCTACTATCACCGAAAGGATGATAGAGCAAAACACACAAGCACATTCTGACATCGACGAAATGACAGACCCACCACCAAAACGATGACGGAGTGAACTCACACCGTCTACTATCACCAAAAGGATGATAAAGCAAAACAATCTCGCACAATCTGACATCAATGAAATGACAGACCCACAACCAAAAGGATTACTGATCAAACTCACACCAGCTACTACCACCAAAAGGATGATAGAGCAAACCACACTCGTACATTCTGATATCGATGAAATGACCGAACCACCACCAAAAAGATTATTGAGAAAACTCACACCAGCTACTACCACCAAAAGGATGATAGAGCAAAACACACTCGCACAATCTAACATCGATGAAATGATAGACCGACCACCAAAAGGATGGCTGAGCAAACTCACACTGGCTACTAACCCTAAAAGAATGATAGAGCAAAACACTCGCACAATCTGACATCAACGAAATGACAGATCCACAACCAAAAGGATGACGGAGAAAACTCACATTGATTACTATCACCAAAAGGATGATAGAGTAACACACACTTGCACAATCTGAAATCGATGAAATGACAGACCCACCACTAAAAGGATGACGGAGCGAACTCACAACGGCTACTACTACCAAAAGGATAATAGAGAAAAACACACTCGCAAAATCTGACATCGACGAAATGACAGTCCCAACACCAAAAGGATGACGAGGCAAACTCACACTGGCTACTACCACAAAAAGGATGATAGAGCAACAAACACTATCACAATTTTAAATCCATGAAATGACAGACCCACCACCAAAAGGATGACGGAGCGAACTCACAACGACTACTTTCACCAAAAGGATGATAGAGCAAAACACACTCGCACAATCTGACATCGATGAAATGACAGACCCACCACCAAAAGGATTACTGAGCAAACTCACACAACCTACTACCACCGAAAGGATGATAGAGTAAAACAAACATGCACAATCTAGCATTGACGAAATCACAGACTCACCACCAAAAGAATGACAGAGCAAACTCACACCGGCTACTACCACCAATAGGATGATAGAGCAAAACACACTCGCACAATCTGACATCAACGAAATGGCAGACCCACCACCAAAAGGATGACAAAGATAATTAACACCGGCTAATATCACCAAAACAATGATAGAGCAAAACACACTCGCACAATCTGACATCGACGAAATGACAGACCCACCACCAAAAGGATGACGGAGCAAACTCACACCGGCTTCTACCAGCAAATGGAGGATAGAGCAAAACAATCGCACAATCTGACATCGACGAAATGACAGACCCACCACCAAAATGATGACGGAGCGAACTCACAACGGCTACTACCACCAAAAGGATAATAAAGCAAAACACACTCGCACAATCTGACATCGATGAAATCACAGACCCACCACCAAAATGATTACTGAGCAAACTCACACCAACTACTATCACCAAAAGGATGATAGAGCAAAACACACTCGCACAATCTAGAATTGGCAAAATCACAGACTCACCACCAAAAGGATGACGGAGCAAACTCACAACGACTACTACCACCAAATGGATGATAAAGCAAAATACTCGCACAATCTGACATCAAAGGAAATGACAAACCCACACCGGCTACTACCACTAAAAGAATGATGGAGCAAAACACTCGCACAATCTGACATCGACGAAATGACAGACCCACCACCAAAAGGATGACGGAGCAAACTCACACCGGCCATTATCACCAAAAGGATGATAGAGCAACACACACTCGCACAATCTGAAATCGATGAAATGACAGATCCACCACCAACAGGATGACGGAGCGAACTGACAACGGCTACTACCACCAAAAGGATAACAGAGAAAAACACACTCGCACAATGTGACATCGACGAAATGGCAGACCCACCACCAAGAGGATGAAGGAGCTAACTCACACCGGCTACTATCACCAAAAGGATGATAGAGCAAAACACACTCGCACAATCTGACATCGATGGAATGACATACCCACCACCTAAAGGATTACTAAGCAAACTCAGACCAACTACTACCACCAAAAGGATGATAGAGCAAAACACACTCGCACAATCTGACATTGATGAAATGACAGGCCAACCACCAAAAGGATGACCTTGCAAACTCACACTGGCTACGACCACCAAAAGAATGATAGAGCAAAACACTTGAACAATCTGAAATCGATGAAATGACAGACCAACCACCAAAAGGATGACGGAGCAAACTCACAACGGCTACTACCACCAAAAGCAAGGTAGGGCAAAACACACAAGCACAATCTGACATCGACCAAATGACAGACCCACCACCAAAAGAATGAAGGAGTGAACTCACACCGGCTACTATCACCAAAAGGATGATAGAGCAAAAGAAACTCGTACAATCTGACATCAATGAAATGACGGACCCACCACCAAAAGGATGACTGAGCAAACTCACACCAGCTACTACCACCAAAAGAATGATAGAGCAAAACACACACGTACAATCTGACATCGATGAAATGACCGACCCACCACCGAAAGGATTACTGAGAAAACTCTCACCAGCTATACCACCAATAGGATGATAGAGCAAAACACACTCCCACAATCTAACATCGATGAAATGACACACCCACCACCAAAAGGATTACTGAGCAAACTCACACCAGCTAATACCACCAAAAGGATGATAGAGCAAAACATACTCGCATAATCTAACATCGATGAAATGATAGACCGACCACCATAAAGATGACTGAGCAAACTCACACCGGCTACTACCACTAAAAGAATGAGAGAGCAAAACACTCGCACAATCTGACATCGACAAAATGATAGATTCACCACCAAAAGGATGACGGAGAAAACTCACACCGGTTACTATCACCAAAAGGATGATAGAGCAACACACACTCGCACAATCTGAAATCGATGAAATGACAGGCCCACCATTAAAAGGATGACGGGGCAAACTCACAACGGCTACTACCACCAAAAGGATAATAGAGAAAAACACACTCGCACAATGTGACATCGATGAAATCACAGGCCCACCACCAAAAGGATGACTGAGCAAACTCACACCGACTACGACCCCGAAAAGAATGATAGAGCAAAACACTCGCAAAATCTGACATCAATGAAATGACAGTCCCAAAACCAAAAGGATGACGAAGCAAACACACACTCGCTACTACCACCAAAAGGATGATAGAGCAAGACACACTCTCACAATCTAAAATCCATGAAATGACAGACCCACCGCCAAAAGGATGACAGAGCGAACTCACAACGGCTACTTCCACCAAAAGGATGATAGAGCAAAACACACTCGCACAATCTGACATCGACGAAATGACAGACCCACCATCAAAAGGATGATAGAGGGAACTCACACCGGCTACTATCACCAAAAGGATGATATAGCAAAACACACTCTCACAATCTGACATCGATGAAATGACAAACCCACCACCTAAAGGATTACTAAGCAAACTCACACAAACTACTACCACCAAAAGTATGATAGAGCAAAACACACTCGCACAATGTGACATCGATGAAATGACAGGCCAACCACCAAAAGGATGACCTTGCAAACTCACACTGGCTACGACCACCAAAAGAATGATACAGCAAAACACTTGCACAATCTGACATCGACGAAATGACAGTCCCACCGCCAAAAGGATGACGGAGCGAACTCACAACGGCTACTTCCACCAAAAGGATGATAGAGCAAAACACACTCGCACAATCTGACATCGACGAAATGACAGACCCACCACCAAAAGGATGACAGAGGGAACTCACACCGGCTACTATCACCAAAAGGATGATATAGCAAAACACACTCGCACAATCTGACATCGATGAAATGACAAAGCCACCACCTAAAGGATTACTAAGCAAACTCACACAAACTACTACAGCCAAAAGTATGATAGAGCAAAACACACTCGCACAATCTGACATCGATGAAATGACAGGCCAACCACCAAAAGGATGACCTTGCAAACTCACACTGGCTACGACCACCAAAGGAATGATACAGCAAAACACTTGCACAATCTGACATCGACGAAATGACAGTCCCAACACTAAAAGGATAATCGAGCAAATTCACACTGGCTACTACCACCAAAAGGATGATAGACCAACACACACTCGCAAATATGAAATCGATGAAATGATAAACCCACCACCAAAAGGATGACGGAGCAAACTCACAACGGCTACTACCACCAAAAGCAAGGTAGGGCAAAACACACAAGCACAATCTGACATCGACGAAATGACAGACCCACCACCAAAAGGATGAAGGAGTGAACTCACACCGGCTAGCATCACCAAAAGGATGATAGAGCAAAAGAAACTCGCACAATCTGACATCAATGAAATGACAGACCCACCACCAAAAGGATTATTGAGCAAACTCACACCAGCTACTACCACCAAAAGGATGATAGAGCAAAACATACTCGCACAATCTAACATCGATGAAATGATAGGCCGACCACCAAGAAGATGACTGAGCAAACTTACACTGGCTACTACCACTAAAAGAATGATAGAGCAAAACACTTGCACAATGTGACATCGACGAAATGACAGATCCACCACCAAAAGAATGATAGAGCTACTATCACCAAAAGGATGATAAAGCAACACACACTCGCACAATCTGAAATCGATGAAATGACAGACCCACCACTAAAAGGATGACGGGGCAAACTCACAACGACTACTACCACCAAAAGGATGACGGAGAAAACTCACACTGGTTACTATCACCAAAAGGATGATAGAGCAACACACACTCGCACAATATGAAATCGATGAAATGACAGGCCCACCACCAAAAGGATGACTGATCAAACTCACACCGACTACGACCCCGAAAAGAATGATAGAGCAAAACACTCGCGAAATCTGAGATCGACAAAATGACAATCCCAAAACCAAAAGGATGACGAAGAAAACTCACACTGGCTACTACCACCAAAAGGATGATAGAGCAAGACACACTCTCACAATCTGAAATCCATGAAATGACAGACCCACCGCCAAAAGGATGACGGAGCGAACTCACAACGGCTACTTCCACCAAAAGGATGATAGAGCAAAACACACTCGCACAATCTGACATCGACGAAATGACAGACCTACCACCAAAAGGATGACAGAGGAAACTCACACCGGCTACTATCACCAAAAGGATGATATAGCAAAACAAACTCGAACAATCTGACATCGATGAAATGACAGACCCACCACAAAAAGGATTACTGAGCAACCTCACACGAGCTACTACCACCAAAAGGATGATAGAGAAAAACACACTTGCACAATCTGACATTGATGAAATGACAGACCCACCACCAGAAGGATGACTGAGCAAACTCACACCGGCTACTACCACCAAAAGGATGATAGAGCAAACCAATCACACAATCTGACATCGACAAAATGACAGACCCACCACCAAAAGGATGATAGAGCAAACTCACACAGGCTACTACCAGTAAAAGAATGATGGAGCAAAACACTCGCACAATCTGACTTCGACGAAATGACAGACCCACCACCAAAAGGATGAAGGAGCAAACTCACAGCGGCTATTATCACCAAAAGGATGATAGAGCAACACACAGTCGCACAATCTGAAATCAATGAAATGACAGACCCACCACCAAAAGGATGAAGGAGCTAACTGACAACTGCTACTACCACCAAAAGGATGATAAAGCAAAACACACTCGCACAATGTGACATCGACGAAATGACAGACCCACAACCAAAAGGATGACTGAGTTAAGTCACACCAGCTACTATCACCAAACGTATGATAGAGCAAAACACACTCGCACAATCTGACATCGATGAAATGACAGACCCACCACCAAAAGGATTACTGAGCAAACTTATACCAACTACTACCACCAAAAGGATGATAGAGTAAAACAAACTTGCACAATCTAGCATTGACGAAATGACAGACCCACCACCAAAAGGATGACGGAGCAAACTCACACCG
The DNA here is from genome assembly GCA_963859935.3 of Lathyrus sativus. Taxonomy (NCBI): domain Eukaryota; kingdom Viridiplantae; phylum Streptophyta; class Magnoliopsida; order Fabales; family Fabaceae; genus Lathyrus; species Lathyrus sativus. The sequence continues at coordinate 58,219 of CAWUDS030000925.1, forward strand.
GCTACTACCACCAAACGGATGATAGAGCAAAACACACTCGCACAATCTGACATCGATGAAATCACAGGCCCACCACTAAAAGGATGACTGAGCAAACTCACACCAACTACTACCACCAAAAGAATGATAGAGTAAAACAAACTTGCACAATCTAGCATTGACGAAATCAGAGACTCACCACCAAAACGATGACGGAGCAAACTCACACCGGCTACTACCACCAAATGGATGATAGAGCAAAAGAATGCACAATCTAATATCGAATAAATGACAGACCCACCACCAAAAGGATGACGGAGCGAACTCATACCGGCTACTACCACTAAAATGATGATAGAGCAAAACACACTCGCACAATCTGACATCGACGAAATGACAGACCTACCACCAAAAGGATGACGGAGCAAACTCACAATGGCTACCACCACTAAAAGGATTATAAAGCAAAACACACTCGCACAATGTGACATCTACGAAATGACAGACCCACCACCAAAAGGATGACAGAGCTAACTCACACCGGCTACTATCACCAAAAATATGATAGAGCAAAACACACTCGCACAATCTGACATCGACGAACCGACAGACCCACCACCAAAAGGAGGACGGAGTAAACTCACACCGGCTACTACCACCAAATGGATGATAGAGCAAAACAATCGCACAATCTGACATCGACGAAATGACAGACCCACCACCAAAAGGATGACGGAGAAAACTCATACCGGCTACTACCATCAAAAGGATGATAGAGCAAACACACTCGCAAAATCTGACATCGACGAAATGACAGACCCACCACCAAAAGGATGACAGAGCTAACTCACACCAGCTACTACCACCAAAAGGATGATAGAGCAAAACACACTCGCACAATGTGACATCGACGAAATGACAGACCCACAACCAAAAGGATGACTGAGTTAACTCACACCTGCTACTATCACCAAACGGATGATAGAGCAAAACACACTCGCACAATCTGACATCGATGAAATGACACACCCACAACCAAAAGGATTACTGAGCAAACTTATACCAACTACTACCACCAAAAGGATGATAGAGTAAAACAAACTTGCACAATCTAGCATTGACGAAATGACAGACCCACCACCAAAAGGATGACGGAGCAAACTCACACCGGCTACTACCACCAAACGGATGATAGAGAAAAACACACTCGCACAATCTGACATCGATGAAATCACAGGCCCACCACTAAAAGGATGACTGAGCAAACTCACACCAACTACTACCACCAAAAGGATGATAGAGTAAAACAAACTTGCACAATCTAGCATTGACGAAATCAGAGACTCACCACCAAAAGGATGACGGAGCAAACTCACACCGGCTACTACCACCAAATGGATGATAGAGCAAAAGAATGCACAATCTAATATCGACGAAATGACAGACCCACCACCAAAAGGATGACGGAGCGAACTCATACCGGCTACTACCACTAAAATGATGATAGAGCAAAACACACTCGCACAATCTGACATCGACGAAATGACAGACCTACCACCAAAAGGATGACGGAGCGAACTCACAATGGCTACTACCACTAAAAGGATTATAAAGCAAAACACACTCGCACAATGTGACATCTACGAAATGACAGACCCACCACCAAAAGGATGACAGAGCTAACTCACACCGGCTACTATCACCAAAAATATGATAGAGCAAAACACACTCGCACAATCTGACATCGACGAACTGACAGACCCACCACCAAAAGGATGACGGAGCAAACTCACACCGGCTACTACCACCAAATGGATGATAGAGCAAAACAATCGCACAATCTGACATCGACGAAATGACAGACCCACCACCAAAAGGATGACGGTGCAAACTCATACCGGCTACTACCACTAAAAGGATGATATAGCAAACACACTCGCAAAATCTGACATCGACAAAATGACAGACCCACCACCAAAAGGATGACAGAGCTAACTCACACCAGCTACTACCACCAAAAGGATGATAGAGCAAAAAAAATTGGCACAATCTAACATCGATGAAATGACAGACTCACCACTAAAAGGATGACTGAGCAAACTCACACCGGCTACTACCACCAAAAGAATGATAGAGCAAAACACTCGCACAATCTGACATCGACGAAATGACAGACTCACCACCAAAAGGATGACGGAGCAAACTCAAACCGACTACTATCACCAAAAGGATGATAGAGCAACACACACTCGCACAATCTGAAATCGATGAAATGACAGACCCACCACCAAAAGGATGAAGGAGCGAACTTACAACGGCTACTACCACCAAAAGGATGATAGCGAAAAACACACTTGCACAATCTCAAATTGACAAAATGACAGACCCACCACCAAAAGGATAACTGAGCAAACTCACACAAGCTACTACCACCAAATGGATGATAGAGAAAAACAATCGCACAATCTGACATCGATGAAATGACAGACCCACCACCAAAAGGATGACGGAGCAAACTCACACCGGCTACTACCACCAAAAGGATGATAGAGCAAAACTCACTCGCACAATCTGACATCGACGAAATGAACGACTCACCACCAAAAGGATGACCGAGCGAACTCACACCAGCTACTATCACAAAAGGTTGATATAGCAAAACACACTCGCACAATCTGACATCAATGAAATGACAGACCCGCCACCAAAATGATGACAGAGCAAACTCACAACGGCTACTACCACCAAAAGGATAATAAAGCAAAACACGCTCGCACAATGTGACATCTACGAAATGACAGACCCACCACCAAAATGATGACGGAGCTAACTCATACCGGCTACTATCACCAAAAATATGATAGAGCAAAACACACTCGCACAATCTGACATCGGCCAAATGACAGACCCACCACCAAAAGGATGACGGAGCAAACTCACACCAGCTACTACCACCAAATAGATGATAGAGCAAAACAATCGCACAATCTGACATCGACGAAATGACAGACCCACAACCAAAAGGATGATGGAGCGAACTCATACCGGCTACTACCACTAAAAGGGTAATAGAGCAAAACTCACACGCACAATCTGACATCGATGAAATGACAGACTCACCACCAAAAGGATGACTGAGTGAACTCACACCGGCTACTATCACTAAAAGAATGATAGAGCAAAACACACTCGCACAATCTGACATCGATGAAATGACAGACCCACCACCAAAAGGATGACTGAGCAAACTCACACCAGATACTACCACCAAAAGAATGATAGAGCAAAACACTCGCACAATCTGACTTCGACGAAATGACAGACTCACCACCAAAATGATGACGGAGCAAACTCAAACCGACTACTATCACCAAAAGGATGATAGAGCAACACACAATCGCACAATCTGACATCGACGAAATGGCAAACCCACCACCAAAAGGATGATGGAGCTAACTCACACCGGCTACTACTACCAAAAGAATGATAGAGCAAAACTCATTTGCACAATCTGACATCGACGAAATAACAGACTCTCCACCAAAAGGATGACTGAGCAAACTCACACCGGCTACTATCACTATAGGATGATAGGGAAAAACACACTCGCACAATCTGACATCGATGAAATGACAGAACCACCACCAAAAGGATGATTGAGCAAACTCACACCGGTTACTACCACCAAAAGAATGATGGAGCAAAACACTGGCACAATCTAACATCGACAAAATGACAGACCCACCACCAAAAGGATGACGGAGCAAACTCATACCGGCTTCTAAAACCAAAAGGATGATAGAGAAAAACAAACTCGCGCAATCTAGCATCGACGAAATCACAGAGCCACCACCAAAAGGATGACGGAGCAAACTCACACCGGCTACTACCACCAAATAGATTATAGAGCAAAACAATCGCACAATCTGGCATCGAGGAAATGACAGACCCACAACCAAAAGAATGACGGACTCACACCGGCTACTACCACCAAAAGGATGATAGAGAAAAACACACTCACACAACCTGACAACGATGAAATGACAGACCTACCACCAAAAGGATGACAGAGCTAACTCACACCGGCTACTACCACCAAAAGTATGATAGAGCAAAACACACGCGCACAATCGGATATCGATGAAATGACAAACCCACCACCAAAAGGATGACTGAGCAAACTCACACTGGCTACCACCACCAAAAGAATGATAGAGCAAAAGACTCGCACAATCTGACATCAAAGAAATGACAGAGCCACCACTAAAACAATGACGGAGCGAACTCACACCGGCTACTAAAACCAAAAGGATGATAGAGCAAAACACACTCGCACAATCTAGCATCGACAAAATCACAGACCCACCACCCAAAGGATGACAGAGCAAACTTACGCCGGCTACTACCACCAAATGGATGATAGAGCAAAACAATCACACAATCTGACATCGACGAAATGACAGACCCACCACCAAAAGGATGACAGAGCAAACTCAGACAGGCTACTACCACCGAAAGGATGATAGAGCAAAACACACTCGCACAATCTGACATCGACGAAATGACAGACCCACCACCAAAAGGTTGACAGAGCTAAGTCACACCAGCTACTACCACCAAAAGGATGATAGAGCAAAACACACTCACATAATCTGACATTGATGAAATGACAGACCCACCACCAAAAGGATGACTGAGCAAACTCACACTGGCTACTACCAGCCAAAGAATGAGAGAGCGAAACACTTAGACAATCTGACATCGACGAAATGACAGACTCCCCACCAAGAGGATGACAGAGTGAACTCACACCGACTACTATCACCAAAAGGATGATAGAGCAACACACACTCGCACAATCTGAAATCCATGAAATGACAGACCACCACCAAAAGGATGACAAAGCGAACTCAAACCGGCTACTACCACCAAAAGGATGATAGAGCAAAACACACTCGCACAATCTGACCTCAACGAAATGACAGACCCACCACCAAAAGGATGACGGAGCTAACTCACACCGGCTACTACCACCAAAAGAATGATAGAGAAAAACACTCACACAATCTGACATCGAAGAAATGACAGACTCACCACCAAAAGGATGACGGAGCGAATTCACACCGACTATTATCACCAAAAGGATGATAGAGCAACACACACTCGCACAATCTGAAATCGATGAAATGACAGACCCACCACCAAATCGATGAAGGAGCGAATTCACAATGACTACCACCACCAATAGGATGATAGAGCAAAATACACTCGCACAATCTCAAATCGACAAAATGACTGACCCACCACCAAAAGGATAACTGAGAAAACTCACACCGGCTACTACCACCAAAAGTATGATAGATCAAAACACACTCGCACTATCTGACGTCGATGAAATGACACCCCCACCACCAAAAGGATTACTGAGCAAACTCACACGAGTTACTACCACCAAAAGGATGACAGAGCAAAACACACTCGCACAATCTGACATCGATGAAATGACAGAGCCACCACCAAAAGGATGACTGAGCAAACTCACACCGGCTACTACCACCAAAAGAATGATAGAGCAAAACAATCGCACAATCTGACATCGACGAAATGACAGAGCCACCACCAAAACGATGACGGAGAAAACTCACACCGGCTACTAAAACCAAAAGGATGATAAAGCAAAACACACTCGTACATCTGACCTCGATTAAATTACAGACCCACCACCAGAAGGATGACTTAGCAAACTCGCACCGGTTACTACCACCAAAAGAATGATAGAGCAAAACACTTGCACAATATGACATCGGGGAAATGACAGACGCATCAGAAAAAGGATGAAGGAGCAAACTCATACCGGCTACTAAAACCAAAAGGATGATAGAGTAAATTAAACTCACACAATCTAGCATCGACGAAATCACATACCCACCAGCAAAAGGATGACGGAGCAAAGTTACGCCGGCTACTACCACCAAATGGATGATAGAGCAAAACAATCACACAATCTGACATTGACGAAATAACAGACCCACCACCAAAAGGATGACGGAGTGAACTCACACCGGCTACTACCACCAAACGGATGATAGAGCAAAACACACTCGCACAATCTAACATCGATGAAATGACAGAACCACCACCAAAAGGATGACTGGGCAAACTCACACTGGCTACTACCACCAAAAGAATGATAGAGCAAAACACTCGCACAATATGACATTGAAGAAATGACAGACTCACCACCAAAAGGATGACGGAGAGAATTCACACCGACTATTATCACCAAAAGGATGATAGAGCAACACACACTCGCACAATCTGAAATCGATTAAATGACAGACCCACCACCAAAACAATGAAGGAGCGAATTCACAATGACTACCACCACCAAAAGGATGATAGAGCAAAACACACTCGCACAATCTCAAATCGACAAAATGACTGACCCACCACCAAAAGGATAACTGAGAAAACTCACACCGCCTACTACCACCAAAAGTATGATAGATCAAAACACACTCGCACTATCTGACATCGATGAAATGACAGACCCACCACCAAAAGGATTACTGAGCAAACTCACACGAGCTACTACCACCAAAAGGATGACAGAGCAAAACACACTCGCACAATCTGACATCGATGAAATGACAGAGCCACCACCAAAAGGATGACTGAGCAAACTCACACCGGCTACTACCACCAAAAGAATGATAATGCAAAACAATTGCACAATCTGACATCGACGAAATGTCAGAGCCACCACCAAAACGATGACGGAGCGAACTCACACCGGCTACTAAAACCAAAAGGATGATAGAGCAAAACACACTCGTACATCTAACCTCGATTAAATTACAGACCCACCACTAGAAGGATGACTTAGCAAACTCGCACCGGTTACTACCACCAAAAGAATGATAGAGCAAAACACTTGCACAATATGACATCGAGGAAATGACAGACGCATCACAAAAAGGATGAAGGAGCGAACTCATACCGGCTACTAAAACCAAAAGTATGATAGAGTAAATTAAACTCACACAATCTAGCATCGACGAAATCACATACCCACCAGCAAAAGGATGACGGAGCAAACTTACGCCGGCTACTACCACCAAATGGATGATAGAGCAAAAGAATCACACAATCTGACATCGACGAAATAACAGACCCACCACCAAAAGGATGACGGAGTGAACTCACACTAGCTACTACCACCAAACGGATGATAGAGCAAAACACACTCGCACAATCTAACATCGATGAAATGACAGAACCACCACCAAAAGGATGACTGAGCAAAGTCACACTGGCTACTACCACCAAACGAATGATAGAGCAAAACACTCGCACAATCTGACATTGAAGAAATGACAGACTCACCACCAAAAGGATGACGGAGTGAATTCACACCGACTATTATCACCAAAAGGATGATAGAGCAACACACACTCGCACAATCTGAAATCGATGAAATGATAGACCCACCACCAAAACGATGAAGGAGGGAGTTCACAACAACTACCACCACCAAAAGGATGATAGAGCAAAACACACTCACACAATCTCAAATCGACAAAATGACTGACCCACCACCAAAAGGATAACTGAGAAAACTCACACCGGCTACTACCACCAAAAGTATGATAGATCAAAACACACTCGCACTGTCTGACATCGATGAAATGACAGACCCACCACCAAAAGGATTACTGAGCAAACTCACACGAGCTACTACCACCAAAAGGATGACAGAGCAAAACACACTCGCACAATCTGACATCGATGAAATGACAGAGCCACCACCAAAAGGATGACTGAGCAAACTCACACCGGCTACTACCACCATAAAAATGATAGAGCAAAACAATCGCACAATCTGACATCAACGAAATGACAGAGCCACCACCAAAACGATGACGGAGCGAACTCACACCGGCTACTAAAACCAAAAGGATGATAGAGCAAAACACACTCGTACATCTGACCTCGATTAAATTACAGACCCACCACCAAAAGGATGACTTAGAAAACTCGCACCGGTTACTACCACCAAAAGAATGATAGAGCAAAACACTGGCACAATATGACATCGAGGAAATGACAGACGCATCACAAAAAGGATGAAGGAGCGAACTCATACCGGCCACTAAAACCAAAAGGATGATAGAGTAAATTAAACTCACACAATCTAGCATCGACGAAATCACATACCCACCAGCAAAAGGATGACGGAGCAAACTTACATCGGCTACTACCACCAAATGGATGATAGAGCAAAACAATCACACAATCTGACATCGACGAAATAACAGACCCACCACCAAAAGGATGACGGAGTGAACTCACACCGGCTACTACCACCAAACGGATGATAGAGCAAAACACACTCGCACAATCTAACATCGATGAAATGACAGAACCACCACCAAAAGGATGACTGAGCAAACTCACACTGGCTACTACCACCAAAAGAATGATAGAGCAAAACACTCGCACAATATGACATTGAAGAAATGACAGACTCACCACCAAAAGGATGACGGAGAGAATTCACACCGACTATTATCACAAAAAGGATGATAGAGCAACACACACTCGCACAATCTGAAATCGATTAAATGACAGACCCACCACCAAAACAATGAAGGAGCGAATTCACAATGACTACCACCACCAAAAGGATGATAGAGCAAAACACACTCGCACAATCTCAAATCGACAAAATGACTGACCCACCACCAAAAGGATAACTGAGAAAACTCCCACCGCCTACTACCACAAAAAGTATGATAGATCAAAACACACTCGCACCATCTGACATCGATGAAATGACAGACCGACCACCAAAAGGATTACTGAGCAAACTCACACCAGCAACTACCACCAAAAGGATGACAGAGCAAAACACACTCGGACAATCTGACATCGATGAAATGACAAAGCCACCACCAAAAGGATGACTGAGCAAACTCTCACCGGCTACTACCACCAAAAGAATGATAGAGCAAAACAATCGCACAATCTGACATCGACGAAATGACAGAGCCACCACCAAAACGATGACGGAGCGAACTCACACCGGCTACTAAAACCAAAAGGATGATAGAGCAAAACACACTCGTACATCTGACCTCGATTAAATTACAGACCCACCACTAGAAGGATGACTTAGCAAACTCGCACCGGTTACTACCACCAAAAGAATGATAGAGCAAAACACTTGCACAATATGACATCGAGGAAATGACAGACGCATCACAAAAAGGATGAAGGAGCGAACTCATACCGGCTACTAAAACCAAAAGTATGATAGAGTAAATTAAACTCACACAATCTAGCATCGACGAAATCACATACCCACCAGCAAAAGGATGACGGAGCAAACTTACGCCGGCTACTACCACCAAATGGATGATAGAGCAAAACAATCACACAATCTAACATCGACGAAATAACAGACCCACCACCAAAAGGATGACGGAGTGAACTCACACCAGCTACTACCACCAAACGGATGATAGAGCAAAACACACTCGCACAATCTAACATCGATGAAATGACAGAACCACCACCAAAAGGATGACTGAGCAAAGTCACACTGGCTACTACCACCAAACTAATGATAGAGCAAAACACTCGCACAATCTGACATTGAAGAAATGACAGACTCACCACCAAAAGGATGACGGAGCGAATTCACACCGACTATTATCACCAAAAGGATGATAGAGCAACACACACTCGCACAATCTGAAATCGATGAAATGATAGACCGACCACCAAAAGGATTACTGAGCAAACTCACACCAGCAACTACCACCAAAAGGATGACAGAGCAAAACACACTCGGACAATCTGACATCGATGAAATGACAAAGCCACCACCAAAAGGATGACTGAGCAAACTCTCACCGGCTACTACCACCAAAAGAATGATAGAGCAAAACAATCGCACAATCTGACATCGACGAAATGACAGAGCCACCACCAAAACAATGACGGAGCGAACTCACACCGGCTACTAAAACCAAAAGGATGATAGAGCAAAACACACTCGTACATCTGACCTCGATTAAATTACAGACCCACCACTAGAAGGATGACTTAGCAAACTCGCACCGGTTACTACCACCAAAAGAATGATAGAGCAAAACACTTGCACAATATGACATCGAGGAAATGACAGACGCATCACAAAAAGGATGAAGGAGCGAACTCATACCGGCTACTAAAACCAAAAGTATGATAGAGTAAATTAAACTCACACAATCTAGCATCGACGAAATCACATACCCACCAGCAAAAGGATGACGGAGCAAACTTACGCTGGCTACTACCACCAAATGGATGATAGAGCAAAACAATCACACAATCTAACATCGACGAAATAACAGACCCACCACCAAAAGGATGACGGAGTGAACTCACACCAGCTACTACCACCAAACGGATGATAGAGCAAAACACACTCGCACAATCTAACATCGATGAAATGACAGAACCACCACCAAAAGGATGACTGAGCAAACTCACACTGGCTACTACCACCAAAAGAATGATAGAGCAAAACACTCGCACAATCTGACATTGAAGAAATGACAGACTCACCACTAAAAGGATGACGGAGCGAATTCACACCGACTATTATCACCAAAAGGATGATAGAGCAACACACACTCGCACAATCTGAAATCGATGAAATGACAGACCCACCACCAAAACGATGAAGGAGCGAATTCACAACGACTACCACCACCAAAAGGATGATAGAGCAAAACACACTCGCACAATCTCAAATCGACAAAATGACTGACCCACCACCAAAAGGATAACTGAGAAAACTCCCACCGGCTACTACCACAAAAAGTATGATAGATCAAAACACACTCGCACCATCTGACATCGATGAAATGACAGACCGACCACCAAAAGGATTACTGAGCAAACTCACACCAGCAACTACCACCAAAAGGATGACAGAGCAAAACACACTCGGACAATCTGACATCGATGAAATGACAAAGCCACCACCAAAAGGATGACTGAGCAAACTCACACCGGCTACTACCACCATAAAAATGATAGAGCAAAACAATCGCACAATCTGACATCAACGAAATGACAGAGCCACCACCAAAATGATGACGGAGCGAACTCACACCGGCTACTAAAACCAAAAGGATGATAGAGCAAAACACACTCGTACATCTGACCTCGATTAAATTACAGACCCACCACTAAAAGGATGACTTAGAAAACTCGCACCGGTTACTACCACCAAAAGAATGATAGAGCAAAACACTGGCACAATATGACATCGAGGAAATGACAGACGCATCACAAAAAGGATGAAGGAGCGAACTCATACCGGCCACTAAAACCAAAAGGATGATAGAGTAAATTAAACTCACACAATCTAGCATCGACGAAATCACATACCCACCAGCAAAAGGATGACGGAGCAAACTTACATCGGCTACTACCACCAAATGGATGATAGAGCAAATCAATCACACAATCTGACATCGACGAAATAACAGACCCACCACCAAAAGGATGACGGAGTAAACTCACACCGGCTACTACCACCAAACGGATGATAGAGCAAAACACACTCGCACAATCTAACATCGATGAAATGACAGAACCACCACCAAAAGGATGACTGAGCAAACTCACACTGGCTACTACCACCAAAAGAATGATAGAGCAAAACACTCGCACAATCTGACATTGAAGAAATGACAGACTCACCACTAAAAGGATGACGGAGCGAATTCACACCGACTATTATCACCAAAAGGATGATAGAGCAACACACACTCGCACAATCTGAAATCGATGAAATGACAGACCCACCACCAAAACGATGAAGGAGCGAATTCACAACGACTACCACCACCAAAAGGATGATAGAGCAAAACACACTCGCACAATCTCAAATCGACAAAATGACTGACCCACCACCAAAAGGATAACTGAGAAAACTCACACCGCCTACTACCACCAAAAGTATGATAGATCAAAACACACTCGCACTATCTGACATCGATGAAATGACAGACCGACCACCAAAAGGATTACTGAGCAAACTCACACGAGCTACTACCACCAAAAGGATGACAGAGCAAAACACACTCGCACAATCTGACATCGATGAAATGACAGAGCTACCACCAAAAGGATGACTGAGCAAACTCACACCGGCTACTACCACCAAAAGAATGATAAAGAAAAACAATCGCACAATCTGACATCGACGAAATGTCAGAGCCACCACCAAAACGATGACGGAGCGAACTCACACCGGCTACTAAAACCAAAAGGATGATAGAGCAAAACACACTCGTACATCTGACCTCGATTAAATTACAGACCCACCACTAGAAGGATGACTTAGCAAACTCGCACCGGTTACTACCACCAAAAGAATGATAGAGCAAAACACTTGCACAATATGACATCGAGGAAATGACAGACGCATCACAAAAAGGATGAAGGAGCGAACTCATACCGGCTACTAAAACCAAAAGTATGATAGAGTAAATTAAACTCACACAATCTAGCATCGACGAAATCACATACCCACCAGCAAAAGGATGACGGAGCAAACTTACGCCGGCTACTACCACCAAATGGATGATAGAGCAAAACAATCACACAATCTAACATCGACGAAATAACAGACCCACCACCAAAAGGATGACGGAGTGAACTCACACCAGCTACTACCACCAAACGGATGATAGAGCAAAACACACTCGCACAATCTAACATCGATGAAATGACAGAACCACCACCAAAAGGATGACTGAGCAAAGTCACACTGGCTACTACCACCAAACGAATGATAGAGCAAAACACTCGCACAATCTGACATTGAAGAAATGACAGACTCACCACCAAAAGGATGACGGAGCGAATTCACACCGACTATTATCACCAAAAGGATGATAGAGCAACACACACTCGCACAATCTGAAATCGATGAAATGATAGACCCACCACCAAAACGATGAAGGAGGGAGTTCACAACAACTACCACCACCAAAAGGATGATAGAGCAAAACACACTCACACAATCTCAAATCGACAAAATGACTGACCCACCACCAAAAGGATAACTGAGAAAACTCACACCGGCTACTACCACCAAAAGTATGATAGATCAAAACACACTCGCACTGTCTAACATCGATGAAATGACAGACCCACCACCAAAAGGATTACTGAGCAAACTCACACGAGCTACTACCACCAAAAGGATGACAGAGCAAAACACACTCGCACAATCTGACATCGATGAAATGACAGAGCCACCACCAAAAGGATGACTGAGCAAACTCACACCGGCTACTACCACCATAAAAATGATAGAGCAAAACAATCGCACAATCTGACATCAACGAAATGACAGAGCTACCACCAAAACGATGACGGAGCGAACTCACACCGGCTACTAAAACCAAAAGGATGATAGAGCAAAACACAGTCGTACATCTGACCTCGATTAAATTACAGACCCACCACTAAAAGGATGACTTAGAAAACTCGCACCGGTTACTACCACCAAAAGAATGATAGAGCAAAACACTGGCACAATATGACATCGAGGAAATGACAGACGCATCACAAAAAGGATGAAGGAGCGAACTCATACCGGCCACTAAAACCAAAAGGATGATAGAGTAAATTAAACTCACACAATCTAGCATCGACGAAATCACATACCCACCAGCAAAAGGATGACGGAGCAAACTTACATCGGCTACTACCACCAAATGGATGATAGAGCAAATCAATCACACAATCTGACATCGACGAAATAACAGACCCACCACCAAAAGGATGACGGAGTAAACTCACACCGGCTACTACCACCAAACGGATGATAGAGCAAAACACACTCGCACAATCTAACATCGATGAAATGACAGAACCACCACCAAAAGGATGACTGAGCAAACTCACACTGGCTACTACCACCAAAAGAATGATAGAGCAAAACACTCGCACAATCTGACATTGAAGAAATGACAGACTCACCACTAAAAGGATGACGGAGCGAATTCACACCGACTATTATCACCAAAAGGATGATAGAGCAACACACACTCGCACAATCTGAAATCGATGAAATGACAGACCCACCACCAAAACGATGAAGGAGCGAATTCACAACGACTACCACCACCAAAAGGATGATAGAGCAAAACACACTCGCACAATCTCAAATCGACAAAATGACTGACCCACCACCAAAAGGATAACTGAGAAAACTCCCACCGGCTACTACCACAAAAAGTATGATAGATCAAAACACACTCGCACCATCTGACATCGATGAAATGACAGACCGACCACCAAAAGGATTACTGAGCAAACTCACACCAGCAACTACCACCAAAAGGATGACAGAGCAAAACACACTGGGACAATCTGACATCGATGAAATGACAAAGCCACCACCAAAAGGATGACTGAGCAAACTCTCACCGGCTACTACCACCAAAAGAATGATAGAGCAAAACAATCGCACAATCTGACATCGACGAAATGACAGAGCCACCACCAAAACGATGACGGAGCGAACTCACACCGGCTACTAAAACCAAAAGGATGATAGAGCAAAACACACTCGTACATCTGACCTCGATTAAATTACAGACCCACCACTAGAAGGATGACTTAGCAAACTCGCACCGGTTACTACCACCAAAAGAATGATAGAGCAAAACACTGGCACAATATGACATCGAGGAAACGACACACGCATCACAAAAAGGATGAAGGAGCGAACTCATACCGGTTACTAAAACCAAAAGGATGACAGAGCAAACTTATGCCGGCTACTACCACCAAATGGATGATAGAGAAAAACAATCACACAATCTGACATCGACGAAATGACAGACCCACCACCAAAAGGATGACGGAGTGAACTCACACCGGCCACTACCACCAAAAGGATGATAGAGCAAAACACACTCGCACAATCTAACATCGATGAAATGACAGAACCACCACCAAAAGGATGACTGAGCAAACTCACACTGGCTACTACCACCAAAAGAATGATAGAGCAAAATACTCGCACAATCTGACATCGAAGAAATGAGAGACTCACCACCAAAAGGATGACGGAGCAAATTCACACAGACTATTATCACCAAAAGGATGATAGAGCAACACACACTCGCACAATCTGAAATCGATGAAATGACAGGCCCACCACCAAAACGATGAAGGAGCGA
Source organism: Lathyrus sativus (assembly GCA_963859935.3). Taxonomy (NCBI): domain Eukaryota; kingdom Viridiplantae; phylum Streptophyta; class Magnoliopsida; order Fabales; family Fabaceae; genus Lathyrus; species Lathyrus sativus. The sequence continues at coordinate 73,458 of CAWUDS030000925.1, forward strand.
ATTCACAACGACTACCACCACCAAAAGGATGATAGAGCAAAACACACTCGCACAATCTCAAATCGACAAAATGACTGACCCAACACCAAAAGGATAACTGAGAAAACTCACACCGGCTACTACCACCAAAAGTATGATAGAGCAAAACACACTCGCACTATCTGACATCAATGAAATGACAGACCCACCACCAAAAGGATTACTGAGCAAACTCACATGAGCTACTACCACCAAAAGGATGACAGAGCAAAACACACTCGCACAAATCTGACATTGATGAAATGACAGAGCTACCACCGAAAGGATGACTGAGCAAACTCACACCAGCTACTACCACCAAAAGAATGATAGAGCAAAACAATCGCACAATCTGACATCGACGAAATGACAGAGCCACCACCAAAACGATGACGAAGCGAACTCACACCGGCTACTAAAACTAAAAGGATGATTGAGCAAAACACACTCGGACATCTGACCTCGATTAAATTACAGACCCACCACCAAAAGGATGACTTAGCAAACTCGCACCGGTTACTACCACCAAAAGAATGATAGAGCAAAACACTGGCACAATATGACATCGAGGAAACGACAGACGCATCACAAAAAGGATGAAGGAGCGAACTCATACCGGCTACTAAAACCAAAAGGATGATAGAGTAAATTAAACTCACACAATCTAGCATCGACGAAATCACATACCCACCAGCAAAAGGATGACGGAGGAAACTTACACCGGCTACTACCACCAAATGGATGATAGAGCAAAACAATTACACAAGCTGACATCGACGAAATAACAGACCCACCACCAAAAGGATGACGGAGTGAACTCACACCGGCTACTACCACCAAACGGATGATAGAGCAAAACACACTCGCACAATCTAACATCGATGAAATGACAAAACCACAACCAAAAGGATGACTGAGCAAACTCACACTGGCTACTACCACCAAAAGAATGATAGAGCAAAAGACTCGCACAATCTGACATTGAAGAAATGACAGACTCACCACCAAAAGGATGACGGAGCGAATTCACACTGACTATTATCACCAAAAGGATGATAGAGCACCACACACTCGCACAATCTGAAATCGATGAAATGACAGACCCACCACCAAAACGATGAAGGAGCGAATTCACAACGACTACCACCACCAAAAGGATGATAGAGCAAAACACACTCGCACAATCTCAAATCGACAAAATGACTGACACACCACCAAAAGGATAACTGAGAAAACTCCCACCGGCTACTCCCACAAAAAGTATGATAGACGAAAACACACTCGCACCATCTGACATCGATGAAATGACAGACCCACCACCAAAAGGATTACTGAGCAAACTCACACCAGCTACTACCACCAAAAGGATGACAGAGCAAAACATACTCGGACAATCTGACATCGATGAAATGACAGAGCCACCACCAAAAGGATGACTGAGCAAACTCTCACCGGCTACTACCACCAAAAGAATGATAGAGAAAAACAATCGCACAATCTGACATCGACGAAATGACAGAGCCACCACCAAAATGATGACGGAGCGAACTCACACCGGCTACTAAAACCAAAAGGATGATAGAGCAACACACACTCGCACATCTGACCTTGATTAAATTACAGACCCACCACCAAAAGCATGACTTAGAAAACTCGCACCGGTTACTACCACCAAAAGAATGATAGAGCAAAACACTGGAACAATATGACATCGAGGAAACGACAGACGCATAACAAAAAAGATGACGAAGAGAACTCATACCGGCTACTAAAATCAAAAGGATGACAGAGCAAACTTATGCCGGCTACTACCACCAAATGGATGATTGAGAAAAACAATCACACAATCTGACATCGACGAAATGACAGACCCACCACCAAAAGGATGACGGAGTGAACTCACACCGGCCACTACCACCAAAAGGATGATAGAGCAAAACACACTCGCACAATCTAACATCGATGAAATGACAGAACCACCACCAAAAGGATGACTGAGCAAACTCACACTGGCTACTACCAGCAAAAGAATGATAGAGCAAAATACTCGCACAATCTGACATCGAAGAAATGAGAGACTCACCACCAAAAGGATGACGGAGCGAATTCACACAGACTATTATCACCAAAAGGATGATAGAGCAACACACACTCGCACAATCTGAAATCAATGAAATGACAGGCCCACCACCAAAACGATGAAGGAGCGAATTCACAACGATTACCACCACCAAAAGGATGATAGAGCAAAACACACTCGCACAATCTCAAATCGACAAAATGACTGACCCAACACCAAAAGGATAACTGAGAAAACTCACACCGGCTACTACCACCAAAAGTATGATAGAGCAAAACACACTCGCACTATCTGACATCATTGAAATGACAGACCCACCACCAAAAGGATTACTGAGCAAACTCACATGAGCTACTACCACCAAAAGGA
>CAWUDS030000926.1:0-325674 GCA_963859935.3 Lathyrus sativus
GAGTGAACTCACACCGGCTACTACCACCAAAAGGATGATAGAGCAAAACACACTCGCACAATCTAACATCGATGAAATGACAGAACCACCACCAAAAGGATGACTGAGCAAACTCACACTGGCTACTACCACGAAAAGAATGATAGAGCAAAACACTCGCACAATCTGACATCGAAGAAATGACAGACTCACCACCAAAAGGATGACGGAGCGAATTCACACAGACTATTATCACCAAAAGGATGATAGAGCAACACACACTCGCACAATCTGAAATCATTGAAATGACAGACCCATCACCAAAACGATGAAGGAGCGAATTCACAACGACTACCACCACCAAAAGGATGATAGAGCAATACACACTCGTACAATCTCAAATCGACAAAATGACTGACCCACCACCAAAAGGATAACTGAGAAAACTCACACCGGCTACTACCACAAAAAGTACGATAGAGCAAAACAAACTCGCACCATCTGACATCGATGAAATGACAGACCCACCACCAAAAGGATTACTGAGCAAACTTACACCAGCTACTACCACCAAAAGGATGACAGAGCAAAACACACTCGCACAATCTGACATCGATAAAATGACAGAGCCACTACCAAAAAGATGACTGAGCAAACTCACACCGGTTACTACCACCAAAAGAATGATAGAGCAAAACAATCGCACAATCTGACATCGACGAAATGACAGAGCCACCACCAAAATGATGACGGAGCGAACTCACACCGGCTACTAAAACCAAAAGGATGATAGAGGAAAACATACTCGCACATCTGACCTCGATTAAATTACAGACCCACCACCAAAAGGATGACTTAGCAAACTCGCACCGGTTACTACCACCAAAAGAATGATAGAGCAAAACACTGGCACAATATGACATCGAGGAAATGAAAGACGCATCACAAAAAGGATGACGGAGCGAACTCATACCGGCTATTAAAACCAAAAGGATGATAGAGTAAATTAAACTCACACAATCTAGCATCGAAGAAATCACATACCCACCACCAAAAGGATGACGGAGCAAACTTACGCCGGCTACTACCACCAAATGGATGATAGAGCAAAACAATCACACAATCTGACATCGACGAAATGACAGACCCACCACCAAAAGGATGACGGAGTGAACTCACACCGGCTACTACCACCAAAAGGATGATAGAGCAAAACACACTCGCACAATCTAACATCGATGAAATGACAGAACCACCACCAAAAGGATGACTGAGCAAACTCACACTGGCTACTACCACCAAAAGAATGATAGAGCAAAACACTCGCACAATCTGACATCGAAAAAATGACAGACTCACCACCAAAAGGATGACGGAGCGAATTCACACAGACTATTATCACCAAAAGGATGATAGAGCAACACACACTCGCACAATCTGAAATCGATGAAATGACAGGCCCATCACCAAAACGATGAAGGAGCGAATTCACAACGACTACCATCACCAAAAGGATGCTAGAGCAAAACACACTCGTACAATCTCAAATCGACAAAATGACTGACCCACCACCAAAAGGATAACTCAGAAAACTCACACCGGCTACTACCACAAAAAGTACGATAGAGCAAAACAAACTCGCACCATCTGACATCGATGAAATGACAGACCCACCACCAAAAGGATTACTGAGCAAACTTACACCAGCTACTACCACCAAAAGGATGACAGAGCAAAACACACTCGCACAATCTGACATCGATAAAATGACAGAGCCACTACCAAAAAGATGACTGAGCAAACTCACACCGGTTACTACCACCAAAAGAATGATAGAGCAAAACAATCGCACAATCTGACATCGACGAAATGACAGAGCCACCACCAAAATGATGACGGAGCGAACTCACACCGGCTACTAAAACCAAAAGGATGATAGAGGAAAACATACTCGCACATCTGACCTCGATTAAATTACAGACCCACCACCAAAAGGATGACTTAGCAAACTCGCACCGGTTACTACCACCAAAAGAATGATAGAGCAAAACACTGGCACAATATGACATCCAGGAAATGAAAGACGCATCACAAAAAGGATGACGGAGCGAACTCATACCGGCTACTAAAACCAAAAGGATGATAGAGTAAATTAAACTCACACAATCTAGCATCGAAGAAATCACATACCCACCACCAAAAGGATGACGGAGCAAACTTACGCCGGCTACTACCACCAAATGGATGATAGAGCAAAACAATCACACAATCTGACATCGACGAAATGACAGACCCACCACCAAAAGGATGACGGAGTGAACTCACACCGGCTACTACCACCAAAAGGATGATAGAGCAAAACACACTCGCACAATCTAACATCGATGAAATGACAGAACCACCACCAAAAGGATGACTGAGCAAACTCACACTGGCTACTACCACCAAAAGAATGATAGAGCAAAACACTCGCACAATCTGACATCGAAGAAATGACAGACTCACCACCAAAAGGATGACGGAGCGAATTCACACAGACTATTATCACCAAAAGGATGATAGAGCAACACACACTCGCACAATCTGAAATCGATGAAATGACAGACCCATCACCAAAACGAAGAAGGAGCGAATTGACAACGACTACCACTACCAAAAGGATGATAGAGCAAAACACACTCGCATAATCTCAAATCGACAAAATGACTGACCCAACACCAAAAGGATAACTGAGAAAACACACACCGGCTACTACCACCAAAAGTATGATAGAGAAAAACACACTCGCACTATCTGACATCGATGATATGACAGACCCACCACCAAAAGGATTACTGAGCAAACTCACATGAGCTACTACCACCAAAAGGATGACAGAGCAAAACACACTTGCACAAATCTGACATCGATGAAATGATAGAGCCACCACCAAAAGGATGACGGAGCGAACTCACACCGGCTACTAAAACCAAAAGGATGATAGAGCAAAACACACTCGTACATCTGACCTCGATTAAATTACAGACCCACCACCAAAAGGATGACTTAGCAAACTTGCACCGGTTACTACCACCAAAAGAATGATAGAGCAAAACACTGGCACAATATGACATCGAGGAAACGACAGACGCATCACAAAAAGGATGAAGGAGCGAACTCATACCGGCTACTAAAACCAAAAGGATTATAGAGTAAATTAAACTCACACAATCTAGCATCGACGAAATCACATACCCACCAGCAAAAGGATGACGGAGCAAACTTACGCCGGCTACTACCACCAAATGGATGATAGAGGAAAACAATCACACAATCTGACATCGACGAAATAACAGATCCACCACCAAAAGGATGACGGAGTGAACTCACACCGGCTACTACAACCAAAAGTATGACAGAGCAAAACACACTCGCACAATCTGACATCGATGAAATGACAGAGCCACCACCAAAAGGATGACTGAGCAAACTCACACCGGCTACTACCACAAAAAGAATGATAGAGCATAACAATCGCACAATCTGACATCAACTGACAGAGCCACCGCCAAAACGATGACGGAGCAATCTCACACCGGCTACTAAAACCAAAAGAATGATAGAGCAAAACACACTCGCACATCTGACCTCGATTAAATTACAGACCCACCACCAAAAGGATGACTTAGCAAACTCGCACAGGTTACTACCACCAAAAGAATGATAGAGCAAAACACTGGCACAATATGACATCAAGGAAATGACAGACGCATCACAAAAAGGATGACGGAGCGAACTCATACCGGATACTAAAACCAAAAGGATGATAGAGTAAATTAAACTCACAGAATCTAGCATCGACGAAATCACATACCCACCACCAAAAGGATGACGGAGCAAACTTACGCCGGATACTACCACCAAATGGATGATAGAGAAAAACAAATCACACAATCTGACATCGACGAAATGACAGACCCACCACCAAAAGGATGACAGAGTGAATTCACACCGGCTACTACCACCAAAAGTATGATAGAGCAAAACACACTCGTACAGTCTAACATCGATGAAATGACATAGCCACCACCAAAAGGATGACTGAGCAAACTCACACCGGCAACTACTACCAAAAGAATGATAGAGCAAAACAATCGTACAATCTGACATCGACGAAATGACAGAGCCACCACCAAAACTATGACGGAGCAAACTCACACCGGCTACTAAAACCAAAAGGATGATAGAGCAAAACACACTCGCACATCTGACCTCGATTAAATTACAGACCCACCACCAAAAAGATGACTTAGCAAACTCGCACCGGTTACTACCACCAAAAGAATGATAGAGCAAAACACTAGCACAATATGACATCGAGGAAATGAAAGACGCGTCATAAAAAGGATGACGGAGCGAACTCATACCGGCTACTAAAACCAAAAGGATGATAGAGTAAATTAAACTCACACAATCTAGCTTCGACAAAATCACAGACCCACCACCAAAAGGATGACGGAGCAAACATACGTCCGCTACTACCACCAAATGGATGATAGAGCAAAACACTCGGACAATCTGACATCGGTGAAATGACAGACCCACCACCAAAAGGATGACAGAGCTAACTTACACCGGCTACTACCACCAAAAGTATGATAGAGCTAAACACACTCGCACAATCTGACATCGACGAAATGACAGACCCACCACCAAAAGGTTGACAGAGCTAACTCACACCGGCTACTACCACCAAAAGTATGATAGAGCAAAACACACTCACATAATCTGACATCGATGAAATGACAGACCCACCACAAAAGGATGACTGAACAAACTCACACTAAATACTACCACCAAAAGAATGATAGAGCAAAACACTCGGACAATCTGACATCGATGAAATGACAGACCCACCACCAAAGGATGATGGAGCGAACTCACACCGACTACTACCACCAAAAGGATGATAGAGCAAAACACACTCGCACAATCTGACATCGACGAATTAACAGACCCACCACCAAAAGGATGACGGAGCTAACTCACACCGGCTACTACTACCACAATGATAGAGCAACACAAACTCGCATAATCTGAAATGGATGAAATGTCAGACCCACCACCAAAGGATGACGTAGCGAACTCACACCGGCTACTACCAGCAAAAGGATGATAGAGCAAAACACACTCGCAGAATCTAACATCGATGAAATGACAGACCTACCACCAAAAGGATGACTGAGCAAACTCACACCGGTTTCTATCACCAAAAGAATGATGGAGCAAAACACTGGCACAATCTAACATCGACGAAATGACGGACCCACCACCAAAAGGATGACAGAGTAAACTCATACCGGCTACTAAAACCAAAAGGATGATAGAGAAAAACCAACTCGCACAATCTAGCATCGACGAAATCACAGACCCACCACCAAAAGAATGACGGAGCAAACTCACACCGGCTACTACCACCAAATGAATGATAGAGCAAAACAATCACACAATCTGACATCGACGAAATGATAGACCCAACATCAAAAGGATGATAGAGCAAAACACACTCGCACAATCTGACATCGACGAAATGACAGACCCACCACCAAATGGATGACAGAGCTAACTCACACTGGCTACTACCACCAAAAGGATGATAGAGCAAAACACACTCGCACAATCTAACATCGACGAAATGACAGACCCACCACCAAATGGATGACAGAGCTAACTCACACCGGCTACTACCACCAAAAGGATGATAGAGCAAAACACACTCGCACAATCTGACATCGACGAAATGACAGACCCACCACCAAAAGGATAACTGAGCAAACTCAAACCGGCTACTACCAACAAAAGTATGATAGAGCAAAACACACTCGCACAATCTGACATCAATTAAGTGACAGTTCTACCACCAAAAGAATTACTGAGCAAACTCACACCAGCTACTACCACCAAAAGGATGATAGAGCAAAACACACTCGCACAATCTGACATCGAAGAAATGACAGACCCACCACCAAAAGCATGACTGAGCAAAGTCACACCGGCTAATACAACCAAATGAATGATAGAGCATAACAATCGCACAATCTGACATCGACGAAATGACAGAGCCACCACCAAAAGGATGACGGAGCAAACTCACACCAGCTACTAATACCAAAAGGATGATAGAGCAAAACAAATTCACATAATCTAGCATTGACGAAATCATAGACTCACCACCAATAAGATGGCGGGGCAATCTCACACTGGCTACTACCACCAAAAGGATGATAAAGCAAAACACACTCGCACAATCTAACATCGATGAAATGACAGACCCACCAACAAAAGGATGACTAAGTAAACTCACACCGGTTACTACCACCAAAAGAATGATGGAGCAAAACACTGGCACAGTCTGACATCGACGAAATGACAGACCCACCACGAAAAGGACGACAGAGCAAACTGATATCGGCTACTAAAACCAAAAGGAGGATAGAGAAAAACAAACTCACAAAATCTAGCATCGACGAAATCACAGACCCACCACCAAAAGGATGACGGAGCAAACTCACACCGGCTACTACCACCAAAAGGATGATAGAGCAAAACACACTCGCACAATCTGACATCGACGAAATCACAGACCCACCACCAAAAGGATGACGGAGCAAACTTACACCGTCTACTACCACCAAAAGGATGATAGAGCGAAACACACTCGCACAATCTGACATCGACGAAATGACAGACTTACCACGAAAAGGAAGACTGAGCGAACTCACACAGGCTACTATTACAAAAGGATGATAGAGCAAAACACACTTGCACAATCTGACATCGATGAAATGACAGACCCACCACCAAAAGGATGACTGAGAAAACTCACACCGGTTACTACCACCAATAGGATGACAGAGCAAACTCATACCGGCTACTAAAACCAAAAGGATGATAAAGAAAAACAAACGCGCACAATCTAGCATTGGAGAAATCATAGACCCACGACCAAAAGGATGACGGAGCAAACATACACCGGCTACTACCACCAAATGGATTATAGAGCAAAACAATCGCACAATCTGGCATCGACGAAATGACAGACCCACAACCAAAAAGATGAAGGAGCGAACTCACTTCGGTTATTACAACCAAAAGGATGATAGAGCAAAACACACTCACAGAATCTGACATCGACGAAATGACAGACCCACCACCAAAAGGATGACAGAGCTAACTCACACCGGCCACTACCACCAATAGGATGATAAAGCAAAACACACTCGTACAATCTGACATCGATGAAATGACAAATCCACCACCAAAAGGTTGACTGAGCAAGCTCACACCGGCTACTACCACCAAAAGAATGATAGAGCAAACCACTTGCGCAATCTGACATCGATGAAATGACAGACTCACCACCAAAAGGTTGACGGAGCGAATTCACACTCGCACAATCTGAAATCGAATAAATGACAGACCCACCACCAAAGGGATGAAGGAGCAAACTCACACCGGTTACCTCCACCAAAAGGGTGATAGAGAAAAACACACTCGCACAATCTCAAATCGACAAAATAACAGACCCACCACCAAAAGGATGACGTAGCAAACTCAAACCGGCTACTACCACCAAAAGTATGATAGAGCAAAACACACTCGCATATTCTGACATCAATGAAATTCAGACCCACCACCAAAAGGATTACTGAGCAAACTCACACCAGCTACTACCACCAAAAGGATGATAGAGAAAAACAAACTCGCACAATCTAGCATCGACGAAATGACAGACCCACGACCAAAAGGATGACGGAGCAAACTGACACCGGCTACTACCACCAAATGGATTATAGAGCAAAACAATCGCACAATCTGGCATCGACGAAATGACAGAGCCACCACCAAAAGGATGATGGAGCAAACTCACACTAGCTACTAAAACTAAAAGGATGATAGAGCAAAACAAATTCGCACAATCTAGCATCGACGAAATCACAGACTCACCACCAAAAGGATGACGGAGCAAACTCATATAGGCTACTACCACAAAAAGGATGATAGAGCAAAACACACTCGCATAACCTGACATCGACGAAATGACAGACCCACCACCAAAAGGATGACGGAGCAAACTCACACCGGCTACTACCACCAAAAGTATGATAGAGAAAAATACACTTGCACAATCTGACATCAATGAAATGACAGACCCACCACCAAAAGGATTACTGAGCAAACTCACACCAGCTACTACCACCAAAAGGATGACTGAGCAAACTCACACCGGCTACTACAACCAAATGAATGATAGAGCATAACAATTGCACAATCTGACATCGACGAAATGAAAGAGCCACCACCAAAAGGATGACGGAGCAAACTCACACCAGCTACTAAAACCAAAAGGATGATAGAGCATAACAAATTCGCACAATCTAGCATTGACGAAATCACAGACTCACCACCAATAGGATGACGGAGCAAACTCACACTGGCTAATACCACCAAAAGAATGATAAAGCAAAACACACTCGCACAATCTAACATCGATGAAATGACCGACCCACCAACAAAAGGATGACTAACCAAACTCACACCGGTTACAACCACCAAAAGAATGATGGAGGAAAACACTGGCACAATCTGACATCGACGAAATGACAGACCCGCCACGAAAAGGATGACAGAGAAAACTGATATCGGCTACTAAAACCAAAACGATGATAGAGAAAAACAAACTCGCACAATCTGGCATCGACGAAATCACAGACCCACCACCAAAAGGATGACGGAGCAAACTCACACCAGCTACTACCACCAAAAGGATGATAGAGCAAAACACACTCGTACAATCTGACATCGACGAAATGACAGACCCACCACCAAAAGGATGACGGAGCAAACTTACACCGGCTACTTCCACCAAAAGGATGATAGAGCGAAACACACTTGCAGAATCTGACATCGATGAAATGACAGACCCACCACCAAAAGGATGACTAAGCAAACTCACACCGGTTACTACCACCAAAAGGATGACGGAGCAAACTTATACCGGCTACTAAAACCAAAAGGATGATAGAGAAAAACAAATGCGCACAATCTAGCATTGGAGAAATCACAGACCCACGACCAAAAGGATGATGGAGCAAACTTACACCGGCTACTACCACCAAATGGATTATAGAGCAAAACAATCGCACAATCTGGCATCGACAAAATGACAGACCCAAAACCAAAAGCATGATAGAACAAAACACACTCACAGAATCTGACATCGACGAAATGACAGACCCACCACCAAAAGGATGAGAGAGCTAACTCACACCGGCCACTACCACCAATAGGATGATAAAGCAAAACACACTCGTACAATCTGACATCGATGAAATGACAAACCCACCACCAAAAGGTTGACTGAGCAAACTCACACCGGCTACTACCACCAAAAGAATGATAGAGCAAAACACTTGCACAATCTGACATTGATGAAATGACAGACTCACCACCAAAAGGTTGAAGGAGCGAATTCACACCGACTACTATCACCAAAAGGATGATAACAACACACACTCGCGCAATCTGAAATCGAATAAATGACTGACCCACCACCAAAGGGATGAAGGAGCGAACTCAAAGCGGCTACCTCCACCAAAAGGGTGATAGAGAAAAACACACTCGCACAATCTCAAATCGACAAAATGACAGACCCACCACCAAAAGGATGACGGAGCAAACTCAAACCGGCTACTACCACCAAAAGTATGATAGAGCAAAACACACTCGCATAATCTGACATCAATGAAATTCAGACCCGCCACCAAAAGGATTACTGAGCAAACTCACACCAGCTACTACCACCAAAAGGATGATAGAGCAAGACAAACACGCACAATCTAGCATCGACGAAATGACAGACCTACGACCAAAAGGATGACAGAGCAAACTGACACCGGCTACTACCACAAAATGGATTATAGAGCAAAACAATCGCACAATCTGGCATTGACGAAATGACAGAGCCACCACCAAATGGATGACAAAGCAAACTCACACCAGCTACTAAAACCAAAAGGATGATAGAGCAAAACAAATTCGCACAATCTAGCATCGACGAAATCACAGACTCACCACCAAAAGGATGACTGAGCAAACTCACATCGGCTACTACCACCAAAAGGATGATAGAGCAAAACACACTCGCACAACCTGACATCGACGAAATGACAGACCCACCACCAAAAGGATGACGGAGCAAACTCACACCGGCTACTACCACCAAAAGTATGATAGAGAAAAACACACTTGCACAATCTGACATCAATGAAATGACAGACCCACCACCAAAAGGATTACTGAGCAAACTCACACCAGCTACTACCACCAAAAGGATGACTGAGCAAACTCACACCGGCTACTACAACCAAATGAGTGATAGAGCATAACAATCGCACAATCTGACATCGACGAAATGAAAGAGCCACCACCAAAAGGATGACGGAGCAAACTCAAACCAGCTACTAAAACCAAAAGGATGATAGAGCATAACAAATTCGCACAATCTAGCATTGACGAAATCACAGACTCACCACCAATAGGATGACGGAGCAAACTCACACTGGCTACTACCACCAAAAGGATGATAAAGCAAAATGACAGACCCACCAACAAAAGGATGACTAACCAAACTCACACCGGTTACTACCACCAAAAGAATGATGGAGCAAAACACTGGCACAATCTGACATTGACGAAATGACAGACCCACCACGAAAAGATGACAGAGCAAACTGATATCGGCTACTAAAACCAAAACGATGATAGAGAAAAACAAACTCGCACAATCTGGCATCGACGAAATCACAGACCCACCACCAAAAGGATGACGGAGCAAACTCACACTGGCTACTACCACCAAAAGGATGATAGAGCAAAACACACTCGCACAATCTGACATCGACGAAATGACAGACCCACCACCAAAAGGATGACGGAGCAAACTTACACCGGCTACTTTCACCAAAAGGATGATAGAGCGAAACACACTCGCACAATCTGACATCGATGAAATGAGAGACCCACCACCAAAAGGATGACTAAGCAAAGTCACACCGGTTACTACCACCAAAAGGATGACGGAGCAAACTCATACCGGCTACTAAAACCAAAAGGATGATAGAGAAAAACAAACGCGCACAATCTAGCATTGGAGAAATCACAGACCCACGACCAAAAGGATGATGGAGCAAACTTACACCGGCTACTACCACCAAATGGATTATAAAGCAAAACAATCGCACAATCTGGCATCGACGAAATGACAGACCCAAAACCAAAAGGATGATAGAGCGAACTCACTTCGGCTACTACAACCAAAAGGATGATAGAGCAAAACACACTCACAGAATCTGACATAGACGAAATGACAGACCCACCACCAAAAGGATGACAGAGCTAACACACACCGGCCACTACCACCAAAAGGATGATAAAGCAAAACACACTCGTACAATCTGACATCGATGAAATGACAAACCCACCACCAAAAGGTTGATTGAGCAAACTCACACCGGCTACTACCACCAAAAGAATGATAGAGCAAAACACTTGCACAATCTGACATCGATGAAATGACAGACTCACCACCAAAAGGTTGACGGAGCGAATTCACACCGACTACTATCACCAAAAGGATGATAAAGCTACACACACTCGCACAATCTGAAATCGAATAAATGACAGACCCACCACCAAAGGGATGAAGGAGCGAACTCACACCGGCTACCTCCACCAAAAGGGTGATAGAGAAAAACACACTCGCACAATCTCAAATCGACAAAATGACAGACCCACCACCAATAGGATGATGGAGCAAACTCAAACCGGCTACTACCACCAAAAGTATGATAGAGCAAAACACACTCGCACAACCTGACATCGACGAAATGACAGACCCACCACCAAAAGGATGACGGAGCAAACTCACACCGGCTACTACCACCAAAAGTATGATAGAGAAAAACACACTTGCACAATCTGACATGAATGAAATGACAGACCCACCACCAAAAGGATTACTGAGCAAACTCACACCAGCTACTACCACCAAAAGGATGACTGAGCAAACTCACACCGGCTACTACAACCAAATGAGTGATAGAGCATAACAATCGCACAATCTGACATCGACGAAATGAAAGAGCCACCACCAAAAGGATGACGGAGCAAACTCAAACCAGCTACTAAAACCAAAAGGATGATAGAGCATAACAAATTCGCACAATCTAGCATTGACGAAATCACACACTCACCACCAATAGGATGACGGAGCAAACTCACACTGGCTACTACCACCAAAAGGATGATAAAGCAAAACACACTCGCACAATCTAACATCGATGAAATGACAAACCCACCAACAAAAGGATGACTAACCAAACTCACACCGGTTACTACCACCAAAAGAATGATGGAGCAAAACACTGGCACAATCTGACATTGACGAAATGACAGACCCACCACGAAAAGATGACAGAGCAAACTGATATCGGCTACTAAAACCAAAACGATGATAGAGAAAGACAAACTCGCACAATCTGGCATCAACGAAATCACAGACCCACCACAAAAACGATGACGGAGCAAACTCACACTGGCTACTACCACCAAAAGGATGATAGAGAAAAACACACTCGCACAATCTGAGATCGACGAAATGACAGACCCACCACCAAAAGGATGACGGAGCAAACTTACACCGGCTACTTTCACCAAAAGGATGATAGAGCGAAACACACTCGCACAATCTGACATCGATGAAATGAGAGACCCACCACCAAAAGGATGACTAAGCAAACTCACACCGGTTACTACCACCAAAAGGATGACGGAGCAAATCATACCGGCTACTAAAACCAAAAGGATGATAGAGAAAAACAAACGCGCACAATCTAGCATTGGAGAAATCACAGACCCACGACCAAAAGGATGATGGAGCAAACTTACACCGGCTACTACCACCAAATGGATTATAGAGCAAAACAATCGCAGAATCTGGCATCGATGAAATGACAGACCCACAACCAAAAGGATGATAGAGCGAACTCACTTCGGCTACTACAACCAAAAGGATGATAGAGCAAAACACACTCACAGAATCTGACATAGACGAAATGACAGACCCACCACCAAAAGGATGACAGAGCTAACACACACCGGCCACTACCCCCAAAAGGATGATAAAGCAAAACACACTCGTACAATCTGACATCGATGAAATGACAAACCCACCACCAAAAGGTTGATTGAGCAAACTCACACCGGCTACTACCACCAAAAGAATGATAGAGCAAAACACTTGCACAATCTGACATCGATGAAATGACAGACTCACCACCAAAAGGTTGACGGAGCGAATTCACACCGACTACTATCACCAAAAGGATGATAAAGCAACACACACTCGCACAATCTGAAATCGAATAAATGACAGACCCACCACCAAAGGGATGAAGGAGCGAACTCACACCGGCTACCTCCACCAAAAGGTTGATAGAGAAAAACACACTCGCACAATCTCAAATCGAAAAAATGACAGACCCACCACCAATAGGATGATGGAGCAAACTCAAACCGGCTACTACCACCAAAAGTATGATAGAGCGAAACACACTCGCACAACCTGACATCGACGAAATGACAGACCCACCACCAAAAGGATGACGGAGCAAACTCACACCGGCTACTACCACCAAAAGTATGATAGAGAAAAACACACTTGCACAATCTGACATCAATGAAATGACAGACCCACCACCAAAAGGATTACTGAGCAAACTCACACCAGCTACTACCACCAAAAGGATGACTGAGCAAACTCACACCGGCTACTACAACCAAATGAGTGATAGAGCATAACAATCGCACAATCTGACATCGACGAAATGAAAGAGCCACCACCAAAAGGATGACGGAGCAAACTCACACCAGCTACTAAAACCAAAAGGATGATAGAGCATAACAAATTCGCACAATCTAGCATTGACGAAATCACAGACTCACCACCAAAAGGATGATGGAGCAAACTCATACCGGCTACTAAAACCAAAAGGATGATAGAGAAAAACAAACGCGCACAATCTAGCATTGGAGAAATCACAGACCCACGACCAAAAGGATGACGGAGCAAACTTACACCAGCTACTACCACCAAATGGATTATAGAGCAAAACAATCGCACAATCTGGCATCGACGAAATGACAGACCCACAACCAAAAGGATGATAGAGTGAACTCACTTCGGCTACTACAACCAAAAGGATGATAGAGCAAAACACACTCAAAGAATCTGACATAGACGAAATGACAGACCCACCACCAAAAGGATGACAGAGCTAACACACACGGACCACTACCACCAAAAGGATGATAAAGCAAAACACACTCGTACAATCTGACATCGATGAAATGACAAAGCCACCACCAAAAGGTTGACTGAGCAAACTCACACCGGCTACTACCACCAAAAGAATGATAGAGCAAAACACTTGCACAATCTGACATCGATGAAATGACAGACTCACCACCAAAAGGTTGACGGAGCGAATTCACACCGATTACTATCACCAAAAGGATGATAAAGCAACACACACTCGCACAATCTGAAATCGAATAAATGACAGACCCACCACCAAAGGGATGAAGGAGCGAACTCACACCGGCTACCTCCACCAAAAGGGTGATAGAGAAAAACACACTCGCACAATCTCAAATCGACAAAATGACAGACCCACCACCAATAGGATGACGGAGCAAACTCAAACCGTCTAGTACCACCAAAAGTATGATAGAGCAAAACACACTCGCATAATCTGACATCAATGAAATTCAGACCCACCACCAAAAGGATTACTGAGCAAACTCACACCAGCTACTACCACCAAAAGGATGATAGAGAAAAACAAACTCGCACAATCTAGCATCGACGAAATGACAGACCCACGACCAAAAGGATGACGGAGCAAACTGACATCGGCTACTACCACCAAATGGATTATAGAGCAAAACAATCGCACAATCTGATATCGACGAAATGACAGAGCCACCATCAAAAGGATGACGGAGCAAACTCACACTAGCTACTAAAACCAAAAGGATGATAGAGCAAAACAAATTCGCACAATCTAGCATCGACGAAATCACAGACTCGCCACCAAAAGGATGACGGAGCAAACTCACATCGGCTACTACCACCAAAAGGATGATAGAGCAAAACACACTCGCATAACCTGACATCGACGAAATGACAGACCCACCACCAAAAGGATGACGGAGCAAACTTATACCAGCTACTACCACCAAAAGTATGATAGAGAAAAACAAACTTGCACAATCTGACATCAATGAAATGACAGACCCACCACCAAAAGGATTACTGAGCAAACTCACACCAGCTACTACCACCAAAAGGATGACTGAGCAAACTCACACCGGCTACTACAACCAAATGAATGATAGAGCATAACAATCGCACAATCTGACATCGACGAAATGAAAGAGCCACCACCAAAAGGATGACGGAGCAAACTCACACCAGCTACTAAAACCAAAAGGATGACAGAGCATAACAAATTCGCACAATCTAGCATTGACGAAATCACAGACTCACCACCAATAGGATGACGGAGCAAAGTCACACTGGCTACTACCACCAAAAGGATGATAAAGCAAAACACACTCGCACAATCTAACATCGATGAAATGACAGACCCACCAACAAAAGGATGACTAACCAAACTCACACCGGTTACTACCACCAAAAGAATGATGGAGCAAAACACTGGCACAATCTGACATCGACGAAATGACAGACCCACCACGAAAAGGATGACAGAGTAAACTGATATCGGCTACTAAAACCAAAACGATGATAGAGAAAAACAAACTCGCACAATCTGGAATCGACGCAATCACAGACCCACCACCAAAAGGATGACGGAGCAAACTCACACCGGCTACTACCACCAAAAGGATGATAGAGCAAAACACACTCGCACAATCTGACATCGACGAAATGACAGACCACCCACCAAAAGGATGACGGAGCAAACTTACACCGGCTACATCCACCAAGAGGATGATAGAGCGAAACACACTCGCACAATCTGACATCGACGAAATGACAGACTCACCACCAAAAGGATGACTAAGCAAACTCACACAGGCTACTATCACAAAAGGATGATGGAGCAAAACACACTCGCACAATGTGACATCGATGAAATGACAGACCCACCACCAAAAGGATGACTAAGCAAACTCACACCGGTTACTACCACCAAAAGGATGATGGAGCAAACTCATACCGGCTACTAAAACCAAAAGGATGATAGAGAAAAACAAACGTGCACAATCTAGCATTAGAGAAATCACAGACCCACGACCAAAAGGATGATGGAGCAAACTTACACCAGCTACTACCACCAAATGGATTATAGAGCAAAACAATCGCACAATCTGGCATCGACGAAATGACAGACCCACAACCAAAAGGATGATAGAGCGAACTCACTTCGGCTACTACAACCAAAAGGATGATAGAGCAAAACACACTCACAGAATCTGACATAGACGAAATGACAGACCCACCACCAAAGGGATGACAGAGCTAACACACACCGACCACTACCACCAAAAGGATGATAAAGCAAAACACACTCGTACAATCTGACATCGATGAAATGACAAACCCACCACCAAAAGGTTGACTGAGCAAACTCACACCGGCTACTACCACCAAAAGAATGATAGAGCAAAACACTTGCACAATCTGACATCGATGAAATGACAGACTCACCACCAAAAGGTTGACGGAGCGAATTCACACCGACTACTATCACCAAAAGGATGATAAAGCAACACACACTCGCACAATCTGAAATCGAATAAATGACAGACCCACCACCAAAGGGATGAAGGAGCGAACTCACACCGGCTACCTCCACCAAAAGGGTGATAGAGAAAAACACACTCGCACAATCTCAAATCGACAAAATGACAGACCCACCACCAATAGGATGACGGAGCAAACTCAAACCGTCTACTACCACCAAAAGTATGATAGAGCAAAACACACTCGCATAATCTGACATCAATGAAATTCAGACCCACCACCAAAAGGATTACTGAGCAAACTCACACCAGCTACTACCACCAAAAGGATGATAGAGAAAAACAAACTCGCACAATCTAGCATCGACGAAATGACAGACCCACGACCAAAAGGATGACGGAGCAAACTGACACCGGCTACTACCACCAAATGGATTATAGAGCAAAACAATCGCACAATCTGGCATCGACGAAATGACAGAGCCACCATCAAAAGGATGACTGAGCAAACTCACACTAGCTACTAAAACCAAAAGGATGATAGAGCAAAACAAATTCGCATAATCTAGCATCGACGAAATCACAGACTCACCACCAAAAGGATGACGGAGCAAACTCACATCGGCTACTACCACCAAAAGGATGATAGAGCAAAACACACTCGCATAACCTGACATCGACGAAATGACAGACCCACCACCAAAAGGATGACGGAGCAAACTCATACCAGCTACTACCACCAAAAGTATGATAGAGAAAAACAAACTTGCACAATCTGACATCAATGAAATGACAGACCCACCACCAAAAGGATTACTGAGAAAACTCACACCAGCTACTACCACCAAAAGGATGACTGAGCAAACTCACACCGGCTACTACAACCAAATGAATGATAGAGCATAACAATCGCACAATCTAACATCGACGAAATGAAAGAGCCACCACCAAAAGGATGACGGAGCAAACTCACACCAGCTACTAAAACCAAAAGGATGACACAGCATAACAAATTCGCACAATCTAGCATTGACAAAATCACAGACTCACCACCAATAGGATGACGGAGCAAACTCACACTGGCTACTACCACTAAAAGGATGATAAAGCAAAACACACTCGCACAATCTAACATCGATGAAATGACAGACCCACCAACAAAAGGATGACTAACCAAACTCACACCGGTTACTACCACAAAAAGAATGATGGAGCAAAACACTGGCACAATCTGACATCGACGAAATGACAGACCCACCACGAAAAGGATGACAGAGCAAACTGATATCGGCTACTAAAACCAAAACGATGATAGAGAAAAACAAACTCGCACAATCTGGAATCGACGCAATCACAGACCCACCACCAAAAGGATGACGGAGCAAACTCACACCGGCTACTACCACCAAAAGGATGATAGAGCAAAACACACTCGCACAATCTGACATCGACGAAATGACAGACCACCCACCAAAAGGATGACGGAGCAAACTTACACCGGCTACATCCACCAAGAGGATGATAGAGCGAAACACACTCGCACAATCTGACATCGACGAAATGACAGACTCACCACCAAAAGGATGACTAAGCAAACTCACACAGGCTACTATCACAAAAGGATGATGGAGCAAAACACACTCGCACAATGTGACATCGATGAAATGACAGACCCACCACCAAAAGGATGACTAAGCAAACTCACACCGGTTACTACCACCAAAAGGATGACGGAGCAAACTCATACCGGCTACTAAAACCAAAAGGATGATAGAGAAAAACAAACGTGCACAATCTAGCATTAGAGAAATCACAGACCCACGACAAAAAGGATGATGGAGAAAACTTACACCAGCTACTACCACCAAATGGATTATAGAGCAAAACAATCGCACAATCTGGCATCGACGAAATGACAGACCCACAACCAAAAGGATGATAGAGGGAACTCACTTCGGCTACTACAACCAAAAGGATGATAGAGCAAAACACACTCACAGAATCTGACATAGACGAAATGAAAGACCCGCCACCAAAGGGATGACAGAGCTAACACACACCGACCACTACCACCAAAAGGATGATAAAGCAAAACACACTCATACAATCTGACATCGATGAAATGACAAACCCACCACCAAAAGGTTGACTGAGCAAACTCACACCGGGTACTACCACCAAAAGAATGATAGAGCAAAACACTTGCACAATCTGACATCGATGAAATGACAGACTCACCACCAAAAGGTTGACGGAGCGAATTCACACCGACTACTATCACCAAAAGGATGATAAAGCAACACACACTCGCACAATCTGAAATCGAATAAATGACAGACCCACCACCAAAGGGATGAAGGAGCGAACTCACAACGGCTACCTCCACCAAAAGGGTGATAGAGAAAAACACACTCGCACAATCTCAAATCGACAAAATGACAGACCAACCACCAAAAGGATGACGGAGCAAACTCAAACCGGCTACTACCACCAAAAGTATGATAGAGCAAAACACACTCGCATAATCTGACATCAATGAAATGACAGACCCGCCACCAAAAGGATTACCGAGCAAAATCACACCAGCTACTACCACCAAAAGGATGATAGAGCAAAACAAACTCGCACAATCTAGCATCGACGAAATGACAGACCCACGACCAAAAGGATGATGGAGCAAACTCACACGGGCTACTACCACCAAATGGATTATAGAGCAAAACAATCGCACAATCTGGCATCGACGAAATGACAGACCCACCACCAAAAGGATGACGGAGAAAACTCACACCGGCTACTACCACCAAAAGTATGATAGAGCAAAACACACTTGCACAATCTGACATCGATGAAATGACAGACCCACCACCAAAAAGATTACTGAGCAAACTCACACCAGCTACTACCACCAAAAGGATGACTGAGCAAACTCACACCGGCTACTACAACCAAATGAATGATAGAGCATAACAATCGCACAATCTAGCATTGACGAAATCACAGAC
The DNA here is from genome assembly GCA_963859935.3 of Lathyrus sativus. Lineage (NCBI taxonomy): Eukaryota > Viridiplantae > Streptophyta > Magnoliopsida > Fabales > Fabaceae > Lathyrus > Lathyrus sativus. The sequence continues at coordinate 19,857 of CAWUDS030000926.1, forward strand.
TCACCACCAATAGGATTACGGAGAAAACTCACACTGGCTACCACCATCAAAAGGATGATAAAGCAAAACACACTCGCATAATCTAACATCGATGAAATGACAGACCCACCAACAAAAGGATGACTAACCAAACTCACACCGGTTACTACCACCAAAAGAATGATGGAGCAAAACACTGGCACAATCTTACATCGACGAAATGACAGACCCACCGCGAAAAGGATGACAAAGCAAACTGATATCGCACAATCTAGCACAATCTAGCATCGACGAAATCACAAACCCACCACCAAAAGGATGACGGAGCAAACTCACACAGGCTACTACCACCAAAAGGATGATAGAGCAAAACACACTCGCACAATCTGACATCGATGAAATGACAGACCCACCACCAAAAGGATGACTAAGCAAACTCACACCGGTTACTACCACCAAAAGGATGACGGAGCAAACTCATACTGGCTACTAAAACCAAAAGGATGATAGAGAAAAACAAACGCGCACAATCTAGCATTGGAGAAATCACAGACCCACGACCAAAAGGATGACGGAGCAAACTTACACCGGCTACTACCACCAAATGGATTATAGAGCAAAACAATCGCACAATCTGGCATCGACGAAATGACAGACCCACAACCAAAAGGATGACGGAGCGAACTCACACCGGCTACTACAACCAAAAGGATGATAGAGCAAAACACACTCACAGAATCTGACATCGACGAAATCACAGACCCACCACCAATGGGATGAAGGAGCGAACTCATACCGGCTACCTCCACCAAAAGGGTGATAGAGAAAAACAAACTCGCAAATCTCAAATCGACAAAATGACAGACCCACCACCAAAAGGATGACGGAGCAAACTCAAACCAACTACTACCACCAAATGTATGATAGAGAACAACACACTCGCATAATCTGACATCAATGAAATGACAGACCCACCACAAAAAGGATTACTGAGCAAACTCATACCAGCTACTACCACCAAAAGGATGATAGAGCAAAACAAACTCGCACAATCAAGCATCGACGAAATGACAGACCCACAACCAAAAGGATGACGGAGCAAACTCACACCGGCTACTACCACCAAATGGATTATAGAGCAAAACAATTGCACAATCTGGCATCGACGAAATGACAGAGCCACCACCAAAAGGATGACGGAGCAAACTCATACCAGCTACTAAAACCAAAAGGATGATAGAGCAAAACAAATTCGCACAATCTAGCATCGACGAAATCACAGACTCACCACCAAAAGGATGACAGAGCAAACTCACACCGGCTACTACCACCAAAAGGATGATAGAGCAAAACACCCTCGCACAATCTGACATTGACGAAATGACAGACCCACCACCAAAAGGATGACTGAGCGAACTCACACAGGCTACTATCACAAAAGGATGATAGAGCAAAACACACTAGCACAATCTGACATCGATGAAATGACATATCCACCACCAAAAGGATGACTAAGCAAACTCACACCGGTTACAACCACCAAAAGGATGACGGAGCAAACTCATACCGGCTACTAAAACCAAAAGGATGATAGAGAAAAACAAACACGCACAATCTAGCATTGGAGAAATCACAGACCCACGACCAAAAGGATGAAGGAGCAAACTTACACCGGCTACTACCACCAAATGGATTATAGAGCAAAACAATTGCACAATCTGGCATCGACGAAATGACAGACCCACAACCAAAAGGATGACGGAGCAAACTCACTTCGGCTACTACAACCAAAAGGTTGATAGAGCAAAACACACTCACAGAATCTGACATCGACGAAATGACAGACCCACCACCAAAAGGATGACAAAGCTAACTCACATCGGCCACTACCACCAAAAGGATGATAAAGCAAAACACACTCGTACAATTTGACATCGATGAAATGACAAACCCACCACCAAAAGGTTGACTGAGCAAACTCACACCGGCTACTACCACCAAAAGAATGATAGAGCAAAACACTTGCACAAACTGACATCGATGAAATGACAGACTCACCACCAAAAGGTTGACGGAGCGAATTCACACCGACTATTATCAACAAAAGGATGATAAAGCAACACGCACTCGCACAATCTGAAATCAAATAAATGACAGACCCACCACCAAAGGGATAAAGGAGCGAACTCACACCGGCTACCTCCACCAAAAGGGTGATAGAGAAAAACACACTCGCACAATCTCAAATCGACAAAATGACAGACCCACCACCAAAAGGATGACGGAGCAAACTCAAACCGGCTACTACCAACAAAAGTATGATAGAGCAAAACACACTCGCATAATCTAACATCAATGAAATGACAGACCCATCACAAAAAGGATTACTGAGCAAACTCACACCAGCTACTACCACCAAAAGGATGATAGAGCAAAACAATCACACAATCTAGCATTGATGAAATGACAGAGCCACCACCAAAAGGATGACGGAGCAAACTCACACCAGCTACTAAAACCAAAAGGATGATAGAGGAAAACAAATTCGCACAATCTAGCATCGACGAAATCACAGACTCACCACCAAAAGGATGACGGAGCAAACTCACACCGGCTACTACCACCAAAAGGATGATAGAGCAAAACACACTTGCACAATCTGACATCAATGAAATGACAGACCCACCACCAAAAGGATTACTGAGCAAACTCACACCAGCTACTACCACCAAAAGGATGACTAAGAAAACTCACACCGTCTACTACAACTAAATGAATGATAGAGCATAACAATCGCACAATCTGACATCGACGAAATGAAAGAGCTACCACCAAAAGGATGACGGAGCAAACTCACACCAGCTACTAAAACCAAAAGGATGATAGAGAAAAACAAACTCGCACAATCTAGCATCGACGAAATCACAGACCCACCACCAAAAGTATGACGGAGCAAACTCACACCGGCTACTACCACCAAAAGGATGATAGAGCAAAACACACTCGCACAATCTGACATCCACGAAATGACAGAACCACCACCAAAAGGATGACTGAGCAAACTCACACCGGTTACTACCACCAAAAGGATGACGGAGCAAACTCATACCGGCTACTAAAACCAAAAGGATGATAGAGAAAAACAAACATGCATAATCTAGCATTGGAGAAATCATAGACCCACGACGAAAAGGATGACAGAGCAAACTACCACCAAATGGATTATAGAGCAAAACAATCGTACAATCTGGCATCGACGAAATGACAGACCCACAACCAAAAGGATGACGGAGCGGACTCACATCGGCTACTACAACCAAAAGGATGATAGAGCAAAACACACTCACAGAATATGACATCGACGAAATGACAGACCCACCACCAAAAGGATGACATAGTTAACTCACACCGGCCACTACCACCAAAAGGATGACGGAGCAAACTCACACCGGCTACTACCACCAAAAGTATGATAGAGCAAAACACACTTGCACAATCTGACATCAATGAAATGACACACCCACCACCAAAAGGATTACTGAGCAATTTCACACCAGCTACTACCACCAAAAGGATGACTGAGCAAACTCACACCGGCTACTACAACCAAATGAATGATAGAGCATAACAATCACACAATCTGACATCGACGCAATAAAAGAGCCACCACCAAAAGGATGACGGAGCAAACTCACACCAGCTACTAAAACCAAAAGGATGATAAAGCAAAACAAATTTGCACAATCTAGCATTGACGAAATCACAGACTCACCACCAATAGGATAACGGAGCAAACTCACACTGGCTACTACCACCAAAAGGATGATAAAGCAAAACACACACGCACAATCTAACATCGATGAAATGACAGACCCACCAACAAAAGGATGACTAACCAAACTCACACCAGTTACTACCACCAAAAGAATGATGGAGCGAAACACTGGCACAATCTGACATCGACGAAATGACGGACCCACCACGAAAAGGATGACAGAGCAAACTGATATCGGCTACTAAAACCAAAAGGATGATAGAGAAAAACAAACTCGCACAATCTAGCATCGACGAAATCACAGACCCACCACCAAAAGGATGACGGAGCAAACTCGCACCAGCTACAACCACCAAAAGGATGATAGAGCAAAACAAACTCGCACAATCTGACATCGACGAAATGACAGACCCACCACCAAAAGGATGGCGGAGAAAACTTACACCGGCTACTACCACCAAAAGGATGATAGAGCGAAACACACTCCCACAATCTGACATCGACAAAATGACAGACTCACCACCAAAAGGATGACTAAGCGAACTCACACCGGCTACTATCACAAAAGGATGATAGTGCAAAACACACTCGCACAATCTGACATCAATGAAATGACAGACCCACCACCAAAAGGATGACTGAGCAAACTCACACCGGTTACTACCACCAAAAGGATGACGTAGCAAACTCATACTGGCTACTAAAACCAAAAGGATGATAGAGAAAAACAAACGCGCACAATCTAACATTGAAGAAATCACAGACCCCCGACCAAAAGGATGACGGAGCAAACTTACACCGACTACTACCACCAAATGGATTATAGAGAAAAACAATCGCACAATCTGGCATCGACGAAATGACATACCCACGACCAAAAGGATGACGGAGCGAACTCACACCGGCTACCACCACCAAAAGGATGATAGAGCAAAACACACTCACAAAATCTGACATCGACGAAATGACAGACCCACCACAAAAAGGATGAGAGAGCTAACTCACACCGGCCACTACCACCAAAAGGATGATAAAGCAAAACACACTCGTACAATCTGACATCGATGAAATGACAAACCCACCACCAAAAGGTTGACTGAGCAAACTCACACCGGCTACTACCACCAAAAGAATGATAGAGCAAAACACTTGCACAATCTGACATCGATGAAATGACAGACTCACCACCAAAAGGTTGACGAAGTGAATTCACACCGACTACTATCACCAAAAGGATGATAAAGCAACACACACTCGCACAATCTGAAATCGAATAAATGACAGACCCACCATCAAAGGGATGAAGGAGCGAACTCACACCGGCTACCTCCACCAAAAGGGTGATAGAGAAAAACACACTCGCACAATCTCAAATCGACAAAATGACAGACCCACCACCAAAAGGATGACAGAGCAAACTCAAACCGGCTACTACCACCAAAAGTATGATAGAGCAAAACACACTCGCATAATCTGACATCAATGAAATGACAGACCCACCACCAAAAGGATTACTGAGCAAACTCACACCAGCTACTACCACCAAAAGGATGATAGAGCAAAACAAACTCGCACAATCTAGCATCGACGAAATGACAGACCCACGACCAAAAGGATGAAGGAGCAAACTCACACCGGCTAATACCACCAAATGGATTATAGAGCAAAACAATCGCACAATCTGACATCGACGAAATTACAGAGCCACCACCCAAAGGATGACAGAGCAAACTCACACCAGCTACTAAAACCAAAAAGATGATAGAGCAAAACAAATTCGCACAATCTAGCATCGACAAAATCACAGACTCACCACCAAAAGGATGACGGAGCAAACTCACACCGGCTACTACCACCAAAAGGATGATAGAGCAAAACACACTCGCACAATCTGACATTGACGAAATGACAGACCCACTACCAAAAGGATGACGGAGCAAACTCACACTGGCTACTACCACCAAAAGGACGATAGAGCAAAACACACTCGCACAATCTGACATCGATGAAATGACAGACTCACCACCAAAAGGATGATTGAGCGAACTCACACCGGCTAATATCACAAAAGATTGATATAGCAAAACACACTCGCACAATCTGACATCGATGAAATGACAGACCCACCACCAAAAGGATGACTGAGCAAACTCACACCGGTTACTACCAACAAAAGAATGATGGAGCAAAAACTGGCACAATCTAACATCGACGAAATGACAGACCCATCACCAAAAGGATGATGGAGCAAACTCATACTGGCTACTAAAACCAAAAGGATGATTGAGAAAAACAAACTCGCACAATCTAGCATTGGAGAAATCACAGACCCACAACCAAAAGGATGACGGAGCAAACTCACACCGACTACTACCACCAAATGGATTATAGAGCAAAACAATCGCACAATCTGGCATCGACGAAATGACAGACCCACAACCAAAAGGATGACGGATCGAACTCACACCGGCTACTACCACCAAAAAGGATGATAGAGAAAAACACAATCTGAAATCGAATAAATGACAGACCCACCACCAAAGGGATGAAGGAGCGAACTCACAACGGCTACCACCACCAAAAGGATGATAATGAAAAACACACTCGCACAATCTCAAATCGAAAAAATGACAGACCCACCATCAAAAGGATGATGGAGCAAACTCAAACCGGCTACTACCACCAAAAGGATGACAGAGCAAAACACACTCGCACAATCTGACATCGATGAAATGACAGACCCACCACCAAAAGGATCACTGAGCAATCTCACACCGGCTACTACCACCAAATGAATGATAGAGCAAAACAATCCCATAATCTGACATCGACGAAATGACAGAGCCACTACCAAAAGGATGACAGAGGAAACTCACACCAGCTACTAAAACCAAAAGGATGATAGAGCAAAACAAATTTGCACAATCTAGCATTGACCAAATCACAGACTCACCACCAAAAGGATGACGGAGCAAACTCACACCGGCTACTACCACCAAAAGGATTATAGAGCAAAACACACTCGCACAATCTAACATCGATGAAATGACAGACCCACCACCAAAAGGATGACGGAGCAAACTCACACCAGTTACTACCACCAAAAGAATGATGGAGCAAAACACTGGCATAATCTAACATCGACGAAATGACAGACCTACCAACAAAAGGATGACGGAGCAAACTCATACCGGCTACTAAAACCAAAAGGATAATAGAGAAAAACAAACTCGCACAATCTAGCATCAACCAAATGACAGACCCACGACGAAAAGGATGACGGAGCAAACTCAAACCGGCTACTACCACCAAAAGTATGATAGAGCAAAACACACTCGCACAATCTGACATCAATGAAATGACAGACCCACCACCAAAAGGATTACTGAGCAAACTCACACCAGCTACTACCACCAAAAGGATGACAGAGCAAAACACACTCGCACAATCTGACAACGATGAAATGACAGACCCACAACCAAAAGGATGACTGAGCAATCTCACACCGGCAACTACCACCAAATGAATGGTGGAGCAAAACAATTGCACAATCTGATATCGACGAAATGACAGAGCCACTACCAAAAGGATGACGGAGCAAACTCACACCAGCTACTAAAACCAAAAGGATGATAGAGCAAAACATATTTGCACAATCTAGCATTGACGAAATCACAGACTCACCACCAAAAGGATGACGGAGCAAACTCACACCGGCTACTACCACCAAAAGGATGATAGAGAAAAACACACACGCACAATCTAACATCTATGAAATGACAGACCCACCACCAAAAGGATGACGCAATAAACTCACACCAGTTACTACCACCAAAAGAATGATGTAGCAAAACACTGGCACAATCTAACATCGACGAAATGACAGACCCACCACCAAAAGTATGACGGAGGAAACTCATACCGGCTACTAAAACCAAAAGGATGATAGAGAAAAACAAACTCGCACAATCTAGCATCGACGAAATGACAGACCTACGACCAAAAGGATGACGGAGCAAACTCACACCGGCTACTACCATAAAATCGATTATAGAGAAAAACAATCGCACAATCTGGCATCGACGAAATGACAGACCCACAACCAAAAGGATGACGGAGCAAACTCATACCGGCTACTAAAACCAAAAGGATGATAGAGAAAAACAAACTCGCACAATCTAGCATCGAAGAAATGACAGACCCACGACCAAAAGGATGACGGAGCAAACTCACACCGGCTACTACCACCAAATGGATTATAGAGCAAAACAATCGCACAATCTGGCATCGACGAAATGACAGACCCACAACCAAAAGGATGACGGAGCAAATTCACACCGACTACTACCACCAAAAGGATGATAGAGCAAAACACACTCATACAATCTGACATAGGCGAAATGATAGACCCACCGCCAAAAGGATGACAGAGCTAACTCACAACGGCTACTACCACCAAAAGGATGATAGAGCAAAACACACTCGTACAATCTGACATCGATGAAATGTCAAATCCACCACCAAAAGGATGACTGAGCAAACTCACACCATCTACTACCACCAAAACAATGATAGAGCAAAACACTTGCACAATCTGACATCGATGAAATGACAGACTCACCTCCAAAAGGTTGACGGAGCGAATTCACACCGACTACTATCACCAAAAGGATGATAAAGCAACACACACTCGCACAATCTGAAATCGATGAAATGACAGACCCACCACCAAACGGATGAAGGAGCAAACTCACAACGGCTACCACCACCAAAAGGATGAAAGAGAAAAACACACTCACACAATCTCAAATCGACAAAATGACAGACCCACCACAAAAATGATGACGGAGCAAACTCGAACCGGCTACTACCACCAAAAGTATGATAGAGCAAAACACACTCGCACAATCTGACATCAAAAAAATGACAGACCCACCACCAAAAGGATTACTAAGCAAACTCACACTGGCTACTACCACCAAATGAATGATAGAGCAAAACAATCGCACAATCTGACATCAACGAAATGACAGAGCCACTACCAAAAGGATGACGGAGCATACTCACACCAGCTACTAAAACCAAAAGGATGATAGAGCAAAACAAATTTGCACACTCTAGCATTGACGAAGTCACAGACTCACCACCAAAAGGATGATGGAGCAAACTCACACCGGCTACTACCACCAAAAGGATGATAGAGCAAAACACACTCGCACAATCTAAATCGATGAAATGACAGACCCACCACCAAAAGGATGACAGAGCAAACTCACGCCGGTTACTACCACCAAAAGAATGATGGAGCAAAACATTGACACAATCTATCATCGACGAAATGACAGACACACCACCAAAAGGATGACGGAGCAAACTCATACCGGCTACTAAAACCAAAAGGATGATAGAGAAAAACAAACTCGCAGAATCTAGTATCGACGAAATGACAGACCTACGACCAAAAGGATGACGGAGCAAACTCACACCGGCTACTACCACCAAATGGATGATAGAGCAAAACACACTCGCACAATCTGACATCGACGAAATGACAGACTCACCACCAAAAGGATGACTGAGCGAACTCACACCGGCTACTATCACAAAAGGATGATAGAGAAAAACACACTCGCACAATCTGACATCGATGAAATGACAGACCCACGACCAAAAGGATGACGGATCAAACTCAAACCGGTTACTACCACCAAAAGAATGACGGCGCAAAACACTTGCACAATCTAACATTGACGAAATGACAGACCCACCACCAAAAGGATGACGGAGCAAACTCACACCGGCTACTAATACCAAAAGGATGATAGAGAAAACCAAACTCGCACAATCTAGCATCGACGAAATGACAGACCCACGACCAAAAGGATGACGGAACAAACTCACACCGGCTACTACCACAAAATCGATTATAGAGAAAAACAATCGCACAATCTGGCATCGATGAAATGACAGACCCACAACCAAAAGGATGACGGAGCAAACTCACACCGACTACTACCACCAAAAGCATGATAGAGCAAAACACACTCATACAATCTGACATAGGCGAAATGATAGACCCACCACCAAAAGGATGACAGAGCTAACTCACAACGGCTACTACCACCAAAAGGATGATAGAGCAAAACACACTCGTACAATCTGACATCGATGAAATGTCAAACCCACCACCAAAAGGATGACTGAGCAAACTCACACCATCTACTACCACCAAAACAATGATAGAGCAAAACACTTGCACAATCTGACATCGATTAAATGACAGACTCACCTCCAAAAGGTTGACGGAGCGAATTCACACCGACTACTATCACCAAAAGGATGATAAAGCAACACACACTCGCACAATCTGAAATCGATGAAATGACAGACCCACCACCAAAGGGATGAAGGAGCAAACTCACAACGGCTACCACCAACAAAAGGATGATAGAGAAAAACACACTCGCACAATCTCAAATTGACAAAATGACAGACCCACCACCAAAATGATGACGGAGCAAACTCGAACCGGATACTACCACCAAAAGTATGATAGAGCAAAACACACTCGCACAATCTGACATCAAAAAAATGACAGACCCACCACAAAAATGATGACGGGGCTAACTCGAACCGGCTACTACCACCAAAAGTATGATAGAGCAAAACACACTCGCACAATCTGACATCAAAAAAATGACAGACCCACCACCAAAAGGATTACTAAGCAAACTCACACCGGCTACTACCACCAAATGAATGATAGAGCAAAACAATCGCACAATCTGACATCAACGAAATGACAGAGCCACTACCAAAAGGATGATGGAGCAAACTCACACCGGCTACTACCACCAAATGGATGATAGAGCAAAACACACTCGCACAATCTGACATCGACGAAATGACAGACTCACCACCAAAAGGATGACTGAGCGAACTCACACCGGCTACTATCACAAAAGGATGATAGAGCAAAATACACTCGCACAATCTGACATCGATGAAATGACAGACCCACGACCAAAAGGATGACGGAGCAAACTCACACCGGTTACTACCACCAAAAGAATGATGGCGCAAAACACTGGCACAATCTAACATTGACGAAATGACAGACCCACCACCAAAAGGATGACGGAGCAAACTCACACCGGCTACTAATACCAAAAGGATGATAGATAAAACCAAACTCGCACAATCTAGCATCGAAGAAATGACAGACCCACGACCAAAATGATGACGGAGCAAACTCACAGCGGCTACTACCACAAAATCGATTATAGAGAAAAACAATCGCACAATCTGGCATCGACGAAATGACAGATCCACAACCAAAAGGATGACGGAGCAAACTCATACCGGCTACTAAAACCAAAAGGATGATAGAGAAAAACAAACTCGCACAATCTAGCATCGAAGAAATGACAGACCCACGACCAAAAGGACGACGGAGCAAACTCACACCGGCTACTACCACCAAATGGATTATAGAGCAAAACAATCGCATAATCTGGCATTGACGAAATGGCAGACCCACAAACAAAAGGATGACGGAGCAAACTCACACCGACTACTACCACCAAAAGGATGATAGAGAAAAACACACTCATACAATTTGACATAGGCGAAATGATAGACCCACCACCAAAAGGATGACAGAGCTAACTCACAACGGCTACTACCACCAAAAGGATGATAGAGCAAAACACACTCGTACAATCTGACATCGATGAAATGTCAAACCCACCACCAAAAGGATGACTGAGCAAACTCACACCATCTACTACCACCAAAACAATGATAGAGCAAAACACTTGCACAATCTGACATCGATGAAATGACATACTCACCTCCAAAAGGTTGACGGAGCGAATTCACACCGACTACTATCACCAAAAGTATGATAAAGCAACACACACTCGCACAATCTGAAATCGATGAAATGACAGACCCACCACCAAAGGGATGAAGGAGCAAACTCACAACGGCTACCACCACCAAAAGGATGATAGAGAAAAACACACTCGCACAATCTCAAATCAACAAAATGACAGACCCACCACAAAAATGATGACGGAGCAAACTCGAACCGGCTACTACCACAAAAGTATGATAGAGCAAAACACACTCGCCCAATCTGACATCAATGAAATGACAGACCCACCACCAAAAGGATTACTGAGCAAACTCACACTGGCTAGTACCACCAAATGAATGATAGAGCAAAATAATCGCACAATCTGACATCAGCGAAATGACAGAGCCACTACCAAAAGAATGACGGAGCAAACTCACACCAGCTACTAAAACCAAAAGGATGATAGAGTTAAACAAATTTGCACACTCTAGCATTGACGAAATCACAGACTCACCACCAAAAGGATGACGGAGCAAACTCACACCGGCTACTACCACCAAAAGGATGATAGAGCAAAACACACTCGCACAATCTAACATTGATGAAATGACAGACCCACCACCAAAATGATGACGGAACAAACTCACACCGGTTACTACCACCAAAAGAATGATGGAGCAAAACACTAGCACAATCTATCATCGACAAAATGACAAACACACCACCAAAAGGATGACGGAGCAAACTCATACCGTCTACTAAAACGAAAAGGATGATAGAGAAAAACAAACTCGCACAATCTAGCATCGACGAAATGACAGACCCACGACCAAAAGGATGACAGAGGAAACTCACACCGGCTACTACCACCAAATGGATTATAGAGAAAAACAATCGCACAATCTGGCATCGACAAAATGACAGACCCACAACCAATAGGATGACTGAGCGAACTCACACCGACTACTATCACAAAAGGATGATAGAGAAAAACACACTCGCACAATCTGACATCGATGAAATGACAGACCCACGACCAAAAGGATGACGGATCAAACTCAAACCGGTTACTACCACTAAAAGAATGATGGCGCAAAACACTGGCACAATCTAACATTGACGAAATGACAGACCCACCACCAAAAGGATGACGGAGCAAACTCACACCGGCTACTAATACCAAAAGGATGATAGAGAAAACCAAACTCGCACAATCTAGCATCGACGAAATGACAGACCCACGACCAAAAGGATGACGGAGTAAACTCACACCGGCTACTACCACAAAATCGATTATAGAGAAAAACAATCGCACAATCTGGCATCGACGAAATGACAGACCCACAACCAAAAGGATGACGGAGCGAACTCACACCGACTACTACCACCAAAAGGATGATAGAGCAAAACACACTCATACAATCTGACATAGGCGAAATGACAGACCCACCACCAAAAGGATGACAGAGCTAACTCACAACGGCTACTACCACCAAAAGGATGATAGATCAAAACACACTCGTACAATCTGACATCGATGAAATGTCAAACCCACCACCAAAAGGATGACTGAGCAAACTCACACCATCTACTACCACCAAAACAATGATAGAGCAAAACACTTGCACAATCTGAATCGATGAAATGACAGACTCACCTCCAAAAGGTTGACGGAGCGAATTCACACCGACTACTATCACCAAAAGGATGATAAAGCAACACACACTCGCACAATCTGAAATCGATGAAATGACAGACCCACCACCAAAGGGATGAAGGAGCAAACTAACAACGGCTACCACCAACAAAAGGATGATAGAGAAAAACACACTCGCACAATCTCAAATCGACAAAATGACAGACCCACCACCAAAATGATGACGGAGCAAACTCGAACCGGATACTGCCACCAAAATTATGATAGAGCAAAACACACTCACACAATCTGACATCAAAAAAATGACAGACCCACCACCAAAAGGATTACTAAGCAAACTCACACCGGCTACTACCACCAAATGAATGATAGAGCAAAACAATCGCACAATCTGACATCAACGAAATGACAGAGCCACTACCAAAAGGTTGACGGAGCATACTCACACCAGCTACTAAGACCAAAAGGATGATAGAGCAAAACAAATTTGCACACTCTAGCATTGAGGAAATCACAGACTCACGACCAAAAGGATGACAGAGCAAACTCACACCGGCTACTACCACCAAATGGATGATAGAGCAAAACACACTCCCACAATCTGACATCGACGAAATGACAGACTCACCACCAAAAGGAAGACTGAGCGAACTCACACCGGCTACTATCACAAAAGGATGATAGAGCAAAACACACTCGCACAATCTGACATCGATGAAATGACAGACCCACGACCAAAAGGATGACGGAGCAAACTCACACCGGTTACTACCACCAAAAGAATGATGGCGCAAAACACTGGCACAATCTAACATTGACGAACTGACAGACCCACCACCAAAAGGATGACGGAGCAAACTCACAACGGCTACTACCACCAAAAGGATGATAGAGCAAAACACACTCGTACAATCTGACATCGATGAAATGTCAAACCCACCACCAAAAGGATGACTGAGCAAACTCGCACCATCTACTACCACCAAAACAATGATAGAGTAAAACACTTGCACAATCTGACATCGATGAAATGACAGACTCACCTCCAAAAGGTTGACGGAGCGAATTCACACCGACTACTATCACCAAAAGGATGATAAAGCAACACACACTCGCACAATCTGAAATCGATGAAATGACAGACCCACAACCAAAGGGATGAAGGAGCAAACTCACAACGGCTACCACCACCAAAAGGATGATAGAGAAAAACACACTCGCACAATCTCAAATTAACAAAATGACAGACCCACCACAAAAATGATGACGGAGCAAACTCGAACCGGCTACTACCACCAAAAGTATGATAGAGCAAAACACACTCGCACAATCTGACATCAATGAAATGACAGACCCACCACCAAAAGGATTACTGAGCAAACTCACACCGGCTACTACCACCAAATGAATGATAGAGCAAAATAATCGCACAATCTGAAATCGACGAAATGACAGAGCCACTACCAAAAGAATGACGGAGCAAACTCACACCAGCTACTAAAACCAAAAGGATGATAGAGCAAAACAAATTTGCACACTCTAGCATTGACGAAATCACAGACTCACCACCAAAAGGATGACGGAGCAAACTCACACCGGCTACTACCACCAAAAGGATGATAGAGCAAAACACACTCGCACAATCTATCATCGATGAAATGACAGACCCACCACCAAAAGGATGACGGAACAAACTCACACCGGTTACTACCACCAAAAGAATGATGGAGCAAAACACTAGCACAATCTATCATCGACAAAATGACAAACACACCACCAAAAGGATGACGGAGCAAACTCACACCGGCTACTACCACCAAATGGATTATAGAGCAAAACAATCGTGCAATCTGGCATCGACGAAATGACAGACCCACAACCAAAAGGATGACGGAAGGAACTCACACCGACTACTACCACCAAAAGGATGATAGAGCAAAACACACTCATACAACCTGACATAGAC
Organism: Lathyrus sativus; assembly: GCA_963859935.3. Lineage (NCBI taxonomy): Eukaryota > Viridiplantae > Streptophyta > Magnoliopsida > Fabales > Fabaceae > Lathyrus > Lathyrus sativus. The sequence continues at coordinate 35,095 of CAWUDS030000926.1, forward strand.
GAAATGATAGACCCACCGCCAAAAGGATGACAGAGGTAACTCACACCGACTACCACCACCAAAAGGATGATAGAGAAAAACACACTCGTACAATCTGACATCGATGAAATGTCAAACCCACCACCAAAAGGATGACTGAGCAAACTCACACCATCTACTACCACCAAAAGAATGATAGAGCAAAACACTTGCACAATCTGACATCGATGAAATGACAGACTCACCTCCAAAAGGTTGACGGAGCGAATTCACACCGACTACTATCACCAAAAGGATGATAAAGTAACACACACTTGCACAATCTGAAATCGATGAAATGACAGACCCACCACCAAAGGGATGAAGGAGCGAACTCACAACGGCTACCACCACCAAAAGGATGATAGAGAAAAACACACTCGCACAATCTCAAATCGACAAAATGACTGACCCACCACGAAAAGGATGACGGAGCAAACTCAAACCGGCTACTACCACCAAAAGTATGATAGAGCAAAACACACTCGCACAATTTGACATCAATGAAATGACAGACCCACCACCAAAAGGATGACGGAGCAAACTCACACCGGTTACTACCACCAAAAGAATGATGGAGCAAAACACTAGCACAATATATCATCGACGAAATGACAGACCCACTACCAAAAGGATGACAGAGGAAACTCACACCGGCTACTACCACAAAATGGATTATAGAGAAAAACAATCCCACAATCTGGCATCGACTAAATGACAGACCCACAACCAAAAGGATGACGGAGCAAACTCATACCGGCTACTAAAACCAAAAGGATGATAGAGAAAAACAAACTCGCACAATCTAGCATCGAAGAAATGACAGACCCACGACCAAAAGGATGACGGAGCAAACTCACACCGGCTACTACCATCAAATGGATTATAGAGCAAAACAATCGCACAATCTGGCATCGACGAAATGACAGTCCCACAACCAAAAGGATGACGGAAGGAACTCACACCGACTACTACCACCAAAAGGATGATAGAGCAAAACACACTCGCACAATCTAACATCGATGAAATGACAGACCCACCACCAAAAGGATGACAGAGCTAACTCACACCGGCTACTACCACCAAAAGGATGATAGAGAAAGACACACTCGTACAATCTGACATCGATGAAATGTCAAACCCACCACCAAAAGGATGACTGAGCAAACTCACACCATCTACTACCACCAAAAGAATGATAGAGCAAAACACTTGCACAATCTGACATCGATGAAATGACAGACACGCCTTCAAAAGGTTGACGGAGCGAATTCACACCGACTACTATCACCAAAAGGATGATAAAGCAACACACACTCGCAAAATCTGAAATCGATGAAATGACAGACCCACCACCAAAGGGATGAAGGAGCGAACTCACAACAACTACCACCACCAAAAGGATGATAGAGAAAAACACACTCGCACAATCTCAAATCGACAAAATGACTGACCCACCAACAAAAGGATAACAGAGCAAACTCAAACCGGCTACTACCACCAAAAGTATGATAGAGCAAAACACACTCGCACAATCTGACATCAGTGATATGACAAACCCACCACCAAAAGGATTACTGAGCAAACTCACACCGGCTACTACCACCAAATGAATGATAGAGCAAAACAATCGCACAATCTGACATCGACGAAATGACAGAGCCACTACCAAAAGGATGACGGAGCAAACTCACACCAGCTACTAAAACCAAAAGGATGATAGAGCAAAATAAATTTGCACACTCTAGCATTGACGAAATCAAAGACTCACCACCAAAAGGATGACGGAGCAAACTCACACCGGCTACTACCACCAAAAGGATGATAGAGCAAAACACACTCGCACAATCTAACATCGATGAAATGATAGACCCACCACCAAAAGGATGACGGAGCAAACTCACACCGTTTACTACCACCAAAAGAATGATGAAGCCAAACACTAGCACAATCTATCATCGACGAAATGACAGACACACCACCAAAAGGAAGACGGAGCAAACTCATACCAGCTACTAAAACCAAAAGGATGATAGAGAAAAACAAACTCTCACAATCTAGCATCGACGAAATGACAGACCCACTACCAAAAGGATGACAGAGGAAACTCACACCGGCTACTACCACAAAATGGATTATAGAGAAAAACAATCGCACAATCTGGCATCGACGAAATGACAAACCCACAACCAAAAGGATGACGGAGCAAACTCATACCGGCTACTAAAACCAAAAGGATGATAGAGAAAAACAAACTCGCACAATCTAGCATCGAAGAAATGACAGACCCACGACCAAAAGGATGACAGAGCAAACTCACACCGGCTACTACCACCAAATGGATTATAGAGCAAAACAATCGCGCAATCTGGCATCGACGAAATGATAGACCCACAACCAAAAGGATGACGGAGCAAACTCACACCGACTACTACCACCAAAAGGATGATAGAGCAAAACACACTCATGCAATCTGACATAGACGAAATGATAGACCCGCCGCCAAAAGGATGACAGAGCTAACTCACACCGACTACTACCACCAAAAGGATGATAGAAAAAAAACACACTCGTACAATCTGACATCGATAAAATGTCAAACCCACCACCAAAAGGATGACTGAGCAAACTCACACCATCTACTACCACCAAAAGAATGATAGAGCAAAACACGTGCACAATCTGACATCGATGAAATGACAGACTCACCTCCAAAAGGTTGACGGAGCGAATTCACACCGACTACTATCACCAAAAGGATGATAAAGCAACACACACTCGCACAATCTAAAATCGATGAAATGACAGACCCACCACCAAAGGGATGAAGGAGCGAACTCACAACGGTACCACCACCAAAAGAATGATAGAGAAAAACACACGCACAATCTCAAATCGACAAAATGACTGACCCACCACCAAAAGGATGACGGAGCAAACTCAAATCGGCTACTACGACCAAAAGTATGATAGAGCAAAACACACTCGCACAATCTGACATCAATGAAATGACAGACCCACCACCAAAAGGATTACTGAGCAAACTCACACCGGCTACTACCACTAAATGAATGATAGAGCAAAACAATCGCACAATCTGACATCGACGAAATGACAGAGACACTACCAAAAGGATGACGGAGCAAACTCACACCAGCTACTAAAACCAAAAGGATGATAGAGCAAAACAAATTTGCACACTCTAGCATTGACGAAATCACAGACTCACCACCAAAAGGATGACGGAGCAAACTCACACCGACTACTACCACCAAAAGGATGATAGAGAAAAACACACTCGCACAATCTAACATCGATGAAATGACAGACCCACCACCAAAAGGATGACGGAGCAAATTCACACCGGTTACTACCACCAAAAGAATGATGGAGCAAAACACTGGCACAATCTATCATTGACGAAATGACAGACACACCACCAAAAGGATGACGGAGCAAACTCATACCAGCTACTAAAACCAAAAGGATGATAGAGAAAAACAAACTCGCACAATCTAGCATCGATGAAATGACAGACCCACGACCAAAAGGATGACGGAGAAAACTCACACCGGCTACTACCACCAAATGGATTATAGAGCAAAACAATTGCACAATCTGGCATCGACGAAATGACAGACCCACAACCAAAAGGATGACGGATCGAACTCACACCGGCTACTACCATCAAAAGGATGATAGAGAAAAACACAATCTGAAATCGAATAAATGACAGACCCACCACCAAAGGGATGAAGGAGCGAACTCACAACGGCTACCACCACCAAAAGGATGATAGAGAAAAACACACTCGCACAATCTCAAATCGAAAAAATGACAGACCCACCATCAAAAGGATGATGGAGCAAACTCAAACCGGCTACTACCACCAAAAGTATGATAGAGCAAAACACAATCGCACAATCTGACATCAATGAAATGACAGACCCACCACCAAAAGGATTACTGAGCAAACTCACACCAGCTACTACCACCAAAATGATGACAGAGCAAAACACACTCGCACAATCTGACATCGATGAAATGACAGACCCACCACCAAAAGGATCACTGAGCAATCTCACACCGGCTACTACCACCAAATGAATGATAGAGCAAAACAATCCCACAATCTGACATCGACGAAATGACAGAGCCACTACCAAAAGGATGACGGAGCAAACTCACACCAGCTACTAAAACCAAAAGGATGATAGAGCAAAACAAATTTGCACAATCTAGCATTGACGAAATCAAAGACTCACCACCAAAAGGATGACGGAGCAAACTCACACCGGCTACTACCACCAAAAGGATGATAGAGCAAAACACACTCGCACAATCTAACATCGATGAAATGACAGACCCACCACCAAAAGGATGACGGAGCAAACTCACACCAGTTACTACCACCAAAAGAATGATGGAGCAAAACACTGGCATAATCTAACATCGACGAAATGACAGACCTACCAACAAAAGGATGACGGAGCAAACTTATACCGGCTACTAAAACCAAAAGGATGATAGAGAAAAACAAACTCGCACAATCTAGCATCAACCAAATGACAGACCCACGACCAAAAGGATGACGGAGAAAACTCAAACCGGCTACTACCACCAAAAGTATGATAGAGCAAAACACACTCGCACAATCTGATATCAATGAAATGACAGACCCACCACCAAAAGGATTACTGAGCAAACTCACACCAGCTACTACCACCAAAAGGATGACAGAGCAAAACACACTCGCACAATCTAACATCGATGAAATGACAGACCCACCACCAAAAGGATGACTGAGCAATCTCACACCGGCAACTACCACCAAATGAATGATGGAGCAAAACAATCGCACAATCTGACATCGACGAAATGACAGAGCCACTACCAAAAGGATGACGGAGCAAACTCACACCAGCTACTAAAACCAAAAGGATGATAGAGCAAAACATATTTGCACAATCTAGCATTGACGAAATCACAGACTCACCACCAAAAGGATGACGGAGCAAACTCACACCGGCTACTACCAACAAAAGGATGATAGAGAAAAACACACTCGCACAATCTAACATCTATGAAATGACAGACCCACCACCAAAAGGATGACACAACAAACTCACACCAGTTACTACCACCAAAAGAATGATGTAGCAAAACACTGGCACAATCTAACATCGACGAAATGACAGACCCACCACCAAAAGGATGACGGAGCAAACTCATACCGGCTACTAAAACCAAAAGGATGATAGAGAAAAACAAACTCGCACAATCTAGCATCGACGAAATGACAGACCTACGACCAAAAGGATGACGGAGCAAACTCACACCGGCTACTACCACCAAATGGATGATAGAGCAAAACACACTCGCACAATCTGACATCGACGAAATGAGAGACTCACAACCAAAAGGATGACTGAGCGAACTCACACCGGCTACTATCACAAAAGGTTGATAGAGCAAAATAAACTCGCACAATCTGACATCGATGAAATGACAGACCCACGACCAAAAGGATGACGGAGCAAACTCACACCGGTTACTACCACCAAAAGAATGATGGCGCAAAACACTGGCACAATCTAAGATTGACGAAATTACATACCCACCACCAAAAGGATGACGGAGCAAACTCACACCGGCTACTAATACCAAAAGGATGATAGAGAAAACCAAACTCGCACAATCTAGCATCGACGAAATGACAGACCCACGACCAAAAGGATGACGGAGCAAACTCACACCGGCTACTACCACAAAATCGATTATAGAGCAAAACAATCGCACAATCTGGCATCGATGAAATGACAGACCCACAACCAAAAGGATGACGGAGCGAACTCACACCGACTACTACCACCAAAAGGATGATAGAGCAAAACACACTCATACAATCTGACATAGGCGAAATGATAGACCCACCACCAAAAGGATGACAGAGCTAACTCACAACAGCTACTACCACCAAAAGGATGATAGAGCAAAACACACTCGTACAATCTGACATCGATGAAATGTCAAACCCACCACCAAAAGGATGACTGAGCAAACTCACACCATCTACTACCACCAAAACAATCATAGAGCAAAACACTTGCACAATCTGACATCGATGAAATGACAGACTCACCTCCAAAAGGTTGACGGAGCGAATTCACACCGACTACTATCACCAAAAGGATGATAAAGCAACACACACTCGCACAATCTGAAATCGATGAAATGACAGACCCACCACCAAACGGATGAAGGAGCAACCTCACAACGGCTACCACCACCAAAAGGATGATAGAGAAAAATACACTCGCACAATCTCAAATCGACAAAATGACAGACCCACCACAAAAATGATGACGGAGCAAACTCGAACCGGCTACTACCACCAAAAGTATGATAAAGCAAAACACACACGCACAATCTGACATCAAAAAAATGACAGACCCACCACCAAAAGGATTACTAAGCAAACTCACACCGGCTACTACCACCAAATGAATGATAGAGCAAAACAATCGCACAATCTGACATCAACGAAATGACAGAGCCACTACCAAAAGGATGACGGAGCATACTCACACCAGCTACTAAAACCAAAACGATGATAGAGCAAAACAAATTTGCACACTCTAGCATTGACGAAATAACAGACTCACCACCAAAAGGATGACGGAGCAAACTCACACCGGCTACTACCACCAAAAGGATGATAGAGCAAAACACACTCGCACAATCTAAATCGATGAAATGACAGACCCACCACCAAAAGGATGACGGAGCAAACTCACGCCGGTTACTACCACCAAAAGAATGATGGAGCAAAACACTGGCACAATCTATCATCGACGAAATGACAGACACACCACCAAAAGGATGACGGAGCAAACTCATACCAGCTACTAAAACCAAAAGGATGATAGAGAAAACCAAACTCGCACAATCTAGCATCGATGAAATGACAGACCCACAACCAAAAGGATGACGGAGCAAACTCACACGGCTACTACCACCAAATGGATTATAGAGCAAAACAATCGCACAATCTGGCATCGACGAAATGACAGACCCACAACCAAAAGGATGACGGATCGAACTCACACCAGCTACTACCACCAAAAGGATGATAGAGAAAAACACAATCTGAAATCGAATAAATGACAGACCCACCACCAAAGGGATGAAGGAGCGAACTCACAACGGCTACCACCACCAAAAGGATGATAGAGAAAAACACACTCGCACAATCTCAAATCGAAAAAATGACAGACCCACCATCAAAAGGATGATGGAGCAAACTCAAACCGGCTACTACCACCAAAAGTATGATAGAGCAAAACACAATCGCACAATCTGACATTAATGAAATGACAGACCCACCACCAAAAGGATTACTGAGCAAACTCACACCAGCTACTACCACCAAAAGGATGACAGAGCAAAACACACTCGCACAATCTGACATCGATGAAATGACAGACCCACCACCAAAAGGATCACTGAGCAATCTCACACCGGCTACTACCACCAAATGAATGATAGAGCAAAACAATCCCACAATCTGACATCGACGAAATGACAGAGCCACTACCAAAAGGATGACGGAGCAAACTCACACCAGCTACTAAAACCAAAAGGATGATAGAGCAAAAGAAATTTGCACAATCTAGCATTGACGAAATCACAGACTCACCACCAAAAGGATGACGGAGCAAACTCACACCGGCTACTACCACCAAAAGGATGATAGAGCAAAACACACTCGCACAATCTAACATCGATGAAATGACAGACCCGCCACCAAAAGGATGACGGAGCAAACTCACACCAGTTACTACCACCAAAAGAATGATGGAGCAAAACACTGGCATAATCTTACATCGACGAAATGACAGACCTACCAACAAAAGGATGACGGAGCAAACTCATACCGGCTACTAAAACCAAAAGGATGATAGAGAAAAACAAACTCGCACAATCTAGCATCAACCAAATGACAGACCCACGACTAAAAGGATGACGAAGCAAACTCAAACCGGCTGCTACCACCAAAAGTATGATAGAGCAAAACACACTCGCACAATCTGACATCAATGAAATGACAGACCCACCACCAAAAGGATTACTGAGCACACTCACACCAGCTACTACCACCAAAAGGATGACAGAGCAAAACACACTCGCACAATCTGACATCGATGAAATGACAGACCCACCACCAAAAGGATGACTGAGCAATCTCACACCGGCAACTACCACCAAATGAATGATGGAGCAAAACAATCGCACAATCTGACATCGACGAAATGAAAGAGCCACTACCAAAAGGATGACGGAACAAACTCACACCAGCTACTAAAACCAAAAGGATGATAGAGCAAAACATATTTGCACAATCTAGCATTGACGAAATCACAGACTCACCACCAAAAGGATGACGGAGCAAACTCACACCGGCTACTACCAACAAAAGGATGATAGAGAAAAACACACTCGCACAATCTAACATCTATGAAATGACAGACCCACCACCAAAAGGATGACGCAGCAAACTCATACCGGCTACTAAAACCAAAAGGATGATAGAGAAAAACAAACTCGCACAATCTAGCATCGACGAAATGAGAGACCTACGACCAAAAGCATGACGGAGCAAACTCACACCGGCTACTACCACCAAATGGATGATAGAGCAAAACACACTCGCACAATCTGACATCGACGAAATGACAGACTCACAACCAAAAGGATGACTGAGCGAACTCACACCGGCTACTATCACAAAAGGATGATAGAGCAAAACACACTCGCACAATCTGACATCGATGACATGACAGACCCACGACCAAAAGGATGACGGAGCAAACTCACACCGGTTACTACCACCAAAAGAATGATGGCGCAAAACACTGGCACAATCTAACATTGACGAAATGACATACCCACCACCAAAAGGATGACAGAGCAAACTCACACCGGCTACTAATACCAAAAGGATGATAGAGAAAACCAAACTCGCACAATCTAGCATCGACGAAATGACAGACCCACGACCAAAAGGATGACGGAGCAAACTCACACCGGCTACTACCACAAAATCGATTATAGAGAAAAACAATCGCACAATCTGGCATCGACGAAATGACAGACCCACAACCAAAAGGATGACGGAGCAAACTCATACCGGCTACTAAAACCAAAAGGATGATAGAGAAAAACAAACTCGCACAATCTAGCATCGAAGAAATGACAGACCCACGACCAAAAGGATGACGGAGCAAACTCACACCGGCTACTACCACCAAATGGATTATAGAGCAAAACAATCGCACAATCTGGCATCGACGAAATGACAGACCCACAACCAAAAGGATGACGGAGCGAACTCACACCGACTACTACCACCAAAAGGATGATAGAGCAAAACACACTCATACAATCTGACATAGGCGAAATGATAGACCCACCACCAAAAGGATGACAGAGCTAACTCACAACGGCTACTACCACCAAAAGGATGATTGAGCAAAACACACTCGTACAATCTGACATCGATGAAATGTCAAACCCACCACCAAAAGGATGACTGAGCAAACTCACACCATCTACTACCAGCAAAACAATGATAGAGAAAAATACTTGCACAATCTGACATCGATGAAATGACAGACTCACCTCCAAAAGGTGGACGGAGCGAATTCACACCGACTACTATCACCAAAAGGATGATAAAGCAACACACACTCGCACAATCTGAAATCGATGAAATGACAGACCCACCACCAAACGGATGAAGGAGCAACCTCACAACGGCTACCACCACCAAAAGGATGATAGAGAAAAACACACTCGCACAATCTCAAATCGACAAAATGACAGACCCACCACAAAAATGATGACGGAGCAAACTCGAACCGGCTACTACCACCAAAAGTATGATAGAGAAAAACACACTCGCACAATCTGACATCAAAAAAATGACAGACCCACCACCAAAAGGATTACTAAGCAAACTCACACCGGCTACTACCACCAAATGAATGATAGAGCAAAACAATCGCACAATTTGACATCAACGAAATGACAGAGCCACTACCAAAAGGATGACGGAGCATACTCACACCAGCTACTAAAACCAAAAGGATGATAGAGCAAAACAAATTTGCACACTCTAGCATTGACAAAATCACAGACTCACCACCAAAAGGATGACGGAGCAAACTCACACCGGCTACTACCACCAAAAGGATGATAGAGAAAAACACACTCGCACAATCTAAATCGATGAAATGACAGACCCACCACCAAAAGGATGACGGAGCAAACTCACGCCGGTTACTACCACCAAAAGAATGATGGAGCAAAAGACTGGCACAATCTATCATCGACGAAATGATAGACACACCACCAAAAGGATGACGGAGCAAACTCATACCGGCTACTAAAACCAAAAGGATGATAGAGAAAAATAAACTCACAGAATCTAGCATCGACGAAATGAAAGACCTACGACCAAAAGGATGACGGAGCAAACTCACACCGGCTACTACCACCAAATGGATGATAGAGCAAAACACACTCGCACAATCTGACATCGACGAAATGACAGACTCACCACCAAAAGGATGACTGAGCGAACTCACACCGGCTACTATCACAAAAGGATGATAGAGAAAAACACACTCGCACAATCTGACATCGATGAAATGACAGACCCACGACCAAAAGGATGACGGAGCAAACTCAAACCGGTTACTACCACCAAAAGAATGATGGCGCAAAACACTGGTACAATCTAACATTGACGAAATGACAGACCCACCACCAAAAGGATGACGGAGCAAACTCACACCGGCTACTAATACCAAAAGGATGATAGAGAAAACCAAACTCGCACAATCTAGCATCGACGAAATGACAGACCCACAACCAAAAGGATGACGGAGCAAACTCACACCGGCTACTACCACAAAATCGATTATAGAGAAAAACAATCGCACAATCTGGCATCGACGAAATGACAGACCCACAACCAAAAGGATGACGGAGCGAACTCACACCGACTACTACCACCAAAAGGATGATAGAGCAAAACACACTCATACAATCTGACATAGGCGAAATGATAGACCCACCACCAAAAGGATGACAGAGCTAACTCACAACGGCTACTACCACCAAAAGGATGATTGAGCAAAACACACTCGTACAATCTGACATCGATGAAATGTCAAACCCACCACCAAAAGGATGACTGAGCAAACTCACACCATCTACTACCAGCAAAACAATGATAGAGAAAAATACTTGCACAATCTGACATTGATGAAATGACAGACTCACCTCCAAAAGGTGGACGGAGCGAATTCACACCGACTACTATCACCAAAAGGATGATAAAGCAACACACACTCGCACAATCTGAAATCGATGAAATGACAGACCCACCACGAAACGGATGAAGGAGCAACCTCACAACGGCTACCACCACCAAAAGGATGATAGAGAAAAACACACTCGCACAATCTCAAATCGACAAAATGACAGACCCACCACAAAAATGATGACGGAGCAAACTCGAACCGGCTACTACCACCAAAAGTATGATAGAGAAAAACACACTCGCACAATCTGACATCAAAAAAATGACAGACCCACCACCAAAAGGATTACTAAGCAAACTCACACCGGCTACTACCACCAAATGAATGATAGAGCAAAACAATCGCACAATCTGACATCAACGAAATGACAGAGCCACTACCAAAAGGATGACGGAGCATACTCACACCAGCTACTAAAACCAAAAGGATGATAGAGCAAAACAAATTTGCACACTCTAGCATTGACGAAATCACAGACTCACCACCAAAAGGATGACGGAGCAAACTCACACCGGCTACTACCACCAAAAGGATGATAGAGAAAAACACACTCGCACAATCTAAATCGATGAAATGACAGACCCACCACCAAAAGGATGACGGAGCAAACTCACGCCGGTTACTACCACCAAAAGAATAATGGAGCAAAAGACTGGCACAATCTATCATCGACGAAATGACAGACACACCACCAAAAGGATGACGGAGCAAACTCATACCGGCTACTACCACCAAATGGATGATAAATCAAAACACACTCGCACAATTTGACATCGACGAAATGACAGACTCACCACCAAAAGGATGACTGAGCGAACTCACACCGGCTACTATCACAAAAGGATGATAGCGCAAAACACACTCGCACAATCTGACATCGATGAAATGACAGACCCACGACCAAAAGGATGACGGTGCAAACTCACACCGGTTACTACCACCAAAAGAATGATGGCGCAAAACACTGGCACAATCTAACATTGACGAAATGACAGACCCACCACCAAAAGGATGACGGAGCAAACTCACACCGGCTACTAATACCAAAAGGATGATAGAGAAAACCAAACTCCCACAATCTAACATCGTGGAAATGACAGACCCACAACCAAAAGGATGACGGAGCAAACTCACAGCGGCTACTACCACAAAATCGATTATAGAGAAAAACAATCGCACAATCTGGCATCGACGAAATGACAGATCCACAACCAAAAGGATGACGGAGCAAACTCATACCGGCTACTAAAACCAAAAGGATAATAGAGCAAGACACACTCATACAATCTGACATAGGCGAAATGATAGACCCACCACCAAAAGGATGACAGAGCTAACTCACAACGGCTACTACCACCAAAAGGATGATAGAGCAAAACACACTCGTACAATCTAACATCGATGAAATGTCAAACCCACCACCAAAAGGATGACTGAGCAAACTCATACCATCTACTACCACCAAAACCATGATAGAGCAAAACACTTGCACAATCTGACATCGATGAAATGACAGACTCACCTCCAAAAGGTTGACGGAGCGAATTCACACCGACTACTATCACCAAAAGGATGATAAAGCAACACACACTCGCACAATCTGAAATCAATGAAATGACAGACCCACCACCAAACGGATGAAGGAGCAACCTCACAACGGCTACCACCACCAAAAGGATGATAGAGAAAAATACACTCGCACAATCTCAAATCGACAAAATGACAGACCCACCACAAAAATGATGACGGAGCTAACTCGAACCGGCTACTACCACCAAAAGTATGATAGAGCAAAACACACTCGCACAATCTGACATCAAAAAAATGACAGACCCACCACCAAAAGGATTACTAAGCAAACTCACACCGGCTACTACCACCAAATGAATGATAGAGCAAAACAATCGCACAATCTGACATCAACGAAATGACAGAGCCACTACCAAAAGGATGATGGAGCATACTCACACCAGCTACTAAAACCAAAAGGATGATAGAGCAAAACAAATTTGCACACTCTAGCATTGACGAAATCACAGACTCACCACCAAAAGGATGACGGAGCAAACTCACACCGGCTACTACCACCAAAAGGATGATAGAGCAAAACACACTCGCACAATCTAAATCGATGAAATGACAGACCCACCACCAAAAGGATAACGGAGCAAACTCACGCCGGTTACTACCACCAAAAGAATGATGGAGCAAAACACTGGCACAATCTATCATCGACGAAATGACAGACACACCACCAAAAGGATGACGGAGCATACTCACACCAGCTACTACCACCAAATGGATGATAAAGCAAAACACACTCGCACAATCTGACATCGATGAAATGACAGACCCACGACCAAAAGGATGACGGTGCAAACTCACACCGGTTACTACCACCAAAAGAATGATGGCGCAAAACACTGGCACAATCTAACATTGACGAAATGACAGACCCACCACCAAAAGGATGACGGAGCAAACTCACACCGGCTACTAATACCAAAAGGATGATAGAGAAAACCAAACTCCCACAATCTAGCATCGTGGAAATGACAGACCCACAAACAAAAGGATGACGGAGCAAACTCACACCGGCTACTACCACAAAATCGATTATAGAGAAAAACAATCGCACAATCTGGCATCGACGAAATGACAGATCCACAACCAAAAGGATGACGGAGCAAACTCATACCGGCTACTAAAACCAAAAGGATAATAGAGAAAAACAAACTCGCACAATCTAGCATCGAAGAAATTACAGACCCACGACCAAAAGGATGACGGAGCAAACTCACACCGGCTACTACCACCAAATGGATTATAGAGCAAAACAATCGCACAATCTGGCATCGACGAAATGACAGACCCACAACCAAAAGGATGACGGAGCGAACTCACACCGACTACTACCACCAAAAGGATGATAGAGCAAAACACACTCATACAATCTGACATAGGCGAAATGATAGACCCACCACCAAAAGGATGACAGAGCTAACTCACAACGGCTACTACCACCAAAAGGATGATAGAGCAAAACACACTCGTACAATCTGACATCGATGAAATGTCAAACCCACCACCAAAAGGATGACTGAGCAAACTCACACCATCTACTACCACCAAAACAATGACAGAGCAAAACACTTGCACAATCTGACATCGATGAAATGACAGACTCACCTCCAAAAGGTTGACGGAGCGAATTCACACCGACTACTATCACCATAAGGATCATAAAGCAACACACACTCGCACAATCTGAAATCGATGAAATGACAGACCCACCACCAAAGGGATGAAGGAGTAAACTCACAACGGCTACCACCACCAAAAGGATGATAGTGAAAAACACACTCGCACAATCACAAATCGACAAAATGACAGACCCACCACCAAAATGATGACGGAGCAAACTCAAACCGGCTACTACCATAAAAGTATGATAGAGCAAAACACACTCGCACAATCTGACATCAATGAAATGATAGACCCACCACCAAAAGGATTACTGAGCAAACTCACACTGGATAGTACCACCAAATGACTGATAGAGCAAAACAATCGCACAATCTGACATCGACGAAATGACAGAGCCACTACCAAAAGAATGACGGAGCAAACTCACACCAGCTACTAAAACCAAAAGGATGATAGAGTTAAACAAATTTGCACACTCTAGCATTGACGAAATCACAGACTCACTACCAAAAGGATGACGGAGCAAACTCACACCGGCTACTACCACCAAAAGGATGATAGAGCAAAACACACTCGCACAATCAAACATTGATGAAATGATAGACCCACCACCAAAATGATGACGGAACAAACTCACACCGGTTACTACCACCAAAAGAATGATGGAGCAAAACACTAGCACAATCTATCATAGACAAAATGACAAACACGCCACCAAAAGGATGACGGAGCAAACTCATACCGGCTACTAAAACGAAAAGGATGATAGAGAAAAACAAACTCGCACAATCTAGCATCGACGAAATGACAGACCCACGACCAAAAGGATGACAGAGGAAACTCACACCGGCTACTACCACAAAATGGATTATAGAGAAAAACAATTGCACAATCTGGCATCGACGAAATGACAGACCTACAACCAAAAGGATGACGGAGCAAACTCATACCGGCTACTAAAACCAAAAGGATGATATAGAAAAACAAACTCGCACAATCTAGCATCGAAGAAATGACAGACCCACGACCAAAAGGATGACGGAGCAAACTCACACCGGCTACTACCATCAAATGAATTATAGAGCAAAACAATCGCACAATCTGGCATCGACGAAATAACAGACTCACAACCAAAAGGATGACGGAAAGAACTCACACCGACTACTACCACCAAAAGGATGATAGAGCAAAACACACTCGCACAATCTAACATCGATGAAATGACAGACCCGCCACCAAAAGGATGACAGAGCTAACTCACACCGGCTACTACCACCAAAAGGATGATAGAGAAAAACACACTCGTACAATCTGACATCGATGAAATGTCAACCCCACCACCAAAAGGATGACTGAGCAAACTCACACCATCTACTACCACCAAAAGAATGATAGAGCAAAACACTTGCACAATCTGACATCGATGAAATGACAGACTCACCTCCAAAAGGTTGACGGAGCGAATTCACACCGACTACTATCACCAAAAGGATGATAAAGCAACACACACTCGCACAATCTGAAATCGATGAAATGACAGACCCACCACCAAAGGGATGAAGGAGCGAACTCACAACGGGTACCACCACCAAAAGGATGATAAAGAAAAACACACTCGCACAATCTCAAATCGACAAAATGACTGACCCACCACCAAAAGGATGACGGAGCAAACTCAAACCGGCTACTACCACCAAAAGTATGATAGAGCAAAACACACTCGCACAATCTGACATCAATGAAATGACAGGCCCACCGCCAAAAGGATTGCTGAGCAAACTCACACCGGCTACTACCACCAAATGAACGATAGAGCAAAACAATCGCACAATCTGACATCGACGAAATGACAGAGCCACTACCAAAAGAATGACGGAGCAAACTCACACCAGCTACTAAAACCAAAAGGATGATAGAGTTAAACAAATTTGCACACTCTAGCATTGACGAAATCACAGACTCACTACCAAAAGGATGACGGAGCAAACTCACACCGGCTACTACCACCAAAAGGATGATAGAGCAAAACACACTCGCACAATCTAACATTGATGAAATGATAGACCCACCACCAAAATGATGACGGAACAAACTCACACCGGTTACTACCACCAAAAGAATGATGAAGCAAAACACTAGCACAATCTATCATAGACAAAATGACAAACACGCCACCAAAAGGATGACGGAGCAAACTCATACCGGCTACTAAAACGAAAAGGATGATAGAGAAAAACAAACTCGCACAATCTAGCATCGACGAAATGACAGACCCACGACCAAAAGGATGACAGAGGAAACTCACACCGGCTACTACCACAAAATGGATTATAGAGAAAAACAATCGCACAATCTGGCATCGACGAAATGACAGACCCACAACCAAAAGGATGACGGAGCAAACTCATACCGGCTACTAAAACCAAAAGGATGATAGAGAAAAACAAACTCGCACAATCTAGCATCGAAGAAATGACAGACCCATGACCAAAAGGATGACGGAGCAAACTCACACCGGCTACTACCATCAAATGGATTATAGAGCAAAACAATCGCACAATCTGGCATCGACGAAATGACAGACTCACAACCAAAAGGATGACGGAAAGAACTCACACCGACTACTACCACCAAAAGGATGATAGAGCAAAACACACTCGCACAATCTAACATCGATGAAATGACAGACCCGCCACCAAAAGGATGACAGAGCTAACTCACACCGGCTACTACCACCAAAAGGATGATAGAGAAAAACACACTCGTACAATCTGACATCGATGAAATGTCAAACCCACCACCAAAAGGATGACTGAGCAAACTCACACCATCTACTACTACCAAAAGAATGATAGAGCAAAACACTTGCACAATCTGACATCGATGAAATGACAGACTCACCTCCAAAAGGTTGACGGAGCGAATTCACACCGACTACTATCACCAAAAGGATGATAAAGCAACACACACTCGCACAATCTGAAATCGATGAAATGACAGACCCACCACCAAAGGGATGAAGGAGCGAACTCACAACGGGTACCACCACCAAAAGGATGATAAAGAAAAACACACTCGCACAATCTCAAATCGACAAAATGACTGACCCACCACCAAAAGGATGACGGAGCAAACTCAAACCGGCTACTACCACCAAAAGTATGATAGAGCAAAACACACTCGCACAATCTGACATCAATGAAATGACAGGCCCACCGCCAAAAGGATTACTGAGCAAACTCACACCGGCTACTACCACCAAATGAACGATAGAGCAAAACAATCGCACAATCTGACATCGACGAAATGACAGAGCCACTACCAAGAGGATGACGGAGCAAACTCACACCAGCTACTAAAACCAAAAGGATGATAGAGCAAAACAAATTTGCACACTCTAGCATTGACGAAATCACAGACTCACCACCAAAAGGATGACGGAGCAAACTCACACCGGCTACTACCACCAAAAGGATGATAGAGCAAAACACACTCGCACAATCTAACATCGATGAAATGACAGACCCACCACCAAAAGGATGACTGAGCAAACACACACTGGTTACTACCACCAAAAGAATGATAGAGCAAAACACTAGCACAATCTATCATCGACGAAATGACAGACACACCACCAAAAGGATGACGGAGCAAACTCATACCAGCTACTAAAACCAAAAGGATGATAGAGAAAAACAAACTCGCACAATCTAGCATCGACGAAATGACAGACCCACGACCAAAAGGATGACAGAGGAAACTCACACCGGCTACTACCACAAAATGGATTATAGAGAAAAACAATTGCACAATCTGGCATCGACGAAATGACAGACCCACAACCAAAAGGATGACTGAGCAAACTCATACCGGCTACTAAAACCAAAAGGATGATAGAGAAAAATAAACTCGCACAATCTAGCATCGAAGAAATGACAGACCCACGACCAAAAGGATGACAGAGCAAACTCACACCGGCTACTACCACCAAATGGATTATAGAGCAAAACAATCGCGCAATCTGGCATCGACGAAATGACAGACCCACAACCAAAAGGATGACGGAGCGAATTCACACCGACTACTACCACCAAAAGGATGATAGAGCAAAACACACTCATATAATCTGACATAGACGAAATGATAGACCCACCGCCAAAAGGATTACAGAGCTAACTCACAACGGCTACTACCACCAAAAGGATGATAGAGCAAAACACACTCGTACAATCTGACATCGATGAAATGTCAAACCCACCACCAAAAGGATGACTGAGCAAACTCACACCATCTACTACCACCAAAACAATGATAGAGCAAAACACTTGCACAATCTGACATCGATGAAATGACAGACTCACCTCCAAAAGGTTGACGGAGCGAATTCACACCGACTACTATCACCAAAAGGATCATAAAGAAACACACACTCGCACAATCTGAAATCGATGAAATGACAGACCCACCACCAAAGGGATGAAGGAGCAAACTCACAACAGCTACCACCACCAAAAGGATGATAGAGAAAAACACACTCGCACAATCTCAAATCGACAAAATGACAGACCCAACACAAAAATGATGACGGAGCAAACTCGAATCGGCTACTACCACAAAAGTATGATAGAGCAATACACACTCGCACAATATGACATCAATGAAATGACAGACCCACCACCAAAAGGATTACTGAGCAAACTCACACTAGATAGTACCACCAAATGAATGATAGAGCAAAACAATCGCACAATCTGACATCGACGAAATGACAGAGCCACTACCAAAAGGAAGACGGAGCAAACTCACACCAGCTACTAAAACCAAAAGGATGATAGAGCAAAACAAATTTGCACACTCTAGCATTGACGAAATCACAGACTCACCACCAAAAGGATGACGGAGCAAACTCACACCGGCTACTACCACCAAAAGGATGATAGAGCTAAACACACTCGCACAATCTAACATCGATGAAATGACAGACCCACCACCAAAAGGATGACTGAGCAAACTCACACCGGTTACTACCACCAAAAGAATGATAGAGCAAAACACTAGCACAATCTATCATCGACGAAATGACAGACACACCACCAAAAGGATGACGGAGCAAACTCATACCAGCTACTAAAACCAAAAGGATGATAGAGCAAAACAAATTTGCACAATCTAGCATTGACGAAATCACAGACTCACCACCAAAAGGATGACGGAGCAAACTCACACCGGCTACTACCACCAAATGAATGATAGAGCAAAACAATCCCACAATCTGACATCGACGAAATGACAGAGCCACTACCAAAAGGATGACGGAGCAAACTCACACCAGCTACTAAAACCAAAAGGATGATAGAGCAAAACAAATTTGCACAATCTAGCATTGACGAAATCACAGACTCACCACCAAAAGGATGACGGAGCAAACTCACACCGGCTACTACCACCAAAACGATGATAGAGCAAAACACACTCGCACAATATAACATCGATGAAATGACAGACCCGCCACCAAAAGGATGACGGAGCAAACTCACACCAGTTACTACCACCAAAAGAATGATGGAGCAAAACACTGGCATAATCTAACATCGACGAAATGACAGACCTACCAACAAAAGGATGACGGAGCAAACTCATACCGGCTACTAAAACCAAAAGGATGATAGAGAAAAACAAACTCGCACAATCTAGCATCAACCAAATGACAGACCCACGACTAAAAGGATGACGGAGCAAACTCAAACCGGCTGCTACCACCAAAAGTATGATAGAGCAAAACACACTCGCACAATCTGACATCAATGAAATGACAGACCCACCACCAAAAGGATTACTGAGCACACTCACACCAGCTACTACCACCAAAAGGATGACAGAGCAAAACACACTCGCACAATCTGACATCGATGAAATGACAGACCCACCACCAAAAGGATGACTGAGCAATCTCACACCGGCAACTACCACCAAATGAATGATGGAGCAAAACAATCGCACAATCTGACATCGACGAAATGACAGAGCCACTACCAAAAGGATGACGGAACAAACTCACACCAGCTACTAAAACCAAAAGGATGATAGAGCAAAACATATTTGCACAATCTAGCATTGACGAAATCACAGACTCACCACCAAAAGGATGACGGAGCAAACTCACACCGGCTACTACCAACAAAAGGATGATAGAGAAAAACACACTCGCACAATCTAACATCTATGAAATGACAGACCCACCACCAAAAGGATGACGCAGCAAACTCACACCGGCTACTAAAACCAAAAGGATGATAGAGAAAAACAAACTCGCACAATCTAGCATCGACGAAACGAGAGACCTACGACCAAAAGCATGACGGAGCAAACTCACACCGGCTACTACCACCAAATGGATGATAGAGCAAAACACACTCGCACAATTTGACATCGACGAAATGACAGACTCACAACCAAAAGGATGACTGAGCGAACTCACACCGGCTACTATCACAAAAGGATGATAGAGCAAAACACACTCGCACAATCTGACATCGATGACATGACAGACCCACGACCAAAAGGATGACGGAGCAAACTCACACCGGTTACTACCACCAAAAGAATGATGGCGCAAAACACTGGCACAATCTAACATTGACGAAATGACATACCCACCACCAAAAGGATGACAGAGCAAACTCACACCGGCTACTAATACCAAAAGGATGATAGAGAAAACCAAACTCGCACAATCTAGCATCGACGAAATGACAGACCCACGACCAAAAGGATGACGGAGCAAACTCACACCGGCTACTACCACAAAATCGATTATAGAGAAAAACAATCGCACAATCTGGCATCGACGAAATGACAGACCCACAACCAAAAGGATGACGGAGCAAACTCATACCGGCTACTAAAACCAAAAGGATGATAGAGAAAAACAAACTCGCACAATCTAGCATCGAAGAAATGACAGACCCACGACCAAAAGGATGACGGAGCAAACTCACACCGGCTACTACCACCAAATGGATTATAGAGCAAAACAATCGCACAATCTGGCATCGACGAAATGACAGACCCACAACCAAAAGGATGACGGAGCGAACTCACACCGACTACTACCACCAAAAGGATGATAGAGCAAAACACACTCATACAATCTGACATATGCGAAATGATAGACCCACCACCAAAAGGATGACAGAGCTAACTCACAACGGCTACTACCACCAAAAGGATGATTGACCAAAACACACTCGTACAATCTGACATCGATGAAATGTCAAACCCACCACCAAAAGGATGACTGAGCAAACTCACACCATCTACTACCACCAAAACAATGATAGAGCAAAATACTTGCACAATCTGACATCGATGAAATGACAGACTCACCTCCAAAAGGTTGACGGAGCGAATTCACACCGACTACTATCACCAAAAGGATGATAAAGCAACACACACTCGCACAATCTGAAATCGATGAAATGACAGACCCACCACCAAACGGATGAAGGAGCAACCTCACAACGGCTACCACCACCAAAAGGATGATAGAGAAAAATACACTCGCACAATCTCAAATCGACAAAATGACAGACCCACCACAAAAATGAAGACGGAGCAAACTCGAACCGGCTACTACCATCAAAAGTATGATAGAGCAAAACACACTCGCACAATCTGACATCAAAAAAATGACAGACCCACCACCAAAAGGATTACTAAGCAAACTCACACCGGCTACTACCACCAAATGAATGATAGAGCAAAACAATCGCACAATCTGACATCAACGAAATGACAGAGCCACTACCAAAAGGATGATGGAGCATACTCACACCAGCTACTAAAACCAAAAGGATGATAGAGCAAAACAAATTTGCACACTCTAGCATTGACGAAATCACAGACTCACCATCAAAAGGATGACGGAGCAAACTCACACCGGCTACTACCACCAAAAGGATGATAGAGCAAAACACACTCGCACAATCTAAATCGATGAAATGACAGACCCACCACCAAAAGGATGACGGAGCAAACTCACGCCGGTTACTACCACCAAAAGAATGATGGAGCAAAACACTGGCACAATCTATCATCGACGAAATGACAGACACACCACCAAAAGGATGACGGAGCATACTCACACCAGCTACTACCACCAAATGGATGATAAAGCAAAACACACTCGCACAATCTGACATCGACGAAATGACAGACTCACCACCAAAAGGATGACTGAGCGAACTCACACCGGCTACTATCACAAAAGGATGATAGAGCAAAACACACTCGCACAATCTGACATCGATGAAATGACAGACCCACGACCAAAAGGATGACGGTGCAAACTCACACCGGTTACTACCACCAAAAGAATGATGGCGCAAAACACTGGCACAATCTAACATTGACGAAATGACAGACCCACCACCAAAAGGATGACGGAGCAAACTCACACCGGCTACTAATACCAAAAGGATGATAGAGAAAACCAAACTCGCACAATCTAGCATCGACGAAATGACAGACCCACAACCAAAAGGATGACGGAGCAAACTCACACCGGCTACTACCACAAAATCGATTATAGAGAAAAACAATCGCACAATCTGGCATCGACGAAATGACAGACCCACAACCAAAAGGATGACGGAGCGAACTCACACCGACTACTACCACCAAAAGGATGATAGAGCAAGACACACTCATACAATCTGACATAGGCGAAATGATAGACCCACCACCAAAAGGATGACAGAGCTAACTCACAACGGCTACTACCACCAAAAGGATGATAGAGCAAAACACACTCGTACAATCTAACATCGATGAAATGTCAAACCCACCACCAAAAGGATGACTGAGCAAACTCATACCATCTACTACCACCAAAACCATGATAGAGCAAAACACTTGCACAATCTGACATCGATGAAATGACAGACTCACCTCCAAAAGGTTGACGGAGCGAATTCACACCGACTACTATCACCAAAAGGATGATAAAGCAACACACACTTGCACAATCTGAAATCGATGAAATGACAGACCCACCACCAAACGGATGAAGGAGCAACCTCACAACGGCTACCACCACCAAAAGGATGATAGAGAAAAATACACTCGCACAATCTCAAATCGACAAAATGACAGACCCACCACAACAATGATGACGGAGCAAACTCGAACCGGCTACTACCACCAAAAGTATGATAGAGCAAAACACACTCGCACAATCTGACATCAAAAAAATGACAGACCCACCACCAAAAGGATTACTAAGCAAACTCACACCGGCTACTACCACCAAATGAATGATAGAGCAAAACAATCGCACAATCTGACATCAACGAAATGACAGAGCCACTACCAAAAGGATGATGGAGCATACTCACACCAGCTACTAAAACCAAAAGGATGATAGAGCAAAACAAATTTGCACACTCTAGCATTGACGAAATCACAGACTCACCACCAAAAGGATGACGGAGCAAACTCACACCGGCTACTACCACCAAAAGGATGATAGAGTAAAACACACTCGCACAATCTAAATCGATGAAATGACAGACCCACCACCAAAAGGATGACGGAGCAAACTCACGCCGGTTACTACCACCAAAAGAATGATGGAGCAAAACACTGGCACAATCTATCATCGACGAAATGACAGACACACCACCAAAAGGATGACGGAGCATACTCACACCAGCTACTACCACCAAATGGATGATAAAGCAAAACACACTCGCACAATCTGACATCGACGAAATGACAGACTCACCACCAAAAGGATGACTGAGCGAACTCACACCGGCTACTATCACAAAAGGATGATAGAGCAAAACACACTCGCACAATCTGACATCGATGAAATGACAGACCCACGACCAAAAGGATGACGGTGCAAACTCACACCGGTTACTACCACCAAAAGAATGATGGCGCAAAACACTGGCACAATCTAACATTGACGAAATGACAGACCCACCACCAAAAGGATGACGGAGCAAACTCACACCGGCTACTAATACCAAAAGGATGATAGAGAAAACCAAACTCGCACAATCTAGCATCGACGAAATGACAGACCCACAACCAAAAGGATGACGGAGCAAACTCACACCGGCTACTACCACAAAATCGATTATAGAGAAAAACAATCGCACAATCTGGCATCGACGAAATGACAGACCCACAACCAAAAGGATGACGGAGCGAACTCACACCGACTACTACCACCAAAAGGATGATAGAGCAAGACACACTCATACAATCTGACATAGGCGAAATGATAGACCCACCACCAAAAGGATGACAGAGCTAACTCACAACGGCTACTACCACCAAAAGGATGATAGAGCAAAACACACTCGTACAATCTAACATCGATGAAATGTCAAACCCACCACCAAAAGGATGACTGAGCAAACTCATACCATCTACTACCACCAAAACCATGATAGAGCAAAACACTTGCACAATCTGACATCGATGAAATGACAGACTCACCTCCAAAAGGTTGACGGAGCGAATTCACACCGACTACTATCACCAAAAGGATGATAAAGCAACACACACTCGCACAATCTGAAATCGATGAAATGACAGACCCACCACCAAACGGATGAAGGAGCAACCTCACAACGGCTACCACCACCAAAAGGATGATAGAGAAAAATACACTCGCACAATCTCAAATCGACAAAATGACAGACCCACCACAAAAATGATGACGGAGCAAACTCGAACCGGCTACTACCACCAAAAGTATGATAGAGCAAAACACACTCGCACAATCTGACATCAAAAAAATGACAGACCCACCACCAAAAGGATTACTAAGCAAACTCACACCGGCTACTACCACCAAATGAATGATAGAGCAAAACTATCGCACAATCTGACATCAACGAAATGACAGAGCCACTACCAAAAGGATGATGGAGCATACTCACACCAGCTACTAAAACCAAAAGGATGATAGAGCAAAACAAATTTGCACACTCTAGCATTGACGAAATCACAGACTCACCACCAAAAGGATGACGGAGCAAACTCACACCGGCTACTACCACCAAAAGGATGATAGAGCAAAACACACTCGCACAATCTAAATCGATGAAATGACAGACCCACCACCAAAAGGATGACGGAGCAAACTCACGCCGGTTACTACCACCAAAAGAATGATGGAGCAAAACACTGGCACAATCTATCATCGACGAAATGACAGACACACCACCAAAAGGATGACGGAGCATACTCACACCAGCTACTACCACCAAATGGATGATAAAGCAAAACACACTCGCACAATCTGACATCGACGAAATGACAGACTCACCACCAAAAGGATGACTGAGCGAACTCACACCGGCTACTATCACAAAAGGATGATAGAGCAAAACACACTCGCACAATCTGACATCGATGAAATGACAGACCCACGACCAAACGGATGACGGTGCAAACTCACACCGGTTACTACCACCAAAAGAATGATGGCGCAAAACACTGGCACAATCTAACATTGACGAAATGACAGACCCACCACCAAAAGGATGACGGAGCAAACTCACACCGGCTACTAATACCAAAAGGATGATAGAGAAAACCAAACTCCCACAATCTAGCATCGTGGAAATGACAGAACCACAACCAAAAGGATGACGGAGCAAACTCACACCGGCTACTACCACAAAATCGATTATAGAGAAAAACAATCGCACAATTTGGCATCGACGAAATGACAGATCCACAACCAAAAGGATGACGGAGCAAACTCATACCGGCTACTAAAACCAAAAGGATAATAGAGAAAAACAAACTCGCACAATCTAGCATCGAAGAAATTACAGACCCACGATCAAAAGGATGACGGAGCAAACTCACACCGGCTACTACCACCAAATGGATTATAGAGCAAAACAATCGCACAATCTGGCATCGACGAAATGACAGACCCACAACCAAAAGGATGACGGAGCGAACTCACACCGACTACTACCACCAAAAGGATGATAGAGCAAAACACACTCATACAATCTGACATAGGCGAAATGATAGACCCACCACCAAAAGGATGACAGAGCTAACTCACAACGGCTACTACCACCAAAAGGATGATAGAGCAAAACACACTCGTACAATCTGACATCGATGAAATGTCAAACCCACCACCAAAAGGATGACTGAGCAAACTCACACCATCTACTACCACCAAAACAATGATAGAGCAAAACACTTGCACAATCTGACATCGATGAAATGACAGACTCACCTCCAAAAGGTTGACGGAGCGAATTCACACCGACTACTATCACCATAAGGATCATAAAGCAACACACACTCGCACAATCTGAAATCGATGAAATGACAGACCCACCACCAAAGGGATGAAGGAGCAAACTCACAACGGCTACCACCACCAAAAGGATGATAGAGAAAAACACACTCGCACAATCTCAAATCGATAAAATGACAGACCCACCACCAAAATGATGACAGAGCAAACTCGAACCGGCTACTACCACAAAAGTATGATAGAGCAAAACACACTCGCACAATCTGACATCAATGAAATGACAGACCCACCACCAAAAGGATTACTGAGCAAACTCACACTGGATAGTACCACCAAATGAATGATAGAGCAAAACAATCGCACAATCTGACATCGACGAAATAACAGAGCCACTACCAAAAGAATGACGGAGCAAACTCACACCAGCTACTAAAACCAAAAGGATGATAGAGTTAAACAAATTTGCACACTCTAGCATTGACGAAATCACAGACTCACTACCAAAAGGATGACGGAGCAAACTCACACCGGCTACTACCACCAAAAGGATGATAGAGCAAAACACACTCGCACAATCTAACATTGATGAAATGATAGACCCACCACCAAAATGATGACGGAACAAACTCAAACCGGTTACTACCACCAAAAGAATGATGGAGCAAAACACTAGCACAATCTATCATAGACAAAATGACAAACACGCCACCAAAAGGATGACGGAGCAAACTCATACCGGCTACTAAAACGAAAAGGATGATAGAGAAAAACAAACTCGCACAATCTAGCATCGACGAAATGACAGACCCACGACCAAAAGGATGACAGAGGAAACTCACACCGGCTACTACCACAAAATGGATTATAGAGAAAAACAATCGCACAATCTGGCATCGACGAAATGACAGACCTACAACCAAAAGGATGACGGAGCAAACTCATACCGGCTACTAAAACCAAAAGGATGATAGAGAAAAACAAACTCGCACAATCTAGCATCGAAGAAATGACAGACCCACGACCAAAAGGATGACGGAGCAAACTCACACCGGCTACTACCATCAAATGGATTATAGAGCAAAACAATCGCACAATCTGGCATCGACGAAATGACAGACTCACAACCAAAAGGATGACGGAAAGAACTCACACCGACTACTACCACCAAAAGGATGATAGAGCAAAACACACTCGCACAATCTAACATCGATGAAATCACAGACCCGCCACCAAAATGATGACAGAGCTAACTCACACCGGCAACTACCACCAAAAGGATGATAGAGAAAAACACACTCGTACAATCTGACATCGATGAAATGTCAACCCCACCACCAAAAGTATGACTGAGCAAACTCACACCATCTACTACCACCAAAAGAATGATAGAGCAAAACACTTGCACAATCTGACATCAATGAAATGACAGACTCACCTCCAAAAGGTTGACGGAGCGAATTCACACCGACTACTATCACCAAAAGGATGATAAAGCAACACACACTCGCACAATCTGAAATCGATGAAATGACAGACCCACCACCAAAGGGATGAAGGAGCGAACTCACAACGGGTACCACCACCAAAAGGATGATAAAGAAAAACACACTCGCACAATCTCAAATCGACAAAATGACTGACCCACCACCAAAAGGATGACGGAGCAAACTCAAACCGGCTACTACCACCAAAAGTATGATAGAGCAAAACACACTCGCACAATCTGACATCAATGAAATGACAGGCCCACCGCCAAAAGGATTACTGAGCAAACTCACACCGGCTACTACCACCAAATGAACGATAGAGCAAAACAATCGCACAATCTGACATCGACGAAATGACAGAGCCACTACCAAAAGAATGACGGAGCAAACTCACACCAGCTACTAAAACCAAAAGGATGATAGAGTTAAACAAATTTGCACACTCTAGCATTGACGAAATCACAGACTCACCACCAAAAGGATGACGGAGCAAACTCACACCGGCTACTACCACCAAAAGGATGATAGAGCAAAACACACTCGCACAATCTAAATCGATGAAATGACAGACCCACCACCAAAAGGATGACGGAGCAAACTCACGCCGGTTACTACCACCAAAAGAATGATGGAGCAAAACACTGGCACAATCTATCATCGGCGAAATGACAGACACACCACCAAAAGGATGACGGAGCATACTCACACCAGCTACTACCACCAAATGGATGATAGAGCAAAACACACTCGCACAATCTGACATCGACGAAATGACAGACTCACCACCAAAAGGATGACTGAGAGAACTCACACCGGCTACTATCAAAAAAGGATGATAGAGCAAAACACACTCGCACAATCTGACATCGATGAAATGACAGACCCACGACCAAAAGGATGACGGTGCAAACTCACACCGGTTACTACCACCAAAAGAATGATGGCGCAAAACACTGGCACAATCTAACATTGACGAAATGACAGACCCACCACCAAAAGGATGACGGAGCAAACTCACACCGGCTACTACCACAAAATCGATTATAGAGAAAAACAATCGCACAATCTGGCATCGACGAAATGACAGACCCACAACCAAAAGGATGACGGAGCGAACTCACACCGACTACTACCACCAAAAGGATGATAGAGCAAGACACACTCATACAATCTGACATAGGCGAAATGATAGATCCACCACCAAAAGGATGATAGAGCTAACTCACAACGGCTACTACCACCAAAAGGATGATAGAGCAAAACACACTCGTACAATCTAACATCGATGAAATGTCAAACCCACCACCAAAAGGATGAGTGAGCAAACTCACACCATCTACTACCACCAAAACCATGATAGAGCAAAACACTTGCACAATCTGACATCGATGAAATGACAGACTCACCTCCAAAAGGTTGACGGAGCGAATTCACACCGACTACTATCACCAAAAGGATGATAAAGCAACACACACTCGCACAATCTGAAATCGATGAAATAACAGACCCACCACAAAAATGATAACGGAGCAAACTCGAACCGGCTACTACCACCAAAAGTATGATATAGCAAAACACACTCGCACAATCTGACATCAAAAAAATGACAGACCCACCACCAAAAGGATTACTAAGCAAACTCACACCGGCTACTACCACCAAATGAATGATAGAGCAAAACAATCGCACAATCTGACATCAACGAAATGACAGAGCCACTACCAAAAGGATGATGGAGCATACTCACACCAGCTACTAAAACCAAAAGGATGATAGAGCAAAACAAATTTGCACACTCTAGCATTGACGAAATCACAGACTCACCACCAAAAGGATGACGGAGCAAACTCACACCGGCTACTACCACCAAAAGGATGATAGAGCAAAACACACTCGCACAATCTAAATCGATGAAATGACAGACCCACCACCAAAAGGATGACGGAGCAAACTCACGCCGGTTACTACCACCAAAAGAATGATGGAGCAAAACACTGGCACAATCTTTCATCGACGAAATGACAGACACACCACCAAAAGGATGACAGAGCATACTCACACCAGCTACTACCACCAAATGGATGATAGAGCAAAACACACTCGCACAATCTGACATCGACGAAATGACAGACTCACCACCAAAAGGATGACTGAGCGAACTCACACCAGCTACTATCACAAAAGGATGATAGAGCAAAACACACTCGCACAATCTGACATCGATGAAATGACAGACCCACGACCCAAAGGATGACGGTGCAAACTCACACCGGTTACTACCACCAAAAGAATGATGGCGCAAAACACTGGCACAATCTAACATTGACGAAATGACAGACCCACCACCAAAAGGATGACGGAGCAAACTCACACCGGCTACTAATACCAAAAGGATGATAGAGAAAACCAAACTCGCACAATCTAGCATCGACGAAATGACAGACCCACAACCAAAAGGATGACGGAGCAAACTCAGACCGGCTACTACCACAAAATCGATTATAGAGAAAAACAATCGTACTATCTGGCATCGACGAAATGACAGACCCACAACCAAAAGGATGACGGAGCGAACTCACACCGACTACTACCACCAAAAGGATGATAGAGCAAGACACACTCATACAATCTGACATAGGCGAAATGATAGACCCACCACCAAAAGGATGACAGAGCTAACTCGCAACGGCTACTACCACCAAAAGGATGATAGAGCAAAACACACTCGTACAATCTAACATCGATGAAATGACAGACCCACAACCAAAAGGATGACGGAGCAAACTCACATCGGCTACTACCACAAAATCGATCATAGAGAAAAACAATCGCACAATCTGGCATCGACGAAATGACAGATCCACAACCAAAAGGATGACGGAGCAAACTCATATCGGCTACTAAAACCAAAAGGATAATAGAGAAAAACAAGCTCGCACAATCTAGCATCGAAGAAATTACAGACCCACGACCAAAAGGATGACGGAGCAAACTCACACCGGCTACTACCACCAAATGGATTATAGAGCAAAACAATCGCACAATCTGGCATCGACGAAATGACAGACCCACAACCAAAAGGATGACGGAGCGAACTCACACCGACTACTACCACCAAAAGGATGATAGAGCAAAACACACTCATACAATCTGACATAGGCGAAATGATAGACCCACCACCAAAAGGATGACAGAGCTAACTCACAATGGCTACTACCACCAAAAGGATGATAGAGCAAAACACACTCGTACAATCTGACATCGATGAAATGTCAAACCCACCACCAAAAGGATGACTGAGCAAACTCACACCATCTACTACCACCAAAACAATGATAGAGCAAAACACTTGCACAATCTGACATCGATGAAATGACAGACTCACCTCCAAAAGGTTGACGGAGCGAATTCACACCGACTACTATCACCATAAGGATCATAAAGCAACACACACTCGCACAATCTGAAATCGATGAAATGATAGACCCACCACCAAAGGGATGAAGGAGCAAACTCACAACGGCTACCACCACCAAAAGGATGATAGAGAAAAACACACTCGCACAATCTCAAATCGACAAAATGACAGACCCACCACCAAAATGATGACGGAGCAAACTCGAACCGGCTACTACCACAAAAGTATGATAGAGCAAAACACACTCGCACAATCTGACATCAATGAAATGACAGACCCACCACCAAAAGGATTACTGAGCAAACTCACACTGGATAGTACCACCAAATGAATGATAGAGCAAAACAATCGCACAATCTGACATCGACGAAATGACAGAGCCACTACCAAAAGAATGACGGAGCAAACTCACACCAGCTACTAAAACCAAAAGGATGATAGAGTTAAACAAATTTGCACACTCTAGCATTGACGAAATCACAGACTCACTACCAAAAGGATGACGGAGCAAACTCACACCGGCTACTACCACCAAAAGGATGATAGAGCAAAACACACTCGCACAATCTAACATTGATGAAATGATAGACCCACCACCAAAATGATGACGGAACAAACTCACACCGGTTACTACCACCAAAAGAATGATGGAGCAAAACACTACCACAATCTATCATAGACAAAATGACAAACACGCCACCAAAAGGATGACGGAGCAAACTCATACCGGCTACTAAAACGAAAAGGATGATAGAGAAAAACAAACTCGCACAATCTAGCATCGACGAAATGACAGACCCACGACCAAAAGGATGACAGAGGAAACTCACACCGGCTACTACCACAAAATGGATTATAGAGAAAAACAATCGCACAATCTGGCATCGACGAAATGACAGACCTACAACCAAAAGGATGACGGAGCAAACTCATACCGGCTACTAAAACCAAAAGGATGATAGAGAAAAACAAACTCGCACAATCTAGCATCGAAGAAATGACAGACCCACGACCAAAAGGATGACGGAGCAAACTCACACCGGCTACTACCATCAAATGAATTATAGAGCAAAACAATCGCACAATCTGGCATCGACGAAATGACAGACTCACAACCAAAAGGATGACGGAAAGAACTCACACCGACTACTACCACCAAAAGGATGATAGAGCAAAACACAGTCGCACATTCTAACATCGATGAAATGACAGACCCGCCACCAAAAGGATGACAGAGCTAACTCACACCGGCTACTACCACCAAAAGGATGATAGAGAAAAACACACTCGTACAATCTGACATCGATGAAATGTCAACCCCACCACCAAAAGGATGACTGAGCAAACTCACACCATCTACTACCACCAAAAGAATGATAGAGCAAAACACTTGCACAATTTGACATCGATGAAATGACAGACTCACTTCCAAAAGGTTGACAAAGCGAATTCACACCGACTACTATCACCAAAAGGATGATAAAGCAACACACACTCGCACAATCTGAAATCGATGAAATGACAGACCCACCACCAAAGGGATGAAGGAGCGAACTCACAACGGGTACCACCACCAAAAGGATGATAAAGAAAAACACACTCGCACAATCTCAAATCGACAAAATGACTGACCCACCACCAAAAGGATGACAGAGCAAACTCAAACCGGCTACTACCACCAAAAGTATGATAGAGCAAAACACACTCGCACAATCTGACATCAATGAAATGACAGGCCCACCGCCAAAAGGATTGCTGAGCAAACTCACACCGGCTACTACCACCAAATGAACGATAGAGCAAAACAATCGCACAATCTGACATCGACGAAATGACAGAGCCACTACCAAAAGAATGACGGAGCAAACTCACACCAGCTACTAAAACCAAAAGGATGATAGAGTTAAACAAATTTGCACACTCTAGCATTGACGAAATCACAGACTCACTACCAAAAGGATGACAGAGCAAACTCACACCGGCTACTACCACCAAAAGGATGATAGAGCAAAACACACTCGCACAATCTAACATTGATGAAATGATAGACCCACCACCAAAATGATGACGGAACAAACTCACACCGGTTACTACCACCAAAAGAATGATGGAGCAAAACACTAGCACAATCTATCATAGACAAAATGACAAACACGCCACCAAAAGGATGACGGAGAAAACTCATACCGGCTACTAAAACGAAAAGGATGATAGAGAAAAACAAACTCGCACAATCTAGCATCGACGAAATGACATACCCACGACCAAAAGGATGACAGAGGAAACTCACACCGGCTACTACCACCAAATGGATTATAGAGAAAAACAATCGCACAATCTGGCATCGACAAAATGACAGACCCACAACCAATAGGATGACTGAGCGAACTCATACCGGCTACTAAAACCAAAAGGATGATAGAGAAAAACAAACTCGCACAATCTAGCATCGAAGAAATGACAGACCCATGACCAAAAGGATGACGGAGCAAACTCACACCGGCTACTACCATCAAATGGATTATAGAGCAAAACAATCGCACAATCTGGCATCGACGAAATGACAGACTCACAACCAAAAGGATGACGGAAAGAACTCACACCGACTACTACCACCAAAAGGATGATAGAGCAAAACACACTCGCACAATCTAACATCGATGAAATGACAGACCCGCCACCAAAAGGATGACAGAGCTAACTCACACCGGCTACTACCACCAAAAGGATGATAGAGAAAAACACACTCGTACAATCTGACATCGATGAAATGTCAAACCCACCACCAAAAGGATGACTGAGCAAACTCACACCATCTACTACCACCAAAAGAATGATAGAGCAAAACACTTGCACAATCTGACATCGATGAAATGACAGACTCACCTCCAAAAGGTTGACGAAGCGAATTCACACCGACTACTATCACCAAAAGGATCATAAAGCAACACACACTCGCACAATCTGAAATCGATGAAATGACAGACCCACCACCAAAGGGATGAAGGAGCAAACTCACAACGGCTACCACCACCAAAAGGATGATAGAGAAAAACACACTCGCACAATCTCAAATCGACAAAATGACAGACCCAACACAAAAATGATGACGGAGCAAACTCGAATCGGCTACTACCACAAAAGTATGATAGAGCAAAACACACTCGCACAATATGACATCAATGAAATGACAGACCCACCACCAAAAGGATTACTGAGCAAACTCACACTAGATAGTACCACCAAATGAATGATAGAGCAAAACAATCGCACAATCTGACATCGACGAAATGACAGAGCCACTACCAAAAGGATGACGGAGCAAACTCACACCAGCTACTAAAACCAAAAGGATGATAGAGCAAAACAAATTTGCACACTCTAGCATTGACGAAATCACAGACTCACCACCAAAAGGATGACGGAGCAAACTCACACCGGCTACTACCACCAAAAGGATGATAGAGCAAAACACACTCGCACAATCTAACATCGATGAAATGACAGACCCACCACCAAAAGGATGACTGAGCAAACTCACACCGGTTACTACCACCAAAAGAATGATAGAGCAAAACACTAGCACAATCTATCATCGACGAAATGACAGACACACCACCAAAAGGATGACGGAGCAAACTCATACCAGCTACTAAAACCAAAAGGATGATAGAGAAAAACAAACTCGCACAATCTAGCATCGACGAAATGACAGACCCACAACCAAAAGGATGACAGAGGAAACTCACACCGGCTACTACCACAAAATGGATTATAGAGAAAAACAATCGCACAATCTGGCATCGACTAAATGACAGACCCACAACCAAAAGGATGACTGAGCAAACTCATACCGGCTACTAAAACCAAAAAGATGATAGAGAAAAATAAACTCGCACAATCTAGCATCGAAGAAATGACAGACCCATGACCAAAAGGATGACGGAACAAACTCACACCGGCTACTACCACCAAATGGATTATAGAGCAAAACAATCGCGCAATCTGGCATCGACGAAATGACAGACCCACAACCAAAAGGATGACGGAGCGAACTCACACCGACTACTACCACCAAAAGGACGATAGAGCAAAATACACTCATACAATCTGACATAGACGAAATGATAGACCCACCGCCAAAAGGATGACAGAGCTAACTCACACCGGCTACTACCACCAAAAGGATGATAGAGAAAAACACACTCGTACAATCTGACATCGATGAAATGTCAAACCCACCACCAAAAGGATGACTGAGCAAACTCACACCATCTACTACCACCAAAAGAATGATAGAGCAAAACACTTGCACAATCTGACATCGATGAAATGACAGACTCACCTCAAAAGGTTGACGGAGCGAATTCACACCGACTACTATCACCAAAAGGATGATAAAGCAACACACACTCGCACAATCTGAAATCGATGAAATGACAGACCCACCACCAAAGGGATGAAGGAGCGAACTCACAACGGCTACCACCACCAAAAGGATGATAAAGAAAAATACACTCGCACAATCTCAAATCGACAAAATGACTGACCCACCACCAAAAGGATGACGGAGCAAACTCAAACCGGCTACTACCACCAAAAGTATGATAGAGCAAAACACACTCGCACAATCTGACATCAATGAAATGACAGACCCACCACCAAAAGGATTACTGAGCAAACTCACACCGGCTACTACCACCAAATGAATGATAGAGCAAAACAATCGCACAATCTGACATCGACGAAATGACAGAGCCACTACCAAAAGGATGACGGAGCAAACTCACACCAGCTACTAAAACCAAAAGGATGATAGAGCTAAACAAATTTGCACACTATAGCATTGAAGAAATCACAGACTCACCACCAAAAGGATGACGGAGCAAACTCACACCGGCTACTACCACCAAAAGGATGATAGAGCAAAACACACTCGCACAATCTAACATCGATGAAATGACAGACCCACCACCAAAAGGATGACGGAGCAAACTCACACCGGTTACTACCACCAAAAGAATGATGGAGCAAAACACGGGCACAATCTATCATCGACGAAATGACAGACACACCACCAAAACGATGACGGAGCAAACTCATACCAGCTACTAAAACCAAAAGGATGATAGAGAAAAACAAACTCGCACAATCTAGCATCGACGAAATGACAGACCTACGACCAAAAGGATGACAGAGGAAACTCACACCGGCTACTACCACAAAATGGATTATAGAGAAAAACAATCCCACAATCTGGCATCGACGAAATGACAGACCCACAACCAAAAGGATGACGGAGCAAACTCATACCGGCTACTAAAACCAAAAGGATGATAGAGAAAAACAAACTCGCACAATCTAGCATCGAAGAAATGACAGACCCACGACCAAAAGGATGACGGAGCAAACTCACACCGGCTACTACCATCAAATGGATTATAGAGCAAAACAATCGCACAATCTGGCATCGATGAAATGACAGACCCAGAACCAAAAGGATGACGGAAGGAACTCACACCGACTACTACCACCAAAAGGATGATAGAGCAAAACACACTCGCACAATCTAACATCGATGAAATGACAGACCCACCACCAAAAGGATGACAGAGCTAACTCACACCGGCTACTACCACCAAAAGGATGATAGAGAAAGACACACTCGTACAATCTGACATCGATGAAATGTCAAACCCACCACCAAAAGGATGACAGAGGAAACTCACACCGGCTACTACCACAAAATGGAATATAGAGAAAAACAATCGCACAATCTGGCATCGACGAAATGACAGACCCACAACCAAAAGGATGACGGAGCAAACTCATACTGGCTACTAAAACCAAAAGGATGATAGAGAAAAACAAACTCGCACAATCTAGCATCGAAGAAATGACAGACCCATGACCAAAAGGATGACAGAGCAAACTTACACCGGCTACTACCACCAAATGGATTATAGAGCAAAACAATCACGCAATCTGGCATCGACGAAATGACAGACCCACAACCAAAAGGATGACGGAGCAAACTCACACCGACTACTACCACCAAAAGGATGATAGAGCAAAACACACTCATACAATCTGACATAGACGAAATGATAGACCCACCGCCAAAAGGATGACAGAGCTAACTCACACCGGCTACTACTACCAAAAGGATGATAGAGAAAATACACTCGTACAATCTGACATCGATGAAATGTCAAACCCACCACCAAAAGGATGATTGAGCAAACTCACACCATCTACTACCACCAAAAGAATGATAGAGCAAAACACTTGCACAATCTGACATCGTTGAAATGACAGACTCACCTCCAAAAGGTTGACGGAGCGAATTCAAACCGACTACTATCACCAAAAGGATGATAAAGCAACACACACTCGCACAATCTGAAATCGATGAAATGACAGACCCACCACCAAAGGGATGAAGGAGCGAACTCACAACGGCTACCACCACCAAAAGGATGATAGAGAAAAACACACTCGCACAATCTCAAATCGACAAAATGACTGACCCACCACCAAAAGCATGACGGAGCAAACTCAAACCGGCTACTACCACCAAAAGTATGATAGAGCAAAACACACTCGCACAATCTGACATCAATGAAATGACAGACCCACCACCAAAAGGATTACTGAGCAAACTCACACCGGCTACTACCACCAAATGAATGATAGAGCAAAACAATCGCACAATCTGACATCGACGAAATGACAGAGCCACTACCAAAAGGATGACGGAGCAAACTCACACCAGCTACTAATACCAAAACGATGATAGAGCAAAATAAATTTGCACACTCTAGCATTGACGAAATCACAGACTCACCACCAAAAGGATGACGAAGCAAACTCACACCGGCTACTACCACCAAAAGGATGATAGAGCAAAACACACTCGCACAATCTAACATCGATGAAATGACAGACCCACCACCAAAAGGATGACGGAGCAAACTCACACCGTTTACTACCACCAAAAGAATGATGAAGCCAAACACTAGCACAATCTATCATCGACGAAATGACAGACACACCACCAAAAGGATGACGGAGCAAACTCATACCAGCTACTAAAACCAAAAGGATGATAGAGAAAAACAAACTCGCACAATCTGGCATCGACGAAATGACAGACCCACTACCAAAAGGATGACAGAGGAAACTCACATCGGCTACTACCACAAAATGGAATATAGAGAAAAACAATCGCACAATCTGGCATCGACGAAATGACAGACCCACAACCAAAAGGATGACGGAGCAAACTCATACAGGCTACTAAAACCAAAAGGATGATAGAGAAAAACAAACTCGCACAATCTAGCATCGAAGAAATGACAGACCCACGACCAAAAGGATGACACAGCAAACTTACACCGGCTACTACCACCAAATGGATTATAGAGCAAAACAATCGCGCAATCTGGCATCGACGAAATGACAGACCCACAACCAAAAGGATGACAGAGCAAACTCACACCGACTACTACCACCAAAAGGATGATAGAGCAAAACACACTCATACAATCTGACATAGACGAAATGATAGACCCACCGCCAAAAGGATGACAGAGCTAACTCACACCGGCTACTACCACCAAAAGGATGATAGAGAAAAACACACTCGTACAATCTGACATCGATGAAATGTCAAACCCACCACCAAAAGGATGACTGAGCAAACTCACACCATCTACTACCACCAAAAGAATGATAGAGCAAAACACTTGCACAATCTGACATCGTTGAAATGACAAACTCACCTCCAAAAGGTTGACGGAGCGAATTCAAACCGACTACTATCACCAAAAGGATGATAAAGCAACACACACTCGCACAATCTGAAATCGATGAAATGACAGACCCACCACCAAAGGGATGAAGGAGCAAACTCACAACGGCTACCACCACCAAAAGGATGATAGAGAAAAACACACTCGCACAATCTCAAATCGACAAAATGACTGACCCACCACCAAAAGGATGACGGAGCAAACTCAAACCGGCTACTACCACCAAAAGTATGATAGAGGAAAACACACTCGCACAATCTGACATCAATGAAATGACAGACCCACCACCAAAAGGATTACTGAGCAAACTCACACCGGCTACTACCACCAAATGAATGATAGAGCAAAACAATCGCACAATCTGACATCGACGAAATGACAGAGCCACTACCAAAAGGATGACGGAGCAAACTCACACCAGCTACTAAAACCAAAAGGATGATAGAGAAAAACAAACTCGCACAATCTAGCATCGACGAAATGACAGACCTACGACCAAAAGGATGACAGAGGAAACTCACACCGGTTACTACCACAAAATGGATTATAGAGAAAAACAATCCCACAATCTGGCATCGACGAAATGACAGACCCACAACCAAAAGGATGACGGAGCAAACTCATACCGGCTACTAAAACCAAAAGGATGATAGAGAAAAACAAACTCGCACAATCTAGCATCGAAGAAATGACAGACCCACGACCAAAAGGATGACGGAGCAAACTCACACCGGCTACTACCATCAAATGGATTATAGAGCAAAACAATCGCACAATCTGGCATCGACGGAATGACAGACCCAGAACCAAAAGGATGACGGAAGGAACTCACACCGACTACTACCACCAAAAGGATGATAGAGCAAAACACACTCGCACAATCTAACATCGATGAAATGACAGACCCACCACCAAAAGGATGACAGAGCTAACTCACACCGGCTACTACCACCAAAAGGATGATAGAGAAAGACACACTCGTACAATCTGACATCGATGAAATGTCAAACCCACCACCAAAAGGATGACTGAGCAAACTCACACCATCTACTACCACCAAAACAATCATAGAGCAAAACACTTGCACAATCTGACATCGATGAAATGACAGACTCACCTTCAAAAGGTTGACGGAGCGAATTCACACCGACTACTATCACCAAAAGGATGATAAAGCAACACACACTTGCACAATCTGAAATCGATGAAATGACAGACCCACCACCAAAGGGATGAAGGAGCGAACTCACAACGGCTACCACCACCAAAAGAATGATAGAGAAAAACACACTCGCACAATCTCAAATCGACAAAATGACTGACCCACCACCAAAAGGATAACAGAGCAAACTCAAACCGGCTACTACCACCAAAAGTATGATAGAGCAAAACACACTCGCACAATCTGACATCAATGAAATGACAGACCCACCACCAAAAGGATTACTGAGCAAACTCACACCGGCTACTACCACCAAATGAATGATAGAGCAAAACAATCGCACAATCTGACATCGACGAAATGACATAGCCACTACCAAAAGGATGACGGAGCAAACTCACACCAGCTACTAATACCAAAAGGATGATAGAGCAAAATAAATTTGCACACTCTAGCATTGACGAAATCACAGACTCACCACCAAAAGGATGACGAAGCAAACTCACACCGGCTACTACCACCAAAAGGATGATAGAGCAAAACATACTCGCACAATCTAACATCGATGAAATGACAGACCCACCACCAAAAGGATGACGGAGCAAACTCACACCGTTTACTACCACCAAAAGAATGATGAAGCCAAACACTAGCACAATCTATCATCGACGAAATGACAGACACACCACCAAAAGGATGACGGAGCAAACTCATACCAGCTACTAAAACCAAAAGGATGATAGAGAAAAACAAACTCGCACAATCTGGCATCGACGAAATGACAGACCCACTACCAAAAGGATGACAGAGGAAACTCACACCGGCTACTACCACAAAATGGAATATAGAGAAAAACAATCGCACAATCTGGCATCGACGAAATGACAGACCCACAACCAAAAGGATGACGGAGCCAACTCATACTGGCTACTAAAACCAAAAGGATGATAGAGAAAAACAAACTCGCACAATCTAGCATCGAAGAAATGACAGACCCACGACCAAAAGAATGACAGAGCAAACTTACACCGGCTACTACCACCAAATGGATTATAGAGCAAAACAATCGCGCAATCTGGCATCGACGAAATGACAGACCCACAACCAAAAGGATGACGGAGCAAACTCACACCGACTACTACCACCAAAAGAATGATAGAGCAAAACACACTCATACAATCTGACATAGACGAAATGATAGACCCACCGCCAAAAGGATGACAGAGCTAACTCACACCGGCTACTACCACCAAAAGGATGATAGAGAAAAACACACTCGTACAATCTGACATCGATGAAATGTCAAACCCACCACCAAAAGGATGACTGAGCAAACTCACACCATCTACTACCACCAAAAGAATGATAGAGCAAAACACTTGCACAATCTGACATCGTTGAAATGACAGACTCACCGCCAAAAGGTTGACGGAGCGAATTCAAACCGACTACTATCACCAAAAGGACGATAAAGCAACACACACTCGCACAATCTGAAATCGATGAAATGACAGACCCACCACCAAAGGGATGAAGGAGCGAACTCACAACGGTTACCACCACCAAAAGGATGATAGAGAAAAACACACTCGC
This sequence comes from Lathyrus sativus, assembly GCA_963859935.3. NCBI lineage: Eukaryota > Viridiplantae > Streptophyta > Magnoliopsida > Fabales > Fabaceae > Lathyrus > Lathyrus sativus. The sequence continues at coordinate 77,491 of CAWUDS030000926.1, forward strand.
ACAATCTGAAATCGACAAAATGACTGACCCACCACCAAAAGGATGACGGAGCAAACTCAAACCGGCTACTACCACCAAAAGTATGATAGAGCAAAACACACTCGCACAATCTGACATCAATGAAATGACAGACCCACCACCAAAAGGATTACTGAGCAAACTCACACCGGCTACTACCACCAAATGAATGATAGAGCAAAACAATCGCACAATCTGAAATCGACGAAATGACAGAGCCACTACCAAAAGGATGACGGAGCAAACTCACACCAGCTACTAAAACCAAAAGGATGATAGAGCAAAACAAATTTGCACACTCTAGCATCGACGAAATCACAGACTCACCACCAAAAGGATGACGGAGCAAACTCACACCGGCTACTACCACCAAAAGGATGATAGAGCAAAACACACTCGCACAATCTAACATCGATGAAATGACAGACCCACCACCAAAAGGATGACGGAGAAAACTCACACCGGTTACTACCACAAAAAGAATGATGGAGCAAAACACTGGCACAATCTATCATCGACGAAATGACAGAAACACCACCAAAAGGATGACGGAGCAAACTCATACCAGCTACTAAAACCAAAAGGATGATAGAGAAAAACAAACTCGCACAATCTAGCATCGACGAAATGACAGACCCACGACCAAAAGGATGACAGAGGAAACTCACACCGGCTACTACCACAAGATGGATTATAGAGAAAAACAATCGCACAATCTCGCATCGACGAAATGACAGACCCACAACCAAAAGGATGACGGAGCAAACTCATACCGGCTACTAAAACCAAAAGGATGATAGAGAAAAACAAACTCGCACAATCTAGCATCGAAGAAATGACAGACCCACAACCAAAAGGATGACGGAGCAAACTCACACCGGCTACTACCATCGAATGGATTATATAGCAAAACAACCGCACAATCTGGCATCGACGAAATGACAGACCCACAACCAAAAGGATGACGGAAGGAACTCACACCGACGACTACCACCAAAAGGATGATAGAGCAAAACACACTCGTACAATCTAACATCAATGAAATGAAAGACCCACCACCAAAAGGATGATAGAGCTAACTCACACCGGCTACTACCACCAAAAGGATGATAGAGAAAAACACACTCGTACAATCTGACATCGATGAAATGTCAAACCCACCACCAAAAGGATGACTGAGCAAACTCACACCATTTACTACCACCAAAAGAATGATAGAGCAAAACACTTGCACAATCTGACATCGATGAAATGACAGACTCACCTTCAAAAGGTTGACGGAGCGAATTCAAACCGACTACTAATACCAAAAGATGATAAAGCAACACACACTCGCACAATCTGAAATTGATGAAATGACAGACCCACCACCAAAGGGATGAAGGAGCGAACTCACAACGGCTACCACCACCAAAAGGATGATAGAGAAAAACACACTCGCACAATCTCAAATCGACAAAATGACTGACCCACCACCAAAAGGATGACGGAGCAAACTCAAACCGGCTACTACCACCAAAAGTATGATAGAGCAAAACACACTCGCACAATCTGACATCAATGAAATGACAGACCCACCACCAAAAGGATTACTGAGCAAACTCACACCGGCTACTACCACCAAATGAATGATAGAGCAAAACAATCGCACAATCTGAAATCGACGAAATGACAGAGCCACTACCAAAAGGATGACGGAGCAAACTCACACCAGCTACTAAAACCAAAAGGATGATAGAGCAAAACAAATTTGCACACTCTAGCATCGACGAAATCACAGACTCACCACCAAAAGGATGACGGAGCAAACTCACACCGGCTACTACCACCAAAAGGATGATAGAGCAAAACACACTCGCACAATCTAACATCGATGAAATGACAGACCCACCACCAAAAGGATGACGGAGAAAACTCACACCGGTTACTACCACAAAAAGAATGATGGAGCAAAACACTGGCACAATCTATCATCGACGAAATGACAGAAACACCACCAAAAGGATGACGGAGCAAACTCATACCAGCTACTAAAACCAAAAGGATGATAGAGAAAAACAAACTCGCACAATCTAGCATCGACGAAATGACAGACCCACGACCAAAAGGATGACAGAGGAAACTCACACCGGCTACTACCACAAGATGGATTATAGAGAAAAACAATCGCACAATCTCGCATCGACGAAATGACAGACCCACAACCAAAAGGATGACGGAGCAAACTCATACCGGCTACTAAAACCAAAAGGATGATAGAGAAAAACAAACTCGCACAATCTAGCATCGAAGAAATGACAGACCCACAACCAAAAGGATGACGGAGCAAACTCACACCGGCTACTACCATCGAATGGATTATATAGCAAAACAACCGCACAATCTGGCATCGACGAAATGACAGACCCACAACCAAAAGGATGACGGAAGGAACTCACACCGACGACTACCACCAAAAGGATGATAGAGCAAAACACACTCGTACAATCTAACATCAATGAAATGAAAGACCCACCACCAAAAGGATGATAGAGCTAACTCACACCGGCTACTACCACCAAAAGGATGATAGAGAAAAACACACTCGTACAATCTGACATCGATGAAATGTCAAACCCACCACCAAAAGGATGACTGAGCAAACTCACACCATTTACTACCACCAAAAGAATGATAGAGCAAAACACTTGCACAATCTGACATCGATGAAATGACAGACTCACCTTCAAAAGGTTGACGGAGCGAATTCAAACCGACTACTAATACCAAAAGATGATAAAGCAACACACACTCGCACAATCTGAAATTGATGAAATGACAGACCCACCACCAAAGGGATGAAGGAGCGAACTCACAACGGCTACCACCACCAAAAGGATGATAGAGAAAAACACACTCGCACAATCTCAAATCGACAAAATGACTGACCCACCACCAAAAGGATGACGGAGCAAACTCAAACCGGCTACTACCACCAAAAGTATGATAGAGCAAAACACACTCGCACAATCTGACATCAATGAAATGACAGACCCACCACCAAAAGGATTACTGAGCAAACTCACACCGGCTACTACCACCAAATGAATGATAGAGCAAAACAATCGCACAATCTGAAATCGACGAAATGACAGAGCCACTACCAAAAGGATGACGGAGCAAACTCACACCAGCTACTAAAACCAAAAGGATGATAGAGCAAAACAAATTTGCACACTCTAGCATCGACGAAATCACAGACTCACCACCAAAAGGATGACGGAGCAAACTCACACCGGCTACTACCACCAAAAGGATGATAGAGCAAAACACACTCGCACAATCTAACATCGATGAAATGACAGACCCACCACCAAAAGGATGACGGAGAAAACTCACACCGGTTACTACCACCAAAAGAATGATGGAGCAAAACACTGGCACAATCTATCATCGACGAAATGACAGAAACACCACCAAAAGGATGACGGAGCAAACTCATACCAGCTACTAAAACCAAAAGGATGATAGAGAAAAACAAACTCGCACAATCTAGCATCGACGAAATGACAGACCCACGACCAAAAGGATGACAGAGGAAACTCACACCGGCTACTACCACAAGATGGATTATAGAGAAAAACAATCGCATAATCTGGCATCGACGAAATGACAGACCCACAACCAAAAGGATGACGGAGCAAACTCATACCGGCTACTAAAACCAAAAGGATGATAGAGAAAAACAAACTCGCACAATCTAGCATCGAAGAAATGACAGACCCACGACCAAAAGGATGACGGAGCAAACTCACACCGGCTACTACCATCGAATGGATTATATAGCAAAACAACCGCACAATCTGGCATCGACGAAATGACAGACCCACAACCAAAAGGATGACGGAAGGAACTCACACCGACGACTACCACCAAAAGGATGATAGAGCAAAACACACTCGTACAATCTAACATCAATGAAATGAAAGACCCACCACCAAAAGGATGATAGAGCTAACTCACACCGGCTACTACCACCAAAAGTGATAGAGAAAAACACACTCGTACAATCTGACATCGATGAAATGTCAAACCCACCACCAAAAGGATGACTGAGCAAACTCACACCATCTACTACCACCAAAAGAATGATAGAGCAAAACACTTGCACAATCTGACATCGATGAAATGACAGACTCACCTTCAAAAGGTTGACGGAGCGAATTCAAACCGACTACTATCACCAAAAGATGATAAAGCAACACACACTCGCACAATCTGAAATCGATAAAATGACAGACCCACCACCAAAGGGATGAAGGAGCGAACTCACAACGGCTACCACCACCAAAAGGATGATAGAGAAAAACACACTCGCACAATCTCAAATCAACAAAATGATTGACCCACCACCAAAAGGATGACGGAGCAAACTCAAACCGGCTACTACCACCAAAAGTATGATAGAGCAAAACACACTCGCACAATCTGACATCAATGAAATGACAGACCCACCACCAAAAGGATTACTGAGCAAACTCACACCGGCTACTACCACCAAATGAATGATAGAGCAAAACAATCGCACTATCTGACATCGACGAAATGACAGAGCCACTACCAAAAGGATGACGGAGCAAACTCACACCAGCTACTAAAACCAAAAGGATGATAGAGCAAAACAAATTTGCACACTCTTGCATTGACGAAATCACAGACTCACCACCAAAAGGATGACGGAGCAAACTCACACCGGCTACTACCACCAAAAGGATGATAGAGCAAAACACACTCGCACAATCTAACATCGATGAAATGACAGACCCACCACCAAAAGGATGACGGAGCAAACTCACACCGGTTACTACCACCAAAAGAATGATGGAGCAAAACACTGGCACAATCTATCATCGACGAAATGAAAGACACACCACCAAAAGGATGACGGAACAAACTTATACCAGCTACTAAAACCAAAAGGATGATAGAGAAAAACAAACTCGCACAATCTAGCATCGATGAAATGACAGACCCACGACCAAAAGGATGACAGAGGAAACTAACACCGGCTACTACCACAAAATGGATTATAGAGAAAAACAATCGCACAATCTGGCATCGACGAAATGACAGATCCACCACCAAAAGGATGACGGAGCAAACTCATACCGGCTACTAAAACCAAAAGGATGATAGAGAAAAACAAACTCGCACAATCTAGCATCGAAGAAATGACAGACCCACGACCAAAAGGATGACGGAGCAAACTCACACCGGCTACTACCATCGAATGGATTATAGAGCAAAACAATCGCACAATCTGGCATCGACGAAATGACAGACCCACAACCAAAAGGATGACGGAAGGAACTCACACCGACTACTACCACCAAAAGGATGATAGAGCAAAACACACTCGCACAATCTAACATCAATGAAATGACAGACCGACCGCCAAAAGGATGACAGAGCTAACTCACACCGGCTACTACCACCAAAAGGATGATAGAGAAAAACACACTCGTACAATCTGACATCGATGAAATGTCAAACCCACCACCAAAAGGATGACTGAGCAAACTCACACCATCTACTACCACCAAAAGAATGATAGAGCAAAACACTTGCACAATCTGACATCGATGAAATGACAGACTCACCTCCAAAAGGTTGACGGAGCGAATTCACACCGACTACTATCACCAAAAGGATGATAAAGCAACACACACTCGCACAATCTGAAATCGATGAAATGACAGACCCACCACCAAAGGGATGAAGGAGCGAACTCACAACGGCTACCACCATCAAAAGGATGATAGAGAAAAACACACTCGCACAATCTCAAATCGACAAAATGACTGACCCACCACCAAAAGGATGACGGAGCAAACTCAAACCGGCTACTACCACCAAAAGTATGATAGAGCAAAACACACTCGCACAATCTGACATCAATGAAATGACAGACCCACCACCAAAAGGATTATGTAGCAAACTCACACCGGCTACTACCACCAAATGAATGATAGAGCAAAACAATCGCACAATCTGACATCGACGAAATGATAGACCCACTACCAAAAGGATGACGGATCAAACTCACACCAGCTACTAAAACCAAAAGGATGATAGAGCAAAACAAATTTGCGCACTCTAGCATTGACGAAATCACAGACTCACCACCAAAATGATGACGGAGCAAACTCACACCGGCTACTACCACCAAAAGGATGATAGAGCAAAACACACTCGCACAATCTAACATCGATGAAATGACAGACCCACCACCAAAAGGATGACGGAGCAAACTCACACCGGTTACTACCACCAAAAGAATGAGTGAGAAAAACACTGGCACAATCTATCATCGACGAAATGACAGACACACTACCAAAAGAATGACGGAGCAAACTCATACCAGCTACTAAAACCAAAAGGATGATAGAGAAAAACAAACTCGCACAATCTAGCATCGACGAAATGACAGACCCACGACCAAAAGGATGACAGAGGAAACTCACACCGGCTACACCCACAAAATGGATTATAGAGAAAAAAATCGCACAATCTGGCATCGACGAAATGACAGACCCACAACCAAAAGGATGACGGAGCAAACTCATACCGGCTACTAAAACCAAAAGAATGATAGAGAAAAACAAACTTGCACAATCTAGGTTCGAAGAAATGACAGACCCACGACCAAAAGGATGACGGAGCAAACTCACACCGGCTACTACCACCAAATGGATTATAGAGCAAAATAATCGCACAATCTGGCATCGACGAAATGACAGACCCACACCCAAAAGGATGACGGAGCAAACTCACAGCGACTACTACCACCAAAAGGATGATAGAGCAAAACACACTCATACAATCTGACATAGACGAAATGATAGACCCACCGCCAAAAGGATGACAGAGCTAACTCACACCGGCTACTACCACCAAAAGGATGATAGAGAAAAACACACTCGTACAATCTGACATCGATGAAATGTCAAACCCACCAACAAAAGGATGACTGAGCAAACTCACACCATCTACTACCACCAAAAGAATGATAGAGCAAAACACTTGCACAATCTGACATCGATGAAATGACAGACTCACCTCCAAAAGGTTGACGGAGCGAATTCACACCGACTACTATCACCAAAAGGATGATAAAGCAACACACACTCGCACAATCTGAAATCAATGAAATGACAGACCCACCACCAAAGGGATGAGAGAGCGAACTCACAACGGCTACCACCACCAAAAGGATGATAGAGAAAAACACACTCGCACAATCTCAAATCGACAAAATGACTGACCCACCACCAAAAGGATGACGGAGCAAACTCAAACCGGCTACTTCCATCAAAAGTATGATAGAGCAAAACACACTCGCACAATCTGACATCAATGAAATGACAGACCCACCACCAAAAGGATTATGTAGCAAACTCACACCGGCTACTACCACCAAATGAATGATAGAGCAAAACAATCGCACAATCTGACATCGACGAAATGATAGACCCACTACCAAAAGGATGACGGAGCAAACTCACACCAGCTACTAAAACCAAAAGGATGATAGAGCAAAACAAATTTGCGCACTTTAGCATTGACGAAATCACAGACTCACCACCAAAATGATGACGGAGCAAACTCACACCGGCTACTACCACCAAAAGGATGATAGAGCAAAACACACTCGCACAATCTAACATCGATGAAATGACAGACCCACCACCAAAAGAATGACGGAGCAAACTCACACCGGTTACTACCACCAAAAGAATGAGTGAGAAAAACACTGGCACAATCTATCATCGACGAAATGACAGACACACCACCAAAAGAATGACGGAGCAAACTCATACCAGCTACTAAAACCAAAAGGATGATAGAGAAAAACAAACTCGCACAATCTAGCATCGACGAAATGACAGACCCACGACCAAAAGGATGACAGAGGAAACTCACACCGGCTACCACCACAAAATGGATTATAGAGAAAAAAATCGCACAATCTGGCATCGACGAAATGACAGACCCACAACCAAAAGGATGACGGAGCAAACTCTTCCCGGCTACTAAAACCAAAAGAATGATAGAGAAAAACAAACTTGCACAATCTAGGTTCGAAGAAATGACAGACCCACGACCAAAAGGATGACGGAGCAAACTCACACCGGCTACTACCACCAAATGGATTATAGAGCAAAACAATCGCACAATCTGGCATCGACGAAATGACAGACCCACAACCAAAAGGATGACGGAGCAAACTCACACCGACTACTACCACCAAAAGGATGATAGAGCAAAACACACTCATACAATCTGACATAGACGAAATGATAGACCCACCGCCAAAAGGATGACAGAGCTAACTCACACCGGCTACTACCACCAAAAGGATGATAGAGAAAAACACACTCGTACAATCTGACATCGATGAAATGTCAAACCCACCAACAAAAGGATGACTGAGCAAACTCACACCATCTACTACCACCAAAAGAATGATAGAGCAAAACACTTGCACAATCTGACATCGATGAAATGACAGACTCACCTCCAAAAGGTTGACGGAGCGAATTCACACCGACTACTATCACCTAAAGGATGATAAAGCAACACACACTCGCACAATCTGAAATCGATGAAATGATAGAACCACCACCAAAGGGATGAAGGAGCGAACTCACAACGTCCACCACCACCAAAAGGATGATAGAGAAAAACACACTCGCACAATCTCAAATCGACAAAATGACTCACCCACCACCAAAAGGATGACGGAGCAAACTCAAACCGGCTACTACCACCAAAAGTATGATAGAGCAAAACACACTCGCACAATCTGACATCAATGAAATGACAGATCCACCACCAAAAGGATTACTGAGCAAACTCACACCGGCTACTACCACCAAATGAATGATAGAGCAAAACAATCGCACAATCTGACATCGAAGAAATGACAGAGCCACTACCAAAAGGATGACGGAGCAAACTCACACCAGCTACTAAAACCAAAAGGATGATAGAGTAAAACAAATTTGCACACTCTAGCATTGACGAAATCATAGACTCACCACCAAAAGGATGACGGAGCAAACTCACACCGGCTACTACCACCAAAAGGATAATAGAGCAAAACACACTCGCACAATCTAACATCGATGAAATGACAGACCCACCACCAAAAGGATGACGGAGCAAACTCACACCGGTTACTACCACCAAAAGAATGTTGGAGCAAAACACTGGCACAATCTATCATCGACGAAATGACAGACACACCACCAAAAGGATGACGGAGCAAACTCATACCAGCTACTAAAACCAAGAGGATGATAGAGAAAAACAAACTCGCACAATCTAGCATCGACGAAATGACAGACCCACGACCAAAAGGATGACAGAGGAAACTCACGCCGGCTACTACCACAAAATGGATTATAGAGAAAAACAATCGCACAATCTGGCATCGACGAAATGACAGACCCACAACCAAAAGGATGACGGAGCAAACTCATACTGGCTACTAAAACCAAAAGGATGATAGAGAAAAACAAACTCGCACAATCTAGCATTGAAGAAATGACAGACCCACGTCCAAAAGGATGACGGAGCAAACTCACACCGGCTACTACCACCAAATGGATTATAGAGCAAAACAATCGCATAATTTGGCATCGACGAAATAACAGACCCACAACCAAAAGGATGACGGAGCAAACTCACACCGACTCCTACCACCAAAAGGATGATAGAGGAAAACATACTCATACAATCTGACATAGACGAAATGATAGACCCACCGCCAAAAGGATGACAGAGCTAACTCACACCGGCTACTACCACCAAAAGGATGATAGAGAAAAACACACTCGTACAATCTGACATCGATGAAATGTCAAACCCACCAACAAAAGGATGACTGAGCAAACTCACACCATCTACTACCACCAAAAGAATGATAGAGCAAAACACTTGCACAATCTGACATCGATGAAATGACAGACTCACCTCCAAAAGGTTGACAGAGCGAATTCACACCGACTACTATCACCAAAAGGATGATAAAGCAACACACACTCGCACAATCTGAAATCGATGAAATGACAGACCCACCACCAAAGGGATGAAGGAGCGAACTCACAACGGCTACCACCACCAAAAGGATGATAGAGAAAAATACACTCGCATAATCTGAAATCGACAAAATGACTGACCCACCACCAAAAGGATGACGGAGCAAACTAAAACCGGCTACTACCACCAAAAGTAAGATAGAGCAAAACACACTCGCACAATCTGACATCAACGAAATGACAGACCCACCACCAAAAGGATTACTGAGCAAACTCACACCGGCTACTACCACCAAATGAATGATAGAGCAAAACAATCGCACAATCTGACATCGACGAAATGACAGAGCCACTACCAAAAGGATGATGGAGCAAACTCACACCACCTACTAAAACCAAAAGGATGATAGAGTAAAACAAATTTGCACACTCTAGCATTGACGAAATCACAGACTCACCACCAAAAGGATGACGGAGCAAACTCACACCGGCTACTACCACCAAAAGGATGATAGAGCAAAACACACTCGCACAATCTAACATCGATGAAATGACAGACCCACCACCAAAATGATGACGGAGCAAACTCACACCGGTTACTACCACCAAAAGAATGATGGAGCAAAACACTGGCACAATCTATCATCGACGAAATGACAAACACACCACCAAAAGAATGACGTAGCAAACTCATACCGGCTACTAAAACCAAAAGGACGATAGAGAAAAACAAACTCGCACAATCTAGCATCGACGAAATGACAGACCCACGACCAAACGGATGACGGAGCAAACTCACACCGGCTACTACCACCAAATGGATTATAGAGCAAAACAATCGCACAATCTCGCATCGACGAAATGACAGACCCACAACCAAAAGGATGACGGAACGAACTCACACCGACTACTACCACCAAAAGGATGATAGAGCAAAACACACTCATACAATCTGACATAGACGAAATGATAGACCCACCACCAAAAGGATGACAGAGCTAACTCACACCGGCTACTACCATCAAAAGGATGATAGAGAAAAACACACTCGTAGAATCTGACATCGATGAAATGTCAAACCCTCCACCAAAAGGATGACGGAGCAAACTCACACCGACTACTACCACCAAAAGGATGATAGAGCAAAACACACTCTCACAATCTGACATAGACGAAATGATAGACCCACCACCAAAAGGATGACAGAGCTAACTCACACCGGCTACTACCACCAAAAGGATGATAGAGCAAAACACACTCGCACAATCTGACATCGACGAAATGACAGACTCACCACCAAAAGGATGACTGAGCGAACTCACACCGGCCACTATCACAAAAGGATGATAGAGCAAAACACACTCACACAATCTGATATCGATGAAATGACAGACCCAACACCAAAAGGATGACTGAGCAAACTCAAACCGGTTACTACCACCAAAAGAATGATGGAGCAAAACACTGGCACAATCTAGCATCGACAAAATGACAGACCCACCACCAAAAGGATGACGGAGCAAACTCATACCGGCTACTAAAACCAAAAGGATGATAGAGAAAAACAAACTCGCATAATCTAGCATCGACGAAATGACAGACCCACGACCAAAAGGATGACGGAGCAAACTCACATCGGCTACTACCACCTAATTGATTATAGAGCAAAACAATCGCACAATCTGGCATCGACGAAATGACAGACCCACAACCAAAAGGATGACGGAGCGAACTCACACCGACTACTACCACCAAAAGGATGATAGAGCAAAACACACTCACACAATCTGACATAGACGAAATGATAGACCCACCACCAAAAGGATGACAGAGCTAACACACACTGGCTACTACCACCAAAAGGACGATAGAGAAAAACACACTCGTACAATCTGACATCGATGAAATGACAAACCCACCACCAAAAGGATGACTGAGCAAACTCACACTAGCTACTACCACCAAAAGAATGATAGAGTAAAACACTTGCACAATCTGACATCGATGAAATGGCAGACTCACCACCAAAAGATTGACGGAGCAAATTCACACTGACTACTATCACCAAAAGGATGATAAAGCAACAGACACTCGCACAATCTGAAATCGATGAAATGAAAGATCCACCACCAAAGGGATGAAGGAGCGAAGTCACAACGGCTACCACCACCAAAAGGAGGATAGTGAAAAACACACTCGCACAATCTCAAATCGACAAAATGACAGACCCACCACCAAAAGGATAACTGAGCAAACTCAATCTGGCTACTACCACCAAAAGTATGATAGAGCAAAACACACTCGCACAATCTGATATTGATGAAATGACAGACCCACCACCAAAAGGATGACGGAGCAAACTCACACCGGCTACTACCACCAAATGGATGATAGAGGAAAAAACACTCGCACAATCTGACATCGACAAAATGACAGACTCATCACCAAAAGGATGACTGAGCGAACTCACACCGGCTACTATCACAAAAGGATGATAGAGCAAAACACACTCGCACAATCTGACATCGATGAAATGACAGACCCACGACCAAAAGGATGACGGAGCAAACTCACACCGGTTACTACCACCAAAAGAATGATGGCGCAAAACACTGGCACAATCTAACATCGACGAAATGACAGACCCACCACCAAAAGGATGACGGAGCAAACTCATACCGGCTACTAAAACCAAAAGGATGATAGAGAAAAACAAACTCGCACAATCTAGCATCGAAGAAATCACATACCCGCCACCAAAAGGATGAAGGAGCAAACTCACACCGGCTGCTACCACCAAATGGATTATAGAGCAAAACAATCGCACAATATGGCATCAACGAAATGACAGACCCACAACCAAAAGGATGACGGAGCGAACTCATATCGGCTTCTACCACCAAAAGGATGATAGAGCAAAACACACATACAATCTCACATCGCCGATATGACAGACCCACCACCAAAAGGATGACAGAGCTAACTAAAACCGGCTACTACCACCAAAAGGATGATAGAGCAAAACACACTCGCACAATCTGACATCGATGAAATGGCAAACCCACCACCAAAAGGATGACTGAGCAAACTCACACCGGTTACTACCACCAAAAGAATGATAGAGCAAAACACTCGCACAATCTGACATCGAAGAAATGACAGACTCACCACCAAAACGATGATGGAGCGAATTCACAGCCGACTATTATCACCAAAAGGATGATAGAGCAACACACACTCGCACAATCTGAAATCGATGAAATGATAGACCCACCACCAAAACGATGAAGGAGCGAACTAACAACGACTACCACCACTAAAAGGATGATAGAGAAAAACACACCCGCACAATCTCAAATCGACAAAATGGCATACCCACATCCAAAAGGATAATTGAGCAAAGTCACACCGACTACTACCACCAAAAGTATGATAGAGAAAAACACACTCGCACCATCTGACATCGATGAAATGACAGACCCACCACCAAAAGGATTACTGAGCAAACTCACACCAGCTATTACCACCAAAAGGATGATAGAGCAAAACACACTCACACAATCTGACATAGATGAAATGATAGACCCACCACCAAAAGGATGACAAAGCTAACACACACTGGCTACTACCACCAAAAGGACGATAGAGAAAAACACACTCGTACAATCTGACATCGATGAAATGACAAACCCACCACCAAAAGGATGACTGAGCAAACTCACACTAGCTACTACCACCAAAAGAATGATAGAGTAAAACACTTGCATAATCTGACATCGATGAAATGGCAGACTCACCACCAAAAGATTGACGGAGCAAATTCACACTGACTACTATCACCAAAAGGATGATAAAGCAACAGACACTCGCACAATCTGAAATCCATGAAATGAAAGATCCACCACCAAAGGGATGAAGGAGCAAAGTCACAACGGCTACCACCACCAAAAGGAGGATAGTGAAAAACACACTCGCACAATCTCAAATCGACAAAATGACAGACCCACCACCAAAAGGATAACTGAGCAAACTCAAATTGGGTACTACCACCAAAAGTATGATAGAGCAAAACACACTCGCACAATCTGACATCGATGAAATGACAGACCCACCACCAAAAGGATGACGGAGCAAACTCACACCGGCTACTACCACCAAATGGATGATAGAGGAAAAAACACTCGCACAATCTGACATCGACAAAATGACAGACTCATCACCAAAAGGATGACTGAGCGAACTCACACCGGCTACTATCACAAAAGGATGATAGAGCAAAACACACTCGCACAATCTGACATCGATGAAATGACAGACCCACGACCAAAAGGATGACGGAGCAAACTCACACCGGTTACTACCACCAAAAGAATGATGGCGCAAAACACTGGCACAATCTAACATCGACGAAATGACAGACCCACCACCAAAAGGATGACGGAGCAAACTCATACCGGCTACTAAAACCAAAAGGATGATAGAGAAAAACAAACTCGCACAATCTAGCATCGAAGAAATCACATACCCGCCACGAAAAGGATGACGGAGCAAACTCATACCGGCTACTACCACCAAATGGATTATAGAGCAAAACAATCGCACTATATGGCATCAACGAAATGACAGACCCACAACCAAAAGGATGACGGAGCAAACTCATATCGGCTTCTACCACCAAAAGGATGATAGAGCAAAACACACATACAATCTGACATCGCCGAAATGACACACCCACCACCAAAAGGATGACAGAGCTAACTAAAACCGGCTACTACCACCAAAAGGATGATAGAGCAAAACACACTCGCACAATCTGACATCGATGAAATGGCAAACCCACCACCAAAAGGATGACTGAGCAAACTCACACTGGCTACTACCACCAAAAGAATGATAGAGAAAAACACTCGCACAATCTGACATCGAAGAAATGACAGACTCACCACCAAAAGGATGATGGAGCGAATTCACAGCCGACTATTATCACCAAAAGGATGATAGAGCAACACACACTCGCACAATCTGAAATCGATGAAATGATAGACCCACCACCAAAACGATGAAGGAGCGAACTAACAACGACTACCACCACCAAAAGGATGATAGAGCAAAACACACCCGCACAATCTCAAATCGACAAAATGGCAGACCCACAACCAAAAGGATAACTGAGCAAAGTCACACCGACTACTACCACCAAAAGTATGATAGAGAAAAACACACTCGCACCATCTGACATCGATGAAATGACAGACCCACCACCAAAAGGATTACAGAGCAAACTCACACCAGCTACTTCAACCAAAAGGATGATAGGGCAAAACACACTCGCACAATCTGACATCGATGAAATGACAGACCCACCACCAAAAGGATGACTGAGCAATCTCACACCGGCTACTACCACCAAATGAATGATAGAGTAAAACAATCGCACAATCTGACATCGACGAAATGACAGAGCCACTACCAAAAGGATGACGGAGCAAACTGACACCAGCTACTAAAACCAAAAGGATGATAGAGCAAAACAAATTTGCACAATCTAGCATTGACGAAATCACAGACTCACCACCAAAAGGATGACGGAGCAAACTCACACCGGCTACTACCACCAAAAGGATGATAGAGCTAAACACACTCGCACAATCTAACATCGATGAAATGACAGACCCACCACCAAAAGGATGACTGAGCAAACTCAAACCGGTTCCTACCACCAAAAGAATGATGGAGCAAAACACTGGCACAATCTAACATCGACGAAATGACAGACCCACCACCAAAAGGATGACGGAGCAAACTCATACCGGCTACTAAAACCAAAAGGATGATAGAGAAAAACAAATTCGCATAATCTAGCATTGACGAAATCACAGACCCACCACCAAAACAATGACGGAGCAAACTCACACCGGCTACTACCACCAAAAGGATTATAGAGAAAAACAATCGCACAATCTGGCATCGACGAAATGATAGACCCACAACCAAAAGGATGACGAAGCGAACTCACACCGGCTACTACCACCAAAAGGATGATAGAGCAAAACACACTCACACAATCTGACATCGACGAAATGACATACCCACCACCAAAAGGATGACAGAGCTAACTCACACCGGCTACTACCACCAAAAGGATAATAGAGCAGAACACACTCGCACAATCTGACATCGATGAAATGACAGACTCACCACCAAAAGGATGACTGAGCAAACTCAGACCGAATACTATCACAAAAGGATAATAGAGCAAAACACACTCGCACAATCTGACATCGATGAAATGACGGACTCACCACCAAAAGAATGACTGAGCGAACTTACACCAGCTACTATCACAAAAGAATGATAGAGCAAAACACACTCGCACAATCTGCATCGATGAAATGACAGACCCACCACCAAAAGGATGAATGAGCAAACTCACACTGGTTACTACCACCAAAAGAATGATGGAGCAAAACACTGGCACAATCTAACATCGACAAAATGACAGACCCACCACCAAAAGGATGACGGAGCAAAGTCATACTGGCTACTAAAACCAAAAGGATGATAGAGAAAAACAAACTTGCACAATCTAGCACCTACGAAATGACAGACCCACGACCAAAAGGATGACGGAGCAAACTCACACCGGCTACTACCACCAAATGGATGATAGAGCAAAAAACACTCGCAAAATCGTACATCGACGAAATGACAGACTCATCACCAAAAGGATGACTGAGCAAACTCACACCGGCTACTATCACAAAAGGATGATAGAGCAAAACACACTCGCACAATCTGACATCGATGAAATGACAGACCCACGACCAAAAGGATGACGGAGCAAACTCACACCGGTTACTACCACCAAAAGAATGATGGAGCAAAAGACTGGCACAATCTAACATCGACAAAATGACAGACCCACCACCAAAAGGATGACGGAGCAAACTCATACCGGCTACTAAAACAAAAAGGATGATAGAGAAAAACAAACTTGCACAATCTGGCATCGACGAAATGACAGACCCACGACCAAAAGGATGACGGAGCGAACTCATACCGGCTACTACCACCAAAAGGATGATAGAGCAAAACACACAGACAATATGACATCGACGAAATGACAGACCCACCACCAAAAGGATGACAGAGCTAACTCACACCAGCTACTACCACCAAAAGGATGATAGAGCAAAACACACTCTCACAATCTTACATCGACGAAATGATAGACCCACCACCAAAAGGATGACAGAGCTAACTCACACCAGCTACTACCACCAAAAGGATGATAGAGCAAAACACACTCGCACAACTCACATTGATGAAATGACAGACCCACCACCAAAAGGATGACTGAGCTAACTCACACTGGCTACTACCACCAAAAGAATGATAGAGCAAAACACTCGCACAATCTGACATCGAAGAAATGACAGAATCACCACCAAAAGGATGATGGAGCGAATTCAAAGCCGACTATTATCACCAAAAGGATGATAGAGCAACACACACTCGCACAATCTGAAATCGATGAAATGATAGACCCACCCCCAAAACGATGAAGGAGCGAACTAACAACGACTACCACCACCAAAAGGATGATAGAGCAAAACACAACCGCACAATCTCAAATCGACAAAATGGCAGACACACAAACAAAAGGATAACTGAGCAAAGTCACACCGAATACTACCATCAAAAGTATGATAGATAAAAACACACTCGCACCATCTGACATCGATGAAATGACAGACCCACCACCAAAAGGATTACTGAGCAAACTCACACCAGCTACTACCACCAAAATGATGATAGGGCAAAACACACTCGCACAATCTGACATCGATGAAATGACAGACCCACCATCAAAAGGATGACTGAGCAAACTCACACCGACTACTACCACCAAATGAATGATAGAGCAAAACAATCGCACAATCAGACATCGACGAAATGACAGAGCCACTACCAAAAGGATGACGGAGCAAACTCACACCAGCTACTAAAACCGAAAGGATGATAGAGCAAAACAAATTTGCACAATCTAACATTGACGAAATCACAGACTCACCACCAAAAGGATGACGGAGAAAACTCACACCGGCTACTACCACCAAAAGGATGATAGAGCAAAACACACTCGCACAATCTAACATCAATGAAATGACAGACCCACCACCAAAAGGATGACTGAGCAAACTCAAACCGGTTACTACCACCAAAAGAATGATGGAGCAAATCAACTGGCACAAACTAACATCGACGAAATGACAGACCCACCACCAAAAGGATGACGAAGCAATCTCATACCGGATACTAAAACCAAAAGGATGATAGAGAAAAACAAACTCGCATAATCTAGCATCGACGAAATCACAGACCCACCACCAAAACAATGACGGAGCAAACTCACACTGGCTACTAACACCAAATGGATTATAGAGAAAAACAATCGCATAATCTGGCATCGACGAAATGATAGACCCACAACCAAAGGGATGACGAAGCGAACTCACACCGGCTACTACCACCAAAAGGATGATAGAGCAAAACACACTCACACAATCTGACATCGACGAAATGACAGACCCACCACCAAAAGGATGACATAGCTAACTCACACCAGCTACTACCACCAAAAGGATGATAGAGCAGAACACACTCGCACAATATGACATCAATGAAATGACAGACTCACCACCAAAAGGATGACTGAGCGAACTCACACCGGCTACTATCACAACAGGATGATAGAGCAAAACACACTCGCACAATCTGACATCGATGAAATGACGGACTCACCACCTTTAGAATGACTGAGCGAACTTACATCGGCTACTATCACAAATGAATGATAGAGCAAAACGCACTCGTACAATCTGACATCGATGAAATGACAGACCCACCACCAAAAGGATGAATGAGCAAACTCACACCGGTTACTACCACCAAAAGAATGATGGAGCAAAACACTGGCACAATCTAACATCGACAAAATGACAGACCCACCACCAAAAGGATGACGGAGCAAACTCATACCGGCTACTAAAACCAAAAGGATGATAGAGAAAAACAAACTTGCACAATCTAGCACCGACGAAATGACAGACCCACGACCAAAAGGATGACGCAACAAACTCACACCGGCTACTACCACCAAATGGATGATAGAGCAAAAAACACTCGCATAATCTGACATCGACGAAATGACAGACTCATCAACAAAAGGATGACTGAGCGAACTCACATCGGCTACTATCACAAAAGGATGATAGAGCAAAACACACTCGCACAATCTGACATCGATGAAATGACAGACCCATGACCAAAAGGATGACGGAGCAAACTCACACCGGTTACTACCACCAAAAGAATGATGGAGCAAAACACTGGCACAATCTAACATCGACGAAATGACCGACCCACCACCAAAAGGATGACCGAGCAAACTCATACCGGCTACTAAAACCAAAAAGATGATAGAGAAAAACAAACTCGCACAATCTAGCATCGACGAAATCACAGACACACCACCAAAAGGATGACGGAGCAAACTCACACCGGATACTACCACCAAATGGATTATAGAGCAAAACACACACACAATCTGACATCGACGAAATGACAAACCCACCACCAAAAGGATGACAGAGCTAACTCACACCGGCTACTACCACCAAAAGGATGAAAGAGCAAAACACACTCGCACAATCTGACATCGATGAAATGACAGACCCACCACAAAAGGATGACTGAGCAAACTCACACTGGCTACTACCACAAAAAGAATGATAGAGCAAAATACTCGCACAATCAGACATCGAAGAAATGACAGACTCACCACCAAAAGGATGATGGAGCGAATTCACAGCCAACTATTATCACTAACAGGATGATAGAGCAACACACACTCGCACAATCTGAAATCGATGAAATGACAGACCCACCACAAAAACGATGAAGGAGCGAACTAACAACGACTACCACCACCAAAAGGATGATAGAGCAAAACACACCCGCACAATCTCAAATCGACAAAATGGCAGACCCACAACCAAAAGGATAACTGAGCAAAGTCACACCAACTACTACCATCAAAAGTATGATAGAGAAAAACACACTCGCACCATCTGACACCGATGAAATGACAGACCCACCACCAAAAGGATTACTGAGCAAACTCACACCAGCTACTACCACCAAAATGACGATAGGGCAAAACACACTCGCACAATCTGACATCGATGAAATGACAAACCCACCACCAAAAGGATGACTGGGCAAACTCACACCGGCTACTACCACCAAATGAATGATAGAGCAAAACAATCGCACAATCAGACATCGACGAAATGACAGAGCCACTACCAAAAGGATGACGGAGCAAACTCACACCAGCTACTAAAACCAAAAGGATGATAGAGCAAAACAAATTTGCACAATCTAGCATTGACGAAATCACAGACTCACCACCAAAAGGATGATGGAGCAAACTCACACCGGCTACTACCACCAAAAGGATGATAGAGCAAAACACACTCACACAATCTGAAATCGATGAAATGATACACCCACGACCAAAAGGATGACTGAGCAAACTCAAATCGGTTACTACCACCAAAAGAATGATGGAGCAAAACACTGGCACAATCTAACATCGACGAAATGACAGACCCACCACCAAAAGGATGACGGAGCAAGCTTATACCGGCTACTAAAACCAAAAGGATGATAGAGAAAAAAAAACTCGCACAATCTAGCATCGACGAAATGTCAGACCCACCACCAAAAGGATGACGGAGCAAACTCACACCGGCTACTACCACCAAATGGATGATAGAGGAAAAAACACTCGCACAATTTGACATCGACGAAATGACAGACTCACCACCAAAAGGATGACTGAGCGAACTCACATCGGCTACTATCACAAAAGGATGATAGAGCAAAACACACTCGCACAATCTGACATCGATGAAATTACAGACCCACGACCAAAAGGATGATGGAGCAAACTCACACCGGTTACTACCACCAAAAGAATGATGGAGTAAAACACTGGCACAATCTAACATCGATGAAATGACGGACCCACCACCACAAGGATGACGCAGCAAACTCATACCGGATACTAAAACCAAAAGGATGATAGAGAAAAATAAACTCGCACAATCTAGCATCGAAGAAATCACAGACCCACCACCAAAAGGATGACGGAGCAAACTCACACCGGCTACTACCACCAAATGGATTATAGAGCAAAACAATCGCACAATCTAACATCGACGAAATGACAGACTCACCACCAAAAGGATGACTGAGCAAACTCACATTGGCTACTATCACAAAAGGATAATAGAGCAAAACACACTCGCACAATCTGACATCGATGAAATGACAGACCCACGAACAAAAGGATGACGGAGCAAACTCACACCGGTTAATACCACCAAAAGAATGATGGAGCAAAACACTGGCATAATCTAACATAGACGAAATGACGGACCCACCACCACAAGGATGACGCAACAAACTCATACCGGATACTAAAACCAAAAGGATGATAGAGAAAAACAAACTCGCACAATCTGACATCGACGAAATGACAGACTCACCACCAAAAGGATGACTGAGCAAACTCATACCGGCTACTATCACCAAATGGATGATAGAGCAAAAAACACTCGCACAATCTGACATCGACGAAATGACAGACTCACCACCAAAAGGATGACTGAGCGAACTCACATCGGCTACTATCACAAAAGGATGATAGAGCAAAACACACTTGCACAATCTGACATCGATGAAATGACAGACCCACGACCAAAAGGATGACGGAGCAAACTCACACCGGTTACTACCACCAAAAGAATGATGGAGCAAAACACTGGCACAATCTAACATCGACGAATTGACGGACCCACCACCACAAGGATGACGCAGCAAACTCATACCGGATACTAAAACCAAAAGGATGATAGAGAAAAATAAACTCCCACAATCTAGCATCGAAGAAATCGCAGATCCACCACCAAAAGGATGACGGAGCAAACTCACACCGGCTACTACCACAAAATGGATTATAGAGCAAAACAATCGCACAATATGGCATCAACGAAATGACAGACCCACAACCAAAAGGATGACGGAGCGAACTCACAACGGCTTCTACCACCAAAAGGATGATAGAGCAAAACACACTCACACAATCTGACCTCGATGAAAGGACAGACCCACCACCAAAAGGATGACCGAGCTAACTCACAACGGCTACTACCACCAAAAGGATGATAGAGCAAAAAACACTCGCACAATCTGACATCGACGAAATGACAGACTCACCACCAAAAGGATGACTGAGAATACTCACACTGGCTACTATCACAAAAGAATGATAGAGCAAAACACTCGCACAATCTGACATCGAAGAAATGACAGACTCACCACCAAAAGGATGATGGAGCGAATTCACAGCCGACTATTATCACCAAAAGGATGATAGAGCAACACACACTCGCACAATCTGAAATCGATGAAATGACAGACCCACCACCACAAGGATGACGCAGCAAACTCATAACGGATACTAAAAGCAAAAGGATGATAGAGAAAAATAAACTCGCACAATCTAGCATCGAAGAAATCACAGACCCACCACCAAAAGGATGACGGAGCAAACTCACACCGGCTACTACCACCAAATGGATTATAGAGCGAAACAATCGCACAATATGGCATCGACGAAATGACAGACCCACAACCAAAAGGATGACGGAGCGAACTCACAACGGATTCTACCACCAAAAGGATGATAGAGCAAAACACACTCACACAATCTGACATTGACGAAATGACATACCCACCACCAAAAGGATGACAGAGCTAACTAAAACCGGCTACTACCACCAAAAGGATGATAGAGCAAATCACACTCGCACAATCTGACATCGATGAAATGACAGACCCACCACCAAAAGGATGACTGAGAAAACTCACACTGGCTACTACCACCAAAAGAATGATAGAGCAAAACACTCGCACAATCTGACATCGAAGAAATGACAGACTCACCACCAAAACGATGAAGGAGCAAACTCGCAACGACTACCACCACCAAGAGGATGATAGAGCAAAACACACCCGCACAATCTCAAATCGACAAAATGGCAGACCCACAACCAAAAGGATAACTGAGCAAAGTCACACCGACTACTACCACCAAAAGTATGATAGAGAAAAACACACTCGCACCATCTGACATCGATGAAATGACAGACCCATCACCAAAAGGATTACTGAGCAAACTCACACCAGCTACTACCACCAAAAGGATGATAGGGCAAAACACACTCGCACAATCTGACATCGATGAAATGACAGACCCACCACCAAAAGGATAACTGAGCAAACTCACACCGGCTACTACCACCAAATGAATGATAGAGCAAACAATCGCACAATCAGACATCGACGAAATGACAGAGCCACTACCAAAAGGATGACGGAGCAAACTCACACCAGCTACTAAAACCAAAAGGATGATAGAGCAAAACAAATTTGCACAATCTAGCATTGACGAAATCACAGACTCACCACCAAAAGGATGACGGAGCAAACTCACACCGGCTATTACCACCAAAAGGATGATAGAGCAAAACACACTCGCACAATCTAACATCGATGAAATGACAGACCCACCACCAAAAGGATGACTGAGCAAACTCAAACCAGTTACTACCACCAAAAGAATGATGGAGCAAAACACTGGCACAATATAACATCGACGAAATGACAGACCCACCACCAAAAGGATGACGGAGTAAGCTCATACCGGCTACTAAAACCAAAAGGATGATAGAGAAAAACAAACTTTCACAATCTAGCATCGACGAAATGACAGACCCACCACCAAAAGGATGACGGAGCAAACTCACACCGGCTACTACCACCAAATGGATGATAGAACAAAAAACACTCGCACAATCTGACATCGACGAAATGACAGACTCACCACGAAAAGGATGACTGAGCGAACTCACATCGGCTACTATCACAAAAGGATGATAGAGCAAAACACACTCGCAGAATCTGACATCGATGAAATGACAGACCCACGACCAAAAGGATGACGGAGCAAACTCACACCGGTTACTACCACCAAAAGAATGATGGAGCAAAACACTGGCACAATCTAACATCGACGAAATGACGGACCCACCACCACAAGGATGACGCAGCAAACTCATACCGGATACTAAAACCAAAAGGATGATAGAGAAAAATAAACTCGCACAATCTAGCATCGAAGAAATCACAGACCCACCACCAAAAGGATGACGGAGCAAACTCACATCGGCTACTACCACCAAATGGATTATAGAGAAAAATAATCGCACAATATGGCATCGATGAAATGACAGACCCACAAGAAAAAGGATGACGGTGCGAACTCACAAGGGCTTCTACCACCAAAAGGATGATAGAGCAAAACACACTCACACAATCTGACATTGACGAAATGATAGACCCACCACCAAAAGGATGACAGAGCTAACTAAAACCGGATACTACCACCAAAAGGATGATAGAGCAAAACACACTCGCACAATCTGACATCGATGAAATGACAGACCCACCACCAAAAGGATGACTGAGAAAACTCACACTGGCTACTACCACCAAAAGAATGATAGAGCAAAACACTCGCACAATCTGACATCGAAGAAATGACAGACTCACCACCAAAAGGATGATGGAGCGAATTCACAACCGACTATTATCACCAAAAGGATGATAGAGCAACACACACTCGCACAATCTGAAATCGATGAAATGACAGACCCACCACCAAAACGATGAAGGAGCGAACTCACAACGACTACCACCACCAAGAGGATGATAGAGCAAAACACACCCGCACAATCTAAAATCAACAAAATGGCAGACCCACAACTAAAAGGATAACTGAGCAAAGTCACACCGACTACTACCACCAAAAAATTGATAGAGAAAAACACACTCGCACCATCTGACATCGATGAAATGTCAGACCCACCACCAAAAGGATTACTGAGCAAACTCACACCAGCTACTACCACCAAAAGGATGATAGGGCAAAACACACTCGCACAATCTGACATCGATGAAATGACAGACCCACCACCAAAAGGATGACTGAGCAAACTCACACCGGCTACTACCACCAAATGAATGATAGAGCAAAACAATCGCACAATCAGACATCGACGAAATGACAGAGCCACTACCAAAAGGATGACGGAGCAAACTCACACCAGCTACTAAAACCAAAAGGATGATAGAGCAAAACAAATTTGCACAATCTAGCATTGACGAAATCATAGACTCACCGCCAAAAGGATGACGGAGAAAACTTACACCGGCTATTACCACCAAAAGGAAGATAGAGCAAAACACACTTGCACAATCTAACATCGATGAAATGACAGACCCACCACCAAAAGGATGATTGAGCAAACTCAAACCAGTTACTACCACCAAAAGAATGATGGAGCAAAACACTGGCACAATCTAACATCGACGAAATGACAGACCCACCACCAAAAGGATGACGGAGTAAGCTCATACCGGCTACTAAAACCAAAAGGATGATAGAGAAAAACAAACTTTCACCATCTAGCATCGACGAAATGACAGACCCACCACCAAAAGGATGACGGAGCAGACTCACACCGGCTACTACCACCAAATGGATGATAGAACAAAAAACACTCGCACAATCTGACATCGAAGAAATGACAGACTCACCACCAAAAGGATGATTGAGCGAACTCACATCGGCTACTATCACAAAAGGATGATAGAGCAAAACACACTCGCACAATCTGACATCGATAAAATGACAGACCCACGACCAAAAGGATGACGGAGAAAACTCACACCGGTTACTACCACCAAAAGAATGATGGAGCAAAACACTGGCACAATCTAACATCGACGAATTGACGGACCTACCACCACAAGGATGACGAATCAAACTCATATCGGCTACTAAAACCAAAAGAATGATAGAGAAAAATAAACTCGCACAATCTAGCATCGAAGAAATCACAGACCCACCACCAAAAGGATGACGGAGCAAACTCACACCGGCTAATACCACCAAATGGATTATAGAGCAAAACAATCGCACAATATGGCATCGACGAAATGACAGACCCACAACCAAAAGGATGACGGAGCAAACTCACAACGGCTTCTACCACCAAAAGGATGATAGAGCAAAACACACTCACACAATCTGACCTCGACGAAATGACAGACCCACCACCAAAAGGATGACCGAGCTAACTCACACCGGCTACTACCACCAAAAGGATGATAGAGCAAAAAACACTCGCACAATCAGACATCGACGAAATGACAGACTCACCACCAAAAGGATGACTGAGAAAACTCACACTGGCTACTATCACAAAAGAATGATAGAGCAAAACACTCGCACAATCTGACATCGAAGAAATGACAGATTCACCACCAAAAGGATGATGGAGCGAATTCACAGCCGACTATTATCACCAAAAGGATGATAGAGCAACACACACTCGCACAATCTAAAATCGATGAAATGACAGACCCACCACCACAAGGATGACGCAGCAAACTCATAACGGATACTAAAAGCAAAAGGATGATAGAGAAAAATAAACTCGCACAATCTAGCATCGAAGAAATCACAGACCCACCACCAAAAGGATGACGGAGCAAACTCACACCAGCTACTACCACCAAATGGATTATAGAGCGAAACAATCGCACAATATGGCATCGACGAAATGACAGACCCACAACCAAAAGGATGACGGAGCGAACTCACAACGGATTCTACCACCAAAAGGATGATAGAGCAAAACACACTCACACAATCTGACATTGACGAAATGACAGACCCACCACCAAAAGGATGACAGAGCTAACTAAAACCGGCTACTACCACCAAAAGGATGATAGAGCAAAACACACTCGCACAATCTGACATCGATGAAATGACAGACCCACCACCAAAAGGATGACTGAGAAGACTTACACTGGCTACTACCACCAAAAGAATGATAGAGCAAAACACTCGCACAATCTGACATCGAAGAAATGACAGACTCACCACCAAAAGGATGATGGAGCAAACTCATACCGGCTACTAAAACCAAAAGGATGATAGAGAAAAACAAACTTGCACAATCTAGCATCGACGAAATGACAGACCCACCACCAAAAGGATGACGAAGCAAACTCACATCGGCTACTACCACCAAAAGGATGATAGAGCAAAACACACTCACACAATCTGACATCGACGAAATGACAGACTCATCACCAAAAGGATGACTGAGCGAACTCACAGCCGACTATTATCACCAAAAGGATGATAGAGCAACACACACTCGCACAATCTGAAATCGATGAAATGACAGACCCACCACCAAAACGATGAAGGAGCAAACTCACAACGACTACCACCACCAAGAGGATGATAGAGCAAAACACACCCGCACAATCTCAAATCGACAAAATGGCAGACCCTCAACCAAAAGGATAACTGAGCAAAGTCACACCGACTACTACCACCAAAAGTATGATAGAGAAAAACACAATCGCACCATCTGACATCGATGAAATGACAGACCCATCACCAAAAGGATTACTGAGCAAACTCACACCAGCTACTACCACTAAAAGGATGATAGGGTAAAACACACTCGCACAATCTGACATCGATGAAGTGACAGACCCACCACCAAAAGGATGACTGAGCAAACTCACACCGGCTACTACCACCAAATGAATGATAGAGCAAAACAATCGCACAATCAGACATCGACGAAATGACAGAACCACTACCAAAAGGATGACGGAGCAAACTCACACCAGCTACTAAAACCAAAAGGATGATAGAGCAAAACAAATTTGCACAATCTAGCATTAACGAAATCACAGACTCACCACCAAAAGGATGACGGAGCAAACTTACACCGGCTATTACCACCAAAAGGATGATAGAGCAAAACACACTCGCACAATCTAACATCGATGAAATGACAGACCCACCACCAAAAGGATGACTGAGCAAACTCAAACCAGTTACTACCACCAAAAGAATGATGGAGCAAAACACTGGCACAATCTAACATCGACGAAATGACAGACCCACCACCAAAAGGATGACGGAGTAAGCTCATACCGGCTACTAAAACCAAAAGGATGATAGAGAAAAACAAACTTTCACAATCTAGCATCGACGAAATGACAGAACCACCACCAAAAGGATGACGGAGCAAACTCACACCGGCTACTACCACCAAATGGATGATAGAACAAAAAACACTCGCACAATCTGACATCGACGAAATGACAGACTCACCACCAAAAGGACGACTGAGCGAACTCACATCGGCTACTATCACAAAAGGATGATAGAGCAAAACACACTCGCAGAATCTGACATCGATGAAATGACAGACCCACGACCAAAAGGATGACGGAGCAAACTCACACCGGTTACTACCACCAAAAGAATGATGGAGCAAAACACTGGCACAATCTAACATCGACGAAATGACGGACCCACCACCACAAGGATGACGCAGCAAACTCATACCGGATACTAAAACCAAAAGGATGATAGAGAAAAATAAACTCGCACAATCTAGCATCGAAGAAATCACAGACCCACCACCAAAAGGATGACGGAGCAAACTCACACCAGCTACTACCACCAAATGGATTATAGAGCGAAACAATCGCACAATATGGCATCGACGAAATGACAGACCCCCAACCAAAAGGATGACGGAGCGAACTCACAACGGATTCTACCACCAAAAGGATGATAGAGCAAAACACACTCACACAATCTGACATTGACGAAATGACAGACCCACCACCAAAAGGATGACAGAGCTAACTAAAACCGGCTACTACCACCAAAAGGATGATAGAGCAAAACACACTCGCACAATCTGACATCGATGAAATGACAGACCCACCACCAAAAGGATGACTGAGAAAACTTACACTGGCTACTACCACCAAAAGAATGATAGAGTAAAACACTTGCACAATCTGACATCGATGAAATGGCAGACTCACCACCAAAAGATTGACGAAGCAAATTCACACTGACTACTATCACCAAAAGGATGATAAAGCAACAGACACTCGCACAATCTGAAATCGATGAAATGAAAGATCCACCACCAAAGGGATGAAGGAGCGAAGTCACAACGGCTACCACCACCAAAAGGAGGATAGTGAAAAACACACTCGCACAATCTCAAATCGACAAAATGACAGACCCACCACCAAAAGGATAACTGAGCAAACTCAATCTGGCTACTACCACCAAAAGTATGATAGAGCAAAACACACTCGCACAATCTGATATTGATGAAATGACAGACCCACCACCAAAAGGATGACGGAGCAAACTCACACCGGCTACTACCACCAAATGGATGATAGAGGAAAAAACACTCGCACAATCTGACATCGACAAAATGACAGACTCATCACCAAAAGGATGACTGAGCGAACTCACACCGGCTACTATCACAAAAGGATGATAGAGCAAAACACACTCGCACAATCTGACATCGATGAAATGACAGACCCACGACCAAAAGGATGACGGAGCAAACTCACACCGGTTACTACCACCAAAAGAATGATGGCGCAAAACACTGGCACAATCTAACATCGACGAAATGACAGACCCACCACCAAAAGGATGACGGAGCAAACTCATACCGGCTACTAAAACCAAAAGGATGATAGAGAAAAACAAACTCGCACAATCTAGCATCGAAGAAATCACATACCCGCCACCAAAAGGATGAAGGAGCAAACTCACACCGGCTGCTACCACCAAATGGATTATAGAGCAAAACAATCGCACAATATGGCATCAACGAAATGACAGACCCACAACCAAAAGGATGACGGAGCGAACTCATATCGGCTTCTACCACCAAAAGGATGATAGAGCAAAACACACATACAATCTGACATCGCCGATATGACAGACCCACCACCAAAAGGATGACAGAGCTAACTAAAACCGGCTACTACCACCAAAAGGATGATAGAGCAAAACACACTCGCACAATCTGACATCGATGAAATGGCAAACCCACCACCAAAAGGATGACTGAGCAAACTCACACCGGTTACTACCACCAAAAGAATGATAGAGCAAAACACTCGCACAATCTGACATCGAAGAAATGACAGACTCACCACCAAAAGGATGATGGAGCGAATTCACAGCCGACTATTATCACCAAAAGGATGATAGAGCAACACACACTCGCACAATCTGAAATCGATGAAATGATAGACCCACCACCAAAACGATGAAGGAGCGAACTAACAACGACTACCACCACTAAAAGGATGATAGAGAAAAACACACCCGCACAATCTCAAATCGACAAAATGGCATACCCACATCCAAAAGGATAATTGAGCAAAGTCACACCGACTACTACCACCAAAAGTATGATAGAGAAAAACACACTCGCACCATCTGACATCGATGAAATGACAGACCCACCACCAAAAGGATTACTGAGCAAACTCACACCAGCTATTACCACCAAAAGGATGATAGAGCAAAACACACTCACACAATCTGACATAGATGAAATGATAGACCCACCACCAAAAGGATGACAAAGCTAACACACACTGGCTACTACCACCAAAAGGACGATAGAGAAAAACACACTCGTACAATCTGACATCGATGAAATGACAAACCCACCACCAAAAGGATGACTGAGCAAACTCACACTAGCTACTACCACCAAAAGAATGATAGAGTAAAACACTTGCATAATCTGACATCGATGAAATGGCAGACTCACCACCAAAAGATTGACGGAGCAAATTCACACTGACTACTATCACCAAAAGGATGATAAAGCAACAGACACTCGCACAATCTGAAATCGATGAAATGAAAGATCCACCACCAAAGGGATGAAGGAGCGAAGTCACAACGGCTACCACCACCAAAAGGAGGATAGTGAAAAACACACTCGCACAATCTCAAATCGACAAAATGACAGACCCACCACCAAAAGGATAACTGAGCAAACTCAAACTGGGTACTACCACCAAAAGTATGATAGAGCAAAACACACTCGCACAATCTGACATCGATGAAATGACAGACCCACCACCAAAAGGATGACGGAGCAAACTCACACCGGCTACTACCACCAAATGGATGATAGAGGAAAAAACACTCGCACAATCTGACATCGACAAAATGACAGACTCATCACCAAAAGGATGACTGAGCGAACTCACACCGGCTACTATCACAAAAGGATGATAGAGCAAAACACACTCGCACAATCTGACATCGATGAAATGACAGACCCACGACCAAAAGGATGACGGAGCAAACTCACACCGGTTACTACCACCAAAAGAATGATGGCGCAAAACACTGGCACAATCTAACATCGACGAAATGACAGACCCACCACCAAAAGGATGACGGAGCAAACTCATACCGGCTACTAAAACCAAAAGGATGATAGAGAAAAACAAACTCGCACAATCTAGCATCGAAGAAATCACATACCCGCCACGAAAAGGATGACGGAGCAAACTCACACCGGCTACTACCACCAAATGGATTATAGAGCAAAACAATCGCACTATATGGCATCAACGAAATGACAGACCCACAACCAAAAGGATGACGGAGCAAACTCATATCGGCTTCTACCACCAAAAGGATGATAGAGCAAAACACACATACAATCTGACATCGCCGAAATGACAGACCCACCACCAAAAGGATGACAGAGCTAACTAAAACCGGCTACTACCACCAAAAGGATGATAGAGCAAAACACACTCGCACAATCTGACATCGATGAAATGGCAAACCCACCACCAAAAGGATGACTGAGCAAACTCACACTGGCTACTACCACCAAAAGAATGATAGAGAAAAACACTCGCACAATCTGACATCGAAGAAATGACAGACTCACCACCAAAAGGATGATGGAGCGAATTCACAGCCGACTATTATCACCAAAAGGATGATAGAGCAACACACACTCGCACAATCTGAAATCGATGAAATGATAGACCCACCACCAAAACGATGAAGGAGCGAACTAACAACGACTACCACCACCAAAAGGATGATAGAGCAAAACACACCCGCACAATCTCAAATCGACAAAATGGCAGACCCACAACCAAAAGGATAACTGAGCAAAGTCACACCGACTACTACCACCAAAAGTATGATAGAGAAAAACACACTCGCACCATCTGACATCGATGAAATGACAGACCCACCACCAAAAGGATTACAGAGCAAACTCACACCAGCTACTTCAACCAAAAGGATGATAGGGCAAAACACACTCGCACAATCTGACATCGATGAAATGACAGACCCACCACCAAAAGGATGACTGAGCAATCTCACACCGGCTACTACCACCAAATGAATGATAGAGTAAAACAATCGCACAATCTGACATCGACGAAATGACAGAGCCACTACCAAAAGGATGACGGAGCAAACTGACACCAGCTACTAAAACCAAAAGGATGATAGAGCAAAACAAATTTGCACAATCTAGCATTGACGAAATCACAGACTCACCACCAAAAGGATGACGGAGCAAACTCACACCGGCTACTACCACCAAAAGGATGATAGAGCTAAACACACTCGCACAATCTAACATCGATGAAATGACAGACCCACCACCAAAAGGATGACTGAGCAAACTCAAACCGGTTCCTACCACCAAAAGAATGATGGAGCAAAACACTGGCACAATCTAACATCGACGAAATGACAGACCCACCACCAAAAGGATGACGGAGCAAACTCATACCGGCTACTAAAACCAAAAGGATGATAGAGAAAAACAAATTCGCATAATCTAGCATTGACGAAATCACAGACCCACCACCAAAACAATGACGGAGCAAACTCACACCGGCTACTACCACCAAAAGGATTATAGAGAAAAACAATCGCACAATCTGGCATCGACGAAATGATAGACCCACAACCAAAAGGATGACGAAGCGAACTCACACCGGCTACTACCACCAAAAGGATGATAGAGCAAAACACACTCACACAATCTGACATCGACGAAATGACATACCCACCACCAAAAGGATGACAGAGCTAACTCACACCGGCTACTACCACCAAAAGGATAATAGAGCAGAACACACTCGCACAATCTGACATCGATGAAATGACAGACTCACCACCAAAAGGATGACTGAGCAAACTCAGACCGAATACTATCACAAAAGGATAATAGAGCAAAACACACTCGCACAATCTGACATCGATGAAATGACGGACTCACCACCAAAAGAATGACTGAGCGAACTTACACCAGCTACTATCACAAAAGAATGATAGAGCAAAACACACTCGCACAATCTGCATCGATGAAATGACAGACCCACCACCAAAAGGATGAATGAGCAAACTCACACTGGTTACTACCACCAAAAGAATGATGGAGCAAAACACTGGCACAATCTAACATCGACAAAATGACAGACCCACCACCAAAAGGATGACGGAGCAAAGTCATACTGGCTACTAAAACCAAAAGGATGATAGAGAAAAACAAACTTGCACAATCTAGCACCTACGAAATGACAGACCCACGACCAAAAGGATGACGGAGCAAACTCACACCGGCTACTACCACCAAATGGATGATAGAGCAAAAAACACTCGCAAAATCGTACATCGACGAAATGACAGACTCATCACCAAAAGGATGACTGAGCAAACTCACACCGGCTACTATCACAAAAGGATGATAGAGCAAAACACACTCGCACAATCTGACATCGATGAAATGACAGACCCACGACCAAAAGGATGACGGAGCAAACTCACACCGGTTACTACCACCAAAAGAATGATGGAGCAAAAGACTGGCACAATCTAACATCGACAAAATGACAGACCCACCACCAAAAGGATGACGGAGCAAACTCATACCGGCTACTAAAACAAAAAGGATGATAGAGAAAAACAAACTTGCACAATCTGGCATCGACGAAATGACAGACCCACGACCAAAAGGATGACGGAGCGAACTCATACCGGCTACTACCACCAAAAGGATGATAGAGCAAAACACACAGACAATATGACATCGACGAAATGACAGACCCACCACCAAAAGGATGACAGAGCTAACTCACACCAGCTACTACCACCAAAAGGATGATAGAGCAAAACACACTCTCACAATCTTACATCGACGAAATGATAGACCCACCACCAAAAGGATGACAGAGCTAACTCACACCAGCTACTACCACCAAAAGGATGATAGAGCAAAACACACTCGCACAACTGACATTGATGAAATGACAGACTCACCACCAAAAGGATGACTGAGCTAACTCACACTTGCTACTACCACCAAAAGAATGATAGAGCAAAACACTCGCACAATCTGACATCGAAGAAATGACAGAATCACCACCAAAAGGATGATGGAGCGAATTCAAAGCCGACTATTATCACCAAAAGGATGATAGAGCAACACACACTCGCACAATCTGAAATCGATGAAATGATAGACCCACCCCCAAAACGATGAAGGAGCGAACTAACAACGACTACCACCACCAAAAGGATGATAGAGCAAAACACACCCGCACAATCTCAAATCGACAAAATGGCAGACACACAAACAAAAGGATAACTGAGCAAAGTCACACCGAATACTACCATCAAAAGTATGATAGATAAAAACACACTCGCACCATCTGACATCGATGAAATGACAGACCCACCACCAAAAGGATTACTGAGCAAACTCACACCAGCTACTACCACCAAAATGATGATAGGGCAAAACACACTCGCACAATCTGACATCGATGAAATGACAGACCCACCATCAAAAGGATGACTGAGCAAACTCACACCGACTACTACCACCAAATGAATGATAGAGCAAAACAATCGCACAATCAGACATCGACGAAATGACAGAGCCACTACCAAAAGGATGACGGAGCAAACTCACACTAGCTACTAAAACCGAAAGGATGATAGAGCAAAACAAATTTGCACAATCTAACATTGACGAAATCACAGACTCACCACCAAAAGGATGACGGAGAAAACTCACACCGGCTACTACCACCAAAAGGATGATAGAGCAAAACACACTCGCACAATCTAACATCAATGAAATGACAGACCCACCACCAAAAGGATAACTGAGCAAACTCAAACCGGTTACTACCACCAAAAGAATGATGGAGCAAATCAACTGGCACAAACTAACATCGACGAAATGACAGACCCACCACCAAAAGGATGACGAAGCAATCTCATACCGGATACTAAAACCAAAAGGATGATAGAGAAAAACAAACTCGCATAATCTAGCATCGACGAAATCACAGACCCACCACCAAAACAATGACGGAGCAAACTCACACTGGCTACTAACACCAAATGGATTATAGAGAAAAACAATCGCATAATCTGGCATCGACGAAATGATAGACCCACAACCAAAGGGATGACGAAGCGAACTCACACCGGCTACTACCACCAAAAGGATGATAGAGCAAAACAAACTCACACAATCTGACATCGACGAAATGACAGACCCACCACCAAAAGGATGACATCGCTAACTCACACCAGCTACTACCACCAAAAGGATGATAGAGCAGAACACACTCGCACAATATGACATCAATGAAATGACAGACTCACCACCAAAAGGATGACTGAGCGAACTCACACCGGCTACTATCACAACAGGATGATAGAGCAAAACACACTCGCACAATCTGACATCGATGAAATGACGGACTCACCACCTTTAGAATGACTGAGCGAACTTACATCGGCTACTATCACAAATGAATGATAGAGCAAAACGCACTCGTACAATCTGACATCGATGAAATGACAGACCCACCACCAAAAGGATGAATGAGCAAACTCACACCGGTTACTACCACCAAAAGAATGATGGAGCAAAACACTGGCACAATCTAACATCGACAAAATGACAGACCCACCACCAAAAGGATGACGGAGCAAACTCATACCGGCTACTAAAACCAAAAGGATGATAGAGAAAAACAAACTTGCACAATCTAGCACCGACGAAATGACAGACCCACGACCAAAAGGATGACGCAACAAACTCACACCGGCTACTACCACCAAATGGATGATAGAGCAAAAAACACTCGCATAATCTGACATCGACGAAATGACAGACTCATCAACAAAAGGATGACTGAGCGAACTCACATCGGCTACTATCACAAAAGGATGATAGAGCAAAACACACTCGCACAATCTGACATCGATGAAATGACAGACCCATGACCAAAAGGATGACGGAGCAAACTCACACCGGTTACTACCACCAAAAGAATGATGGAGCAAAACACTGGCACAATCTAACATCGACGAAATGACCGACCCACCACCAAAAGGATGACCGAGCAAACTCATACCGGCTACTAAAACCAAAAAGATGATAGAGAAAAACAAACTCGCACAATCTAGCATCGACGAAATCACAGACACACCACCAAAAGGATGACGGAGCAAACTCACACCGGATACTACCACCAAATGGATTATAGAGCAAAACACACACACAATCTGACATCGACGAAATGACAAACCCACCACCAAAAGGATGACAGAGCTAACTCACACCGGCTACTACCACCAAAAGGATGAAAGAGCAAAACACACTCGCACAATCTGACATCGATGAAATGACAGACCCACCACAAAAGGATGACTGAGCAAACTCACCCTTGCTACTACCACAAAAAGAATGATAGAGCAAAATACTCGCACAATCAGACATCGAAGAAATGACAGACTCACCACCAAAAGGATGATGGAGCGAATTCACAGCCAACTATTATCACTAACAGGATGATAGAGCAACACACACTCGCACAATCTGAAATCGATGAAATGACAGACCCACCACAAAAACGATGAAGGAGCGAACTAACAACGACTACCACCACCAAAAGGATGATAGAGCAAAACACACCCCCACAATCTCAAATCGACAAAATGGCAGACCCACAACCAAAAGGATAACTGAGCAAAGTCACACCGACTACTACCATCAAAAGTATGATAGAGAAAAACACACTCGCACCATCTGACACCGATGAAATGACAGACCCACCACCAAAAGGATTACTGAGCAAACTCACACCAGCTACTACCACCAAAATGACGATAGGGCAAAACACACTCGCACAATCTGACATCGATGAAATGACAAACCCACCACCAAAAGGATGACTGGGCAAACTCACACCGGCTACTACCACCAAATGAATGATAGAGCAAAACAATCGTACAATCAGACATCGACGAAATGACAGAGCCACTACCGAAAAGGATGACGGAGCAAACTCACACCAGCTACTAAAACCAAAAGGATGATAGAGCAAAACAAATTTGCACAATCTAGCATTGACGAAATCACAGACTCACCACCAAAAGGATGATGGAGCAAACTCACACCGGCTACTACCACCAAAAGGATGATAGAGCAAAACACACTCACACAATCTGAAATCGATGAAATGATACACCCACGACCAAAAGGATGACTGAGCAAACTCAAATCGGTTACTACCACCAAAAGAATGATGGAGCAAAACACTGGCACAATCTAACATCGACGAAATGACAGACCCACCACCAAAAGGATGACGGAGCAAGCTTATACCGGCTACTAAAACCAAAAGGATGATAGAGAAAAACAAACTCGCACAATCTAGCATCGACGAAATGTCAGACCCACCACCAAAAGGATGACGGAGCAAACTCACACCGGCTACTACCACCAAATGGATGATAGAGGAAAAAACACTCGCACAATTTGACATCGACGAAATGACAGACTCACCACCAAAAGGATGACTGAGCGAACTCACATCGGCTACTATCACAAAAGGATGATAGAGCAAAACACACTCGCACAATCTGACATCGATGAAATGACAGACCCACGACCAAAAGGATGATGGAGCAAACTCACACCGGTTACTACCACCAAAAGAATGATGGAGTAAAACACTGGCACAATCTAACATCGATGAAATGACGGACCCACCACCACAAGGATGACGCAGCAAACTCATACCGGATACTAAAACCAAAAGGATGATAGAGAAAAATAAACTCGCACAATCTAGCATCGAAGAAATCACAGACCCACCACCAAAAGGATGACGGAGCAAACTCACACCGGCTACTACCACCAAATGGATTATAGAGCAAAACAATCGCACAATCTAACATCGACGAAATGACAGACTCAGCACCAAAAGGATGACTGAGCAAACTCACATTGGCTACTATCACAAAAGGATAATAGAGCAAAACACACTCGCACAATCTGACATCGATGAAATGACAGACCCACGAACAAAAGGATGACGGAGCAAACTCACACCGGTTAATACCACCAAAAGAATGATGGAGCAAAACACTGGCATAATCTAACATAGACGAAATGACGGACCCACCACCACAAGGATGACGCAACAAACTCATACCGGATACTAAAACCAAAAGGATGATAGAGAAAAACAAACTCGCACAATCTGACATCGACGAAATGACAGACTCACCACCAAAAGGATGACTGAGCAAACTCATACCGGCTACTATCACCAAATGGATGATAGAGCAAAAAACACTCGCACAATCTGACATCGACGAAATGACAGACTCACCACCAAAAGGATGACTGAGCGAACTCACATCGGCTACTATCACAAAAGGATGATAGAGCAAAACACACTTGCACAATCTGACATCGATGAAATGACAGACCCACGACCAAAAGGATGACGGAGCAAACTCACACCGGTTACTACCACCAAAAGAATGATGGAGCAAAACACTGGCACAATCTAACATCGACGAATTGACGGACCCACCACCACAAGGATGACGCAGCAAACTCATACCGGATACTAAAACCAAAAGGATGATAGAGAAAAATAAACTCCCACAATCTAGCATCGAAGAAATCGCAGATCCACCACCAAAAGGATGACGGAGCAAACTCACACCGGCTACTACCACAAAATGGATTATAGAGCAAAACAATCGCACAATATGGCATCAACGAAATGACAGACCCACAACCAAAAGGATGACGGAGCGAACTCACAACGGCTTCTACCACCAAAAGGATGATAGAGCAAAACACACTCACACAATCTGACCTCGATGAAAGGACAGACCCACCACCAAAAGGATGACCGAGCTAACTCACAACGGCTACTACCACCAAAAGGATGATAGAGCAAAAAACACTCGCACAATCTGACATCGACGAAATGACAGACTCACCACCAAAAGGATGACTGAGAATACTCACACTGGCTACTATCACAAAAGAATGATAGAGCAAAACACTCGCACAATCTGACATCGAAGAAATGACAGACTCACCACCAAAAGGATGATGGAGCGAATTCACAGCCGACTATTATCACCAAAAGGATGATAGAGCAACACACACTCGCACAATCTGAAATCGATGAAATGACAGACCCACCACCACAAGGATGACGCAGCAAACTCATAACGGATACTAAAAGCAAAAGGATGATAGAGAAAAATAAACTCGCACAATCTAGCATCGAAGAAATCACAGACCCACCACCAAAAGGATGACGGAGCAAACTCACACCGGCTACTACCACCAAATGGATTATAGAGCGAAACAATCGCACAATATGGCATCGACGAAATGACAGACCCACAACCAAAAGGATGACGGAGCGAACTCACAACGGATTCTACCACCAAAAGGATGATAGAGCAAAACACACTCACACAATCTGACATTGACGAAATGACATACCCACCACCAAAAGGATGACAGAGCTAACTAAAACCGGATTCTACCACCAAAAGGATGATAGAGCAAATCACACTCGCACAATCTGACATCGATGAAATGATAGACCCACCACCAAAAGGATGACTGAGAAAACTCACACTGGCTACTACCACCAAAAGAATGATAGAGCAAAACACTCGCATAATCTGACATCGAAGAAATGACAGACTCACCACCAAAACGATGAAGGAGCAAACTCGCAACGACTACCACCACCAAGAGGATGATAGAGCAAAACACACCCGCACAATCTCAAATCGACAAAATGGCAGACCCACAACCAAAAGGATAACTGAGCAAAGTCACACCGACTACTACCACCAAAAGTATGATAGAGAAAAACACACTCGCACCATCTGACATCGATGAAATGACAGACCCATCACCAAAAGGATTACTGAGCAAACTCACACCAGCTACTACCACCAAAAGGATGATAGGGCAAAACACACTCGCACAATCTGACATCGATGAAATGACAGACCCACCACCAAAAGGATAACTGAGCAAACTCACACCGGCTACTACCACCAAATGAATGATAGAGCAAACAATCGCACAATCAGACATCGACGAAATGACAGAGCCACTACCAAAAGGATGACGGAGCAAACTCACACCAGCTACTAAAACCAAAAGGATGATAGAGCAAAACAAATTTGCACAATCTAGCATTGACGAAATCACAGACTCACCACCAAAAGGATGACGGAGCAAACTCACACCGGCTATTACCACCAAAAGGATGATAGAGCAAAACACACTCGCACAATCTAACATCGATGAAATGACAGACCCACCACCAAAAGGATGACTGAGCAAACTCAAACCAGTTACTACCACCAAAAGAATGATGGAGCAAAACACTGGCACAATATAACATCGACGAAATGACAGACCCACCACCAAAAGGATGACGGAGTAAGCTCATACCGGCTACTAAAACCAAAAGGATGATAGAGAAAAACAAACTTTCACAATCTAGCATCGACGAAATGACAGACCCACCACCAAAAGGATGACGGAGCAAACTCACACCGGCTACTACCACCAAATGGATGATAGAACAAAAAACACTCGCACAATCTGACATCGACGAAATGACAGACTCACCACGAAAAGGATGACTGAGCGAACTCACATCGGCTACTATCACAAAAGGATGATAGAGCAAAACACACTCGCAGAATCTGACATCGATGAAATGACAGACCCACGACCAAAAGGATGACGGAGCAAACTCACACCGGTTACTACCACCAAAAGAATGATGGAGCAAAACACTGGCACAATCTAACATCGACGAAATGACGGACCCACCACCACAAGGATGACGCAGCAAACTCATACCGGATACTAAAACCAAAAGGATGGTAGAGAAAAATAAACTCGCACAATCTAGCATCGAAGAAATCACAGACCCACCACCAAAAGGATGACGGAGCAAACTCACATCGGCTACTACCACCAAATGGATTATAGAGAAAAATAATCGCACAATATGGCATCGATGAAATGACAGACCCACAAGAAAAAGGATGACGGTGCGAACTCACAAGGGCTTCTACCACCAAAAGGATGATAGAGCAAAACACACTCACACAATTTGACATTGACGAAATGATAGACCCACCACCAAAAGGATGACAGAGCTAACTAAAACCGGCTACTACCACCAAAAGGATGATAGAGCAAAACACACTCGCACAATCTGACATCGATGAAATGACAGACCCACCACCAAAAGGATGACTGAGAAAACTCACACTGGCTACTACCACCAAAAGAATGATAGAGCAAAACACTCGCACAATCTGACATCGAAGAAATGACAGACTCACCACCAAAAGGATGATGGAGCGAATTCACAACCGACTATTATCACCAAAAGGATGATAGAGCAACACACACTCGCACAATCTGAAATCGATGAAATGACAGACCCACCACCAAAACGATGAAGGAGCGAACTCACAACGACTACCACCACCAAGAGGATGATAGAGCAAAACACACCCGCACAATCTAAAATCAACAAAATGGCAGACCCACAACTAAAAGGATAACTGAGCAAAGTCACACCGACTACTACCACCAAAAAATTGATAGAGAAAAACACACTCGCACCATCTGACATCGATGAAATGTCAGACCCACCACCAAAAGGATTACTGAGCAAACTCACACCAGCTACTACCACCAAAAGGATGATAGGGCAAAACACACTCGCACAATCTGACATCGATGAAATGACAGACCCACCACCAAAAGGATGACTGAGCAAACTCACACCGGCTACTACCACCAAATGAATGATAGAGCAAAACAATCGCACAATCAGACATCGACGAAATGACAGAGCCACTACCAAAAGGATGACGGAGCAAACTCACACCAGCTACTAAAACCAAAAGGATGATAGAGCAAAACAAATTTGCACAATCTAGCATTGACGAAATCAGAGACTCACCGCCAAAAGGATGACGGAGAAAACTTACACCGGCTATTACCACCAAAAGGATGATAGAGCAAAACACACTTGCACAATCTAACATCGATGAAATGACAGACCCACCACCAAAAGGATGATTGAGCAAACTCAAACCAGTTACTACCACCAAAAGAATGATGGAGCAAAACACTGGCACAATCTAACATCGACGAAATGACAGACCCACCACCAAAAGGATGACGGAGTAAGCTCATACCGGCTACTAAAACCAAAAGGATGATAGAGAAAAACAAACTTTCACCATCTAGCATCGACGAAATGACAGACCCACCACCAAAAGGATGACGGAGCAGACTCACACCGGCTACTACCACCAAATGGATGATAGAACAAAAAACACTCGCACAATCTGACATCGAAGAAATGACAGACTCACCACCAAAAGGATGATTGAGCGAACTCACATCGGCTACTATCACAAAAGGATGATAGAGCAAAACACACTCGCACAATCTGACATCGATAAAATGACAGACCCACGACCAAAAGGATGACGGAGAAAACTCACACCGGTTACTACCACCAAAAGAATGATGGAGCAAAACACTGGCACAATCTAACATCGACGAATTGACGGACCTACCACCACAAGGATGACGAATCAAACTCATATCGGCTACTAAAACCAAAAGAATGATAGAGAAAAATAAACTCGCACAATCTAGCATCGAAGAAATCACAGACCCACCACCAAAAGGATGACGGAGCAAACTCACACCGGCTAATACCACCAAATGGATTATAGAGCAAAACAATCGCACAATATGGCATCGACGAAATGACAGACC
The DNA here is from genome assembly GCA_963859935.3 of Lathyrus sativus. Classification (NCBI taxonomy): domain Eukaryota; kingdom Viridiplantae; phylum Streptophyta; class Magnoliopsida; order Fabales; family Fabaceae; genus Lathyrus; species Lathyrus sativus. The sequence goes on from CAWUDS030000926.1 coordinate 120,905, forward strand.
CACAACCAAAAGGATGACGGAGCAAACTCACAACGGCTTCTACCACCAAAAGGATGATAGAGCAAAACACACTCACACAATCTGACCTCGACGAAATGACAGACCCACCACCAAAAGGATGACCGAGCTAACTCACACCGGCTACTACCACCAAAAGGATGATAGAGCAAAAAACACTCGCACAATCAGACATCGACGAAATGACAGACTCACCACCAAAAGGATGACTGAGAAAACTCACACTGGCTACTATCACAAAAGAATGATAGAGCAAAACACTCGCACAATCTGACATCGAAGAAATGACAGATTCACCACCAAAAGGATGATGGAGCGAATTCACAGCCGACTATTATCACCAAAAGGATGATAGAGCAACACACACTCGCACAATCTAAAATCGATGAAATGACAGACCCACCACCACAAGGATGACGCAGCAAACTCATAACGGATACTAAAAGCAAAAGGATGATAGAGAAAAATAAACTCGCACAATCTAGCATCGAAGAAATCACAGACCCACCACCAAAAGGATGACGGAGCAAACTCACACCAGCTACTACCACCAAATGGATTATAGAGCGAAACAATCGCACAATATGGCATCGACGAAATGACAGACCCACAACCAAAAGGATGACGGAGCGAACTCACAACGGATTCTACCACCAAAAGGATGATAGAGCAAAACACACTCACACAATCTGACATTGACGAAATGACAGACCCACCACCAAAAGGATGACAGAGCTAACTAAAACCGGCTACTACCACCAAAAGGATGATAGAGCAAAACACACTCGCACAATCTGACATCGATGAAATGACAGACCCACCACCAAAAGGATGACTGAGAAGACTTACACTGGCTACTACCACCAAAAGAATGATAGAGCAAAACACTCGCACAATCTGACATCGAAGAAATGACAGACTCACCACCAAAAGGATGATGGAGCGAATTCACAGCCGACTATTATCACCAAAAGGATGATAGAGCAACACACACTCGCACAATCTGAAATCGATGAAATGACAGACCCACCACCAAAACGATGAAGGAGCAAACTCACAACGACTACCACCACCAAGAGGATGATAGAGCAAAACACACCCGCACAATCTCAAATCGACAAAATGGCAGACCCTCAACCAAAAGGATAACTGAGCAAAGTCACACCGACTACTACCACCAAAAGTATGATAGAGAAAAACACACTCGCACCATCTGACATCGATGAAATGACAGACCCATCACCAAAAGGATTACTGAGCAAACTCACACCAGCTACTACCACTAAAAGGATGATAGGGTAAAACACACTCGCACAATCTGACATCGATGAAGTGACAGACCCACCACCAAAAGGATGACTGAGCAAACTCACACCGGCTACTACCACCAAATGAATGATAGAGCAAAACAATCGCACAATCAGACATCGACGAAATGACAGAACCACTACCAAAAGGATGACGGAGCAAACTCACACCAGCTACTAAAACCAAAAGGATGATAGAGCAAAACAAATTTGCACAATCTAGCATTAACGAAATCACAGACTCACCACCAAAAGGATGACGGAGCAAACTTACACCGGCTATTACCACCAAAAGGATGATAGAGCAAAACACACTCGCACAATCTAACATCGATGAAATGACAGACCCACCACCAAAAGGATGACTGAGCAAACTCAAACCAGTTACTACCACCAAAAGAATGATGGAGCAAAACACTGGCACAATCTAACATCGACGAAATGACAGACCCACCACCAAAAGGATGACGGAGTAAGCTCATACCGGCTACTAAAACCAAAAGGATGATAGAGAAAAACAAACTTTCACAATCTAGCATCGACGAAATGACAGAACCACCACCAAAAGGATGACGGAGCAAACTCACACCGGCTACTACCACCAAATGGATGATAGAACAAAAAACACTCGCACAATCTGACATCGACGAAATGACAGACTCACCACCAAAAGGACGACTGAGCGAACTCACATCGGCTACTATCACAAAAGGATGATAGAGCAAAACACACTCGCAGAATCTGACATCGATGAAATGACAGACCCACGACCAAAAGGATGACGGAGCAAACTCACACCGGTTACTACCACCAAAAGAATGATGGAGCAAAACACTGGCACAATCTAACATCGACGAAATGACGGACCCACCACCACAAGGATGACGCAGCAAACTCATACCGGATACTAAAACCAAAAGGATGATAGAGAAAAATAAACTCGCACAATCTAGCATCGAAGAAATCACAGACCCACCACCAAAAGGATGACGGAGCAAACTCACACCAGCTACTACCACCAAATGGATTATAGAGCGAAACAATCGCACAATATGGCATCGACGAAATGACAGACCCACAACCAAAAGGATGACGGAGCGAACTCACAACGGATTCTACCACCAAAAGGATGATAGAGCAAAACACACTCACACAATCTGACATTGACGAAATGACAGACCCACCACCAAAAGGATGACAGAGCTAACTAAAACCGGCTACTACCACCAAAAGGATGATAGAGCAAAACACACTCGCACAATCTGACATCGATGAAATGACAGACCCACCACCAAAAGGATGACTGAGAAAACTTACACTGGCTACTACCACCAAAAGAATGATAGAGCAAAACACTCGCACAATCTGACATCGAAGAAATGACAGACTCACCACCCAAAGGATGATGGAGCGAATTCACAGCCGACTATTATCACCAAAAGGATGATAGAGCAACACACACTCGCACAATCTGAAATCGATGAAATGACAGACCCACCACCAAAACGATGAAGGAGCAAACTCGCAACGACTACCACCACCAAGAGGATGATAGAGCAAAACACACCCGCACAATCTCAAATCGACAAAATGGCAGACCCTCAACCAAAAGGATAACTGAGCAAAGTCACACTGACTACTACCACCAAAAGTATGATAGAGAAAAACACACTCGCACCATCTGACATCGATGAAATGACAGACCCGTCACCAAAAGGATTACTGAGCAAACTCACACCAGCTACTACCTCTAAAAGGATGATAGGGTAAAACACACTCGCACAATCTGACATCGATGAAGTGACAGACCCACCACCAAAAGGATGACTGAGCAAACTCACACCGGCTACTACCACCAAATGAATGATAGAGCAAAACAATCGCACAATCAGACATCGACGAAATGACAGAACCACTACCAAAAGGATGACGGAGCAAACTCACACCAGCTACTAAAACCAAAAGGATGATAGAGCAAAACAAATTTGCACAATCTAGCATTAACGAAATCACAGACTCACCACCAAAAGGATGACGCAGCAAACTTACACCGGCTATTACCACCAAAAGGATGATAGAGCAAAACACACTCGCACAATCTAACATCGATGAAATGACAGACCCACCACCAAAAGGATGACTGAGCAAACTCAAACCAGTTACTACCACCAAAAGAATGATGGAGCAAAACACTGGCACAATCTAACATCGACGAAATGACAGACCCACCACCAAAAGGATGACGGAGTAAGCTCATACCGGCTACTAAAACCAAAAGGATGATAGAGAAAAACAAACTTTCACAATCTAGCATCGACGAAATGACAGACCCACCACCAAAAGGATGACGGAGCAAACTCACACCGGCTACTACCACCAAATGGATGATAGAACAAAAAACACTCGCACAATCTGACATCGACGAAATGACAGACTCACCACCAAAAGGACGACTGAGCGAACTCACATCGGCTACTATCACAAAAGGATGATAGAGCAAAACACACTCGCAGAATCTGACATCGATGAAATGACAGACCCACGACCAAAAGGATGACGGAGCAAACTCACACCGGTTACTACCACCAAAAGAATGATGGAGCAAAACACTGGCACAATCTAACATCGACGAAATGACGGACCCACCACCACAAGGATGACGCAGCAAACTCATACCGGATACTAAAACCAAAAGGATGATAGAGAAAAATAAACTCGCACAATCTAGCATCGAAGAAATCACAGACCCACCACCAAAAGGATGACGGAGCAAACTCACACCGGCTACTACCACCAAATGGATTATAGAGAAAAACAATCGCACAATATGGCATCGACGAAATGACAGACCCACAAGAAAAAGGATGACGGAGCGAACTCACAACGGCTTCTACCACCAAAAGGATGATAGAGCAAAACACACTCACACAATCTGACATTGACGAAATGACAGACCCACCACCAAAAGGATGACAGAGCTAACTAAAACCGGCTACTACCACCAAAAGGATGATAGAGCAAAACACACTCGCACAATCTGACATCGATGAAATGACAGACCCACCACCAAAAGGATGACTGAGAAAACTCACACTGGCTACTACCACCAAAAGAATGATAGAGCAAAACACTCGCACAATCTGACATCGAAGAAATGACAGACTCACCACTAAAAGGATGATGGAGCGAATTCACAGCCGACTATTATCACCAAAAGGATGATAGAGCAACACACACTCGCACAATTTGAAATCGATGAAATGACAGACCCACCACCAAAACGATGAAGGAGCGAACTCACAACGACTACCACCACCAAGAGGATGATAGAGCAAAACACACCCGCACAATCTCAAATCGACAAAATGGCAGACCCTCAACCAAAAGGATAACTGAGCAAAGTCACACTGACTACTACCACCAAAAGTATGATAGAGAAAAACACACTCGCACCATCTGACATCGATGAAATGACAGACCCGTCACCAAAAGGATTACTGAGCAAACTCACACCAGCTACTACCTCTAAAAGGATGATAGGGTAAAACACACTCGCACAATCTGACATCGATGAAGTGACAGACCCACCACCAAAAGGATGACTGAGCAAACTCACACCGGCTACTACCACCAAATGAATGATAGAGCAAAACAATCGCACAATCAGACATCGACGAAATGACAGAACCACTACCAAAAGGATGACGGAGCAAACTCACACCAGCTACTAAAACCAAAAGGATGATAGAGCAAAACAAATTTGCACAATCTAGCATTAACGAAATCACAGACTCACCACCAAAAGGATGACGCAGCAAACTTACACCGGCTATTACCACCAAAAGGATGATAGAGCAAAACACACTCGCACAATCTAACATCGATGAAATGACAGACCCACCACCAAAAGGATGACTGAGCAAACTCAAACCAGTTACTACCACCAAAAGAATGATGGAGCAAAACACTGGCACAATCTAACATCGACGAAATGACAGACCCACCACCAAAAGGATGACGGAGTAAGCTCATACCGGCTACTAAAACCAAAAGGATGATAGAGAAAAACAAACTTTCACAATCTAGCATCGACGAAATGACAGACCCACCACCAAAAGGATGACGGAGCAAACTCACACCGGCTACTACCACCAAATGGATGATAGAACAAAAAACACTCGCACAATCTGACATCGACGAAATGACAGACTCACCACCAAAAGGACGACTGAGCGAACTCACATCGGCTACTATCACAAAAGGATGATAGAGCAAAACACACTCGCAGAATCTGACATCGATGAAATGACAGACCCACGACCAAAAGGATGACGGAGCAAACTCACACCGGTTACTACCACCAAAAGAATGATGGAGCAAAACACTGGCACAATCTAACATCGACGAAATGACGGACCCACCACCACAAGGATGACGCAGCAAACTCATACCGGATACTAAAACCAAAAGGATGATAGAGAAAAATAAACTCGCACAATCTAGCATCGAAGAAATCACAGACCCACCACCAAAAGGATGACGGAGCAAACTCACACCGGCTACTACCACCAAATGGATTATAGAGAAAAACAATCGCACAATATGGCATCGACGAAATGACAGACCCACAAGAAAAAGGATGACGGAGCGAACTCACAACGGCTTCTACCACCAAAAGGATGATAGAGCAAAACACACTCACACAATCTGACATTGACGAAATGACAGACCCACCACCAAAAGGATGACAGAGCTAACTAAAACCGGCTACTACCACCAAAAGGATGATAGAGCAAAACACACTCGCACAATCTGACATCGATGAAATGACAGACCCACCACCAAAAGGATGACTGAGAAAACTCACACTGGCTACTACCACCAAAAGAATGATAGAGCAAAACACTCGCACAATCTGACATCGAAGAAATGACAGACTCACCACTAAAAGGATGATGGAGCGAATTCACAGCCGACTATTATCACCAAAAGGATGATAGAGCAACACACACTCGCACAATTTGAAATCGATGAAATGACAGACCCACCACCAAAACGATGAAGGAGCGAACTCACAACGACTACCACCACCAAGAGGATGATAGAGCAAAACACACCCGCACAATCTCAAATCGACAAAATGGCAGACCCTCAACCAAAAGGATAACTGAGCAAAGTCACACTGACTACTACCACCAAAAGTATGATAGAGAAAAACACACTCGCACCATCTGACATCGATGAAATGACAGACCCGTCACCAAAAGGATTACTGAGCAAACTCACACCAGCTACTACCTCTAAAAGGATGATAGGGTAAAACACACTCGCACAATCTGACATCGATGAAGTGACAGACCCACCACCAAAAGGATGACTGAGCAAACTCAAACCGGCTACTACCACCAAATGAATGATAGAGCAAAACAATCGCACAATCAGACATCGACGAAATGACAGAACCACTACCAAAAGGATGACGGAGCAAACTCACACCAGCTACTAAAACCAAAAGGATGATAGAGCAAAACAAATTTGCACAATCTAGCATTAACGAAATCACAGACTCACCACCAAAAGGATGACGCAGCAAACTTACACCGGCTATTACCACCAAAAGGATGATAGAGCAAAACACACTCGCACAATCTAACATCGATGAAATGACAGACCCACCACCAAAAGGATGACTGAGCAAACTCAAACCAGTTACTACCACCAAAAGAATGATGGAGCAAAACACTGGCACAATCTAACATCGACGAAATGACAGACCCACCACCAAAAGGATGACGGAGTAAGCTCATACCGGCTACTAAAACCAAAAGGATGATAGAGAAAAACAAACTTTCACAATCTAGCATCGACGAAATGACAGACCCACCACCAAAAGGATGACGGAGCAAACTCACACCGGCTACTACCACCAAATGGATGATAGAACAAAAAACACTCGCACAATCTGACATCGACGAAATGACAGACTCACCACCAAAAGGACGACTGAGCGAACTCACATCGGCTACTATCACAAAAGGATGATAGAGCAAAACACACTCGCAGAATCTGACATCGATGAAATGACAGACCCACAACCAAAAGGATGACGGAGCAAACTCACACCGGTTACTACCACCAAAAGAATGATGGAGCAAAACACTGGCACAATCTAACATCGACGAAATGACGGACCCACCACCACAAGGATGACGCAGCAAACTCATACCGGATACTAAAACCAAAAGGATGATAGAGAAAAATAAACTCGCACAATCTAGCATCGAAGAAATCACAGACCCACCACCAAAAGGATGACGGAGCAAACTCACACCGGCTACTACCACCAAATGGATTATAGAGAAAAACAATCGCACAATATTGCATCGACGAAATGACAGACCCACAAGAAAAAGGATGACGGAGCGAACTCACAACGGCTTCTACCACCAAAAGGATGATAGAGTAAAACACACTCACACAATCTGACATTGACGAAATGACAGACCCACCACCAAAAGGATGACAGAGCTAACTAAAACCGGCTACTACCACCAAAAGGATGATAGAGCAAAACACACTCGCACAATCTGACATCGATGAAATGACAGACCCACCACCAAAAGGATGACTGAGAAAACTCACACTGGCTACTACCACCAAAAGAATGATAGAGCAAAACACTCGCACAATCTGACATCGAAGAAATGACAGACTCACCACCAAAAGGATGATGGAGCGAATTCACAGCCGACTATTATCACCAAAAGGATGATAGAGCAACACACACTCGCACAATTTGAAATCGATGAAATGACAGACCCACCACCAAAACGATGAAGGAGCGAACTCACAACGACTACCACCACCAAGAGGATGATAGAGCAAAACACACCCGCACAATCTAAAATCGACAAAATGGCAGACCCACAACTAAAAGGATAACTGAGCAAAGTCACACCGACTACTACCACCAAAAGTATGATAGAGAAAAACACACTCGCACCATCTGACATCGATGAAATGACAGACCCACCACCAAAAGGATTACTGAGCAAACTCACACCAACTACTACCACCAAATGAATGATAGAGCAAAACAATCGCACAATCAGACATCGACGAAATGACAGAGCCACTACCAAAAGGATGACGGAGCAAACTCACACCAGCTACTAAAACATAAAGGATGATAGAGCAAAACAAATTTGCACAATCTAGCATTGACGAAATCACAGACTCACGACCAAAAGGATGACGGAGCAAACTTACACCGGCTACTATCACAAAAGGATGATAGAGCAAAACACACTCGCACAATCTGACATCGATGAAATGACAGACCCACGACCAAAAGGATGACGGAGAAAACTCACACTAGTTACTACCACCAAAAGAATGATGGAGCAAAACACTGGCACAATCTAACATCGACGAAATGACGGACCCACCACCACAAGGATGACGCAGCAAACTCATACCGGATACTAAAACCAAAAGGATGATAGAGAAAAATAAACTCGCATAATCTAGCATCGACGAAATCACAGACCCACCACCAAAAGGATGACGGAGCAAACTCACACCGGCTACTACCACCAAATGGATTATGGAGCAAAACAATCGCTCAATCTGGCATCGACGAAATGACAGACCCACAACCAAAAGGATGGCGGAGCGAACTCACACCGACTACTACCACCAAAAGGATGATAGAGTAAAACACACTCACATAATCTAACATAGACGAAATGATAGACCCACCACCATAAGGATGACAAAGCTAACTCACACCGGCTACTACCACCAAAAGTATGATAGAGCAAAACACACTCGCACAATCTGACATCGATGAAATGACAGACCCACCACCAAAAGGATGAATGAGCAAACTCACACCGGTTACTACCACCAAAAGAATGATGGAGCGAAACACTGGCACAATCTAACATCGACGAAATGACAGACCCACCACCAAAAGGCTGACGGAGCAAACTCATACGGGCTACTAAAACCAAAAGGATGATAGAGAAAAACAAACTCGCATAATCTAGCATCGACGAAATCACAGACCCACCACCAAAACAATGACGGAGCAAACTCACACCGGCTACTACCACCAAATGGATTATAGAGAAAAACAATCGCACAATCTGGCATCGACGAAATAACAGACCCACAACCAAAAGGATGACGAAGCGAACTCACACCGGCTACTACCACCGAAAGGATGATAGAGCAAAACACACTCACACAATCTGACATCAACAAAATGACAGACCCACCACCAAAAGGATGACAGAGCTAACTCACACCGGCTACTACCACCAAAAGGATGATAGAGCAAAACACACTAGCACAATCTGACATCGATGAAATGACAGACTCACCACCAAAAGGATGACTGAGCGAACTCACACCGGCTACTATCACAAAAGGATGATAGAGCAAAACACACTCGTACAATCTAACATCGATGAAATGACGGACTCACCACCAAAAGAATGACTGAGCGAACTCACACCGGCTACTACAACAAAAGGATGATAGAGCAAAACACACTCGCACAATCTGACATCGATGAAATGACAGACCCACCACCAAAAGGATGAATGAGCAAACTCACACCGGTTACTACCACCAAAAGAATGATGGAGCAAAACACTGGCACAATCTAACATCGACAAAATGACAGAACCACCACCAAAAGGATGACGGAGCAAACTCATACCGGCTACTAAAACCAAAAGGATGATAGAGAAAAACAAACTTGCACAATCTAACACCAATAAAATGACAGACCCACGACCAAAAGGATGACGCAGCAAACTCACACCGGCTAATACCACCAAAAGGATGAGAGAGCAAAAAACACTCGCACAATTTGACATCGACGAAATGATAGACCCACCACCAAAAGGATGACTGAGCGAACTCACACTGGCTACTATCACAAAAGGATGATAGAGCAAAACACACTCGCACAATCTGACATCGATGAATTGACAGACCCACCACCAAAAGGATGACGGAGCAAACTCACACCGGTTACTACCACCAAAAGAATGATGGAGCAAAACACTGGCACAATCTAACATCGACGAAATGACAGACCCACAACCAAAAGGCTGACGGAGCAAACTCATACGGGCTACTAAAACCAAAAGGATGATAGAGAAAAACAAACTCACACAATCTAGCATCGACGAAATCACAGACCCACCACCAAAAGGATGACGGAGCAAACTCACACCGGCTACTACCACCAAATGGATTATAGAGAAAAACAATCGCACAATCTGGCATCGACGAAATAACAGACCCACAACCAAAAGGATGACGAAGCGAACTCACACCGGCTACTACCACCGAAAGGATGATAGAGCAAAACACACTCACACAATCTGACATCAACGAAATGACAGACCCACCACCAAAAGGATGACAGAGCTAACTCACACCGGCTACTACCACCAAAAGGATGATAGAGCAAAACACACTAGCACAATCTGACATCGATGAAATGACAGACTCACCACCAAAAGGATGACTGAGCGAACTCACACCGGCTACTATCACAAAAGGATGATAGAGCAAAACACACTCGTACAATCTAACATCGATGAAATGACGGACTCACCACCAAAAGAATGACTGAGCGAACTCACACCGGCTACTACAACAAAAGGATGATAGAGCAAAACACACTCGCACAATCTGACATCGATGAAATGACAGACCCACCACCAAAAGGATGAATGAGCAAACTCACACCGGTTACTACCACCAAAAGAATGATGGAGCAAAACACTGGCACAATCTAACATCGACAAAATGACAGAACCACCACCAAAAGGATGACGGAGCAAACTCATACCGGCTACTAAAACCAAAAGGATGATAGAGAAAAACAAACTTGCACAATCTAACACCAATAAAATGACAGACCCACGACCAAAAGGATGACGCAGCAAACTCACACCGGCTAATACCACCAAATGGATGAGAGAGCAAAAAACACTCGCACAATTTGACATCGACGAAATGACAGACTCATCACCAAAAGGATGACTGAGCGAACTCACATTGGCTACTATCACAAAAGGATGATAGAGCAAAACACACTTGCACAATCTGACATCGATGAATTGACAGACCCATGACCAAAAGGATGACGGAGCAAACTCACACCGGTTACTACCACCAAAAGAATGATGGAGCAAAACACTGGCACAATCTAACATCGACCAAATGACCGACCCACAACCAAAAGGATGACGGAGCAAACTCATACCGCCTACTAACACCAAAAGGATGATAGAGAAAAACAAACTCACACAATCTAGCATTGACGAAATCACAGACACACCACCAAAAGGATGACAGAGCAAACTCACACCGGCTACTACCACCAAATGGATTATAGAGCAAAACAATCGCATAATATGGCATCGAAGAAATGACAGACCCACAACCAAAAGGATGACGGAGCAAACTCATACCGGCTACTACCACCAAAAGGATGATAGATCAAAACACACACACAATCTGACATCGACGAAATGACAGACCCACCACCAAAAGGATGACAGAGCTAACTCACACCGGCTACTACCACCAAAAGGATGATAGAGCAAAATACAGTCGCACAATCTGACATCGATGAAATGACAGACCCACCACCAAAAGGATGACTGAGCAAACGCACACTGGCTACTACCACCAAAAGAATGATAGAGTAAAACACTCGCACAATCTGACATCGAAGAAATGACAGACTGACCACCAAAAGGATGATGGAGCGAATTCACAGCCACTTATTATCACCAAAAGGATGATAGAGCAACACAGACTCGCTCAATCTGAAATCGATGTAATGACAGACCCACCACCAAAACGATGAAGGAGCGAACTCACAATGACTACCACCACCAAAAGGATGATAGAGCAAAACACACCCGCACAATCTAAAATCGACAAAATGGCAGACCCACAACCAAAAGGATAACTGAGCAAACTCACACCAGCTACTACCACCAAAAGTATGATAGAGAAAAACACACTCGCACAATCTGACATGGATGAAATGATAGACCCACCACCAAAAGGATGACTGAGCAAACTCACACCGGCTACTACCACCAAATGAATGATAGAGCAAAACAATCGCACAATCTGACATCGACGAAATGACAGAGCCACTACCAAAAGGATGACGGAGCAAACTCACACCAGCTACTAAAACGAAAAGGATGATAGAGCAAAACAAATTTGCACAATCTAGCATTGACAAAATCACACACTCACCACCAAAAGGATGACGGAGCAAACTCACACTGGCTACTACCACCAAAAGGATGATAGAGCAAAACACACTCGCACTGTCTAACATCGATGAAATTCTAGACCCACCACCAAAAGGATGACTGAGCAAGCTCAAACCGGTTACTACCACCAAAAGAATGATGGAGCAAAACACTAGCACAATCTAACATCGACGAAATGACAGACCCACCACCAAAAGGATGACGGAGCAAACTCATACCGGCTACTAAAACCAAAAGGATGATAGAGAAAAACAAACTTGCACAATCTAGCATCGACGAAATGACAGACCCACCACCAAAAGGATGACGGAGCCAACTCACACGGGCTACTACCACCAAATGGGTGATAGAGCAAAAAAAAATAGCACAATCTGACATCGACGAAATGACAGACTCCCCACCAAAAGGATGACTGAGCGAACTCACACCGGCTACTATCACAAAAGGATGATAGAGCAAAACACACTCGCACAATCTGACATCGATGAAATGACAGACCCACGACAAAAAGGATGACGGAGCAAACTCACACCGGTTACTACCACCAAAAGAATGATGGAGCAAAACACTGGCACAATCTAACATCGACGAAATGACGGACCCACCACCACAAGGATGACGGAGCAAACTCATACCGGCTACTAAAACCAAAAGGATGATAGAGAAAAATAAACTCGCACAATCTAGCATCGACGAAATCACAGACCCACCACCAAAAGGATGACGGAGCAAACTCACACCAGCTACTACCACCAAATGGATTATGGAGCAAAACAATCGCTCAATCTGGCATCGACGAAATGACAGACCCACAACCAAAAGGATGGCGGAGCGAACTCACACCGACTACTACCACCAAAAGGATGATAGAGTAAAACACACTCACACAATCTAACATAGACGAAATGATAGACCCACCACCATAAGGATGACAAAGCTAACTCACACCGGCTACTACAACCAAAAGGATGATAGAGCAAAACACACTCGCACAATCTGACATCGATGAAATGACAGACCCACCACCAAAAGGATGAATGAGCAAACTCACACCGGTTACTACCACCAAAAGAATGATGGAGCGAAACACTGGCACAATCTAACATCGACGAAATGACAGACCCACCACCAAAAGGCTGACGGAGCAAACTCATACGGGCTACTAAAACCAAAAGGATGATAGAGAAAAACAAACTCGCATAATCTAGCATTGACGAAATCACAGACCCACCACCAAAACAATGACGGAGCAAACTCACACCAGCTACTACCACCAAATGGATTATAGAGAAAAACAATCGCACAATCTGGCATCGACGAAATGACAGACCCACAACCAAAAGGATGACGAAGCGAACTCACACCGGCTACTACCACCAAAAGGATGATAGAGCAAAACACACTCACACAATCTGACATCAACGAAATGACAGACCCACCACCAAAAGGATGACAGAGCTAACTCACACCGGCTACTACCACCAAAAGGATGATAGAGCAAAACACACTAGCACAATCTGACATCGATGAAATGACAGACTCACCACCAAAAGGATGACTGAGCGAACTCACACTGGCTACTATCACAAAAGGATGATAGAGCAAAACACACTCGTACAATCTAACATCGATTAAATGACGGACTCACCACCAAAAGAATGACTGAGCGAACTCACACCGGCTACTATCACAAAAGGATGATAGAGCAAAACACACTCGGACAATCTGACATCGATGAAATGATAGACCCACCACCAAAAGGATGAATGAGCAAACTCACACCGGTTACTACCACCAAAAGAATGATGGAGCAAAACACTGGCACAATCTAACATCGACAAAATGACAGAACCACCACCAAAAGGATGACGGAGCAAACTCATACCGGCTACTAAAACTAAAAGGATGATAGAGCAAAACACACCCGCACAATCTCAAATCGACAAAATGGCAGACCCACAACCAAAAGGATAACTGAGCAAACTCACACCAGCTACTACCACCAAAAGTATGATAGAGAAAAACACACTCGCACAATCTGACATTGATGAAATGACAGACCCACCACCAAAAGGATGACTGAGCAAACTCACACCGGCTACTACCACCAAATGAATGATAGAGCAAAACAATCGCACAATCTGACATCGACGAAATGACATTGCCACTACCAAAAGGATGACGGAGCAAACTCACACCAGCTACTAAAACCAAAAGGATGATAGAGCAAAACAAATTTGCACAATCTAGCATTGACGAAATCACACACTCACCACCAAAAGGATGACGGAGCAAACTCACACCGGCTACTACCACCAAAAGGATGATAGAGCAAAACACACTCGCACTGTCTAACATCGATGAAATGACAGACCCACCACCAAAAGGATGACTGAGCAAGCTCAAACCGGTTACTACCACCAAAAGAATGATGGAGCAAAACACTGGCACAATCTAACATCGACGAAATGACAGATCTACCACCAAAAGGATGACGGAGCAAACTCATACCGGCTACTAAAACCAAAATGATGATACAGAAAAACAAACTTGAACAATCTAGCATCGACGAAATGACAGACCCACCACCAAAAGGATGACGGAGCAAACTCACACCGGCTACTACCACCAAATAGGTGATAGAGCAAAAAACACTAGCACAATCTGACATCGACGAAATGACAGACTCCCCACCAAAAGGATGACTGAGCGAACTCACACCGGCTACTATCACAAAAGGATGATAGAGCAAAACACACTCGCAAAATCTGACATCGATGAAATGACAGACCCACGACCAAAAGGATGACGGAGCAAACTCACACCGGTTACTACCACCAAAAGAATGATGGAGCAAAACACTGGCACAATCTAACATCGACGAAATGACGGACCCACCACCAAAAGGATGACGGAGCAAACTCATACCGGCTACTAAAACCAAAAGGATGATAGAGAAAAATAAACTCCCACAATCTAGCATCGACGAAATCACAGACCCACCACCAAAAGGATGACGGAGCAAACTCACACCGGCTACTACCACCAAATGGATTATGGAGCAAAACAATCGCTCAATCTGACATCGACGAAATGACAGACCCACAACCAAAAGGATGACGGAGCCAACTCACACCGACTACTACCACCAAAAGGATGATAGAGCAAAACACACTCACACAATGTGACATAGACGAAATGATAGACCCACCACCAAAAGGATGACAAAGCTAACTCACACCGGCTACTACCACCAAAAGAATGATGGAGCAAAACACTGGCACAATCTAACATCGACGAAATGACAGACCCACCACCAAAAGGATGACGGAGCAAACTCATACCGGCTACTAAAAGTAAAAGGATGATAGAGAAAAACAAACTTGCACAATCTAGCATCGACGAAATGGCAGACCCACCACCAAAACGATGACGGAGCAAACTCACACCGGCTACTACCACCAAATGGGTGATAGAGCAAAAAACACAAGCACAATCTGACATCGACGAAATGACAGACTCACCACCAAAAGGATGACTGAGCGAACTCACACCGGCTACTATCCCAAAAGGATGATAGAGAAAAACACACTCGCACAATCTGACATCGATGAAATGACAGACCCGCGACCAAAAGGATGACGGAGCAAACTCACACCGGTTACTACCACCAAAAGAATGATGGAGAAAAACACTGGCACAATCTAACATCGACGAAATGACGGACCCACCACCACAAGGATGACGGAGCAAACTCATACCGGCTACTAAAACCAAAAAGATGATAGAGAAAAATAAACTCGCACAATCTAGCATCGACGAAATCACAGACCCACCACCAAAAGGATGACGGAGCAAACTCACACCGGCTACTACCACCAAATGGATTATGGAGCAAAACAATCGCTCAATCTGACATCGACGAAATGACAGACCCACAACCAAAAGGATGACGGAGCCAACTCACACCGACTACTACCAGCAAAAGGATGATAGAGCAAAACACACTCGCACTGTCTAACATCGATGAAATGACAGACCCACCACCAAAAGGATGACTGAGCAAACTCAAACCGGTTACTACCACCAAAAGAATGATGGAGCAAAACACTGGCACAATCTAACATCGACGAAATGACAGACCCACCACCAAAAGGATGACGGAGCAAACTCATACCGGCTACTAAAACCAAAAGGATGATAGAGAAAAACAAACTTGCACAATCTAGCATCGACGAAATGACAGACCCACCACCAAAAGGATGACGAAGCAAACTCACATCGGCTACTACCACCAAAAGGATGATAGAGCAAAACACACTCACACAATCTGACATCGACGAAATGACAGACTCATCACCAAAAGGATGACTGAGCGAACTCACACCGGCTACTATCACAAAAGGATGATAGAGCAAAACACACTCGCACAATCTGACATCGATGAAATGACAGACCCACGACCAAAAGGATGATGGAGCAAACTCACACCGGTTACTACCACCAAAAGAATGATGGAGCAAAACACTGGCACAATCTAACATCGACGAAATGACGGACCCACCACCACAAGGATGACGGAGCAAACTCATACCGGCTACTAAAACCAAAAGGATGATAGAGAAAAATAAACTCGCACAATCTAGCATCGACGAAATTATAGACCCACCACCAAAAGGATGACGGAGCAAACTCACACCGGCTACTACCACCAAATGGATTATGGAGCAAAACAATCGCTCAATCTGACATCGACGAAATGACAGACCCACAACCAAAAGGATGACGGAGCCAACTCACATCGACTACTACCACCAAAAGGATGATAGAGCAAAACAGACTCGCACTGTCTAACATCGATGAAATGACAGACCCACCACCAAAAGGATGACTGAGCAAACTCAAACCAGTTACTACCACCAAAAGAATGATGGAGCAAAATACTGGCACAATCTAACATCGACGAAATGACAGACCCACCACCAAAAGGATGACGGAGCAAACTCATACCGGCTACTAAATCCAAAAGGATGATAGAGAAAAACAAACTTGCACAATCTAGCATCGACGAAATGACAAACCCACCACCAAAAGGATGACGGAGCAAACTCACACTGGCTACTACCACCAAATGGGTGATAGAGCAAAAAACACTAGCACAATCTGACATCAACGAAATGACAGACTCACCACCAAAAGGATGACTGAGCGAACTCACACCGGCTACTATCACAAAAGGATGATAGAGCAAAACACACTCGCATAATCTGACATCGATGAAATGACAGACCCACGACCAAAAGGATGACGGAGCAAACTCACACCGGTTACTACCACCAAAAGAATGATGGAGCAAAACACTGGCACAATCTAACATCGACGAAATGACGGACCCACCACCACAAGGATGACGGAGCAAACTCATACCGACTACTAAAACCAAAAGGATGATAGAGAAAAATAAACTCGCACAATCTAGCATCGACGAAATCATAGACCCACCACCAAAAGGATGACGGAGCAAACTCACACCGGCTACTACCACCAAATGGATTATGGAGCAAAACAATCGCTCAATCTGACATCGACGAAATGACAGACCCACAACCAAAAGGATGACGGAGCCAACTCACACCGACTACTACCACCAAAAGGATGATAGAGCAAAACACACTCACACAATCTGACATAGACGAAATGATAGATCCACCACCAAAAGGATGACAAAGCTAACTCACACCGGCTACTACCACCAAAAGAATGATGGAGCAAAACACTGGCACAATCTAACATCGACGAAATGACAGACCCACCACCAAAAGGATGACGGAGCAAACTCATACCGGCTACTAAAACCAAAAGGATGATAGAGAAAAACAAACTTGCACAATCTAGCATCGACGAAATGACAGACCCACCACCAAAAGGATGACAGAGCAAACTCACACCGGCTACTACCACCAAATGGGTGATAGAGCAAAAAACACTAGCACAATCAGACATCGACGAAATGACAGACTCACCACCAAAAGGATGACTGAGCGAACTCACACCGGCTACTATCACAAAAGGATGATAGAGCAAAACACACTCGCACAATCTGACATCGATGAAATGACAGACCCACGACCAAAAGGATGACGAGCAAACTCACACCGGTTACTACCACCAAAAGAATGATGGAGCAAAACACTGGCACAATCTAACATCGACGAAATGACGGACCCACAACCACAAGGATGACGGAGCAAACTCATACCGGCTACTAAAACCAAAAGGATGATAGAGAAAAATAAACTCGCACAATCTAGCATCGACGAAATCACAGACCCACCACCAAAAGGATGACGGAGCAAACTCACACCGGCTACTACCACCAAATGGATTATGTAGCAAAACAATCGCTCAATCTGACATCGACGAAATGGCAGACCCACAACCAAAAGGATGACGGAGCCAACTCACACCGACTACTACCACCAAAAGGATGATAGAGCAAAACACACTCACACAATCTGACATAGACGAAATGATAGACCCACCACCAAAAGTATGACAAAGCAAACTCACACCGGCTACTACCACCAAAAGGATGATAGAGCAAAACACACTCCCACAATCTGACATCGATGAAATGACAGACCCACCACCCAAAGGATGAATGAGCAAACTCACACCGTTTACTACCACCAAAAGAATGATGGAGCGAAACACTGGAACAATCTAACATCGACGAAATGATAGACCCACCACCAAAAGGATGACGGAGCAAACTCATACCGGCTACTAAAACCAAAAGGATGATAGAGAAAAACAAACTTGCACAATCTAGCATCGACGAAATGACAGACCCACCACCAAAAGGATGACGGAGCAAACTCACACCGGCTACTACCACCAAATGGGTGATAGAGCAAAAAACACTAGCACAATCTGACATCGACGAAATAACAGACTCACCACCAAAAGGATGACTGAGCGAACTCACACCGGCTACTATCACAAAAGGATGATAGAGCAAAACACACTCGCACAATCTGACATCGATGAAATGACAGACCCACGACCAAAAGGATGACGGAGCAAACTCACACCGGTTACTACCACCAAAAGAATGATGGAGCAAAACACTGGTACAATCTAACATCGACGAAATGACGGACCCACCACCACAAGGATGACGGAGCAAACTCATACCGACTACTAAAACCAAAAGGATGATAGAGAAAAATAAACTCGCACAATCTAGCATCGACGAAATCACAGACCCACCACCAAAAGACGGAGCAAACTCACACCGGCTACTACTACCAAATGGATTATGGAGCAAAACAATCGCTCAATCTGACATCGACGAAATGACAGACCCACAACCAAAAGGATGACGGAGCCAACTCACACCGACTACTACCACCAAAAGGATGATAGAGCAAAACACACTCACACAATCTGACATAGACGAAATGATAGACCCACCACCAAAAGGATGACAAAGCTAACTCACACCGGCTACTACCACCAAAAGAATGATGGAGCAAAACACTGGCACAATCTAACATCGACGAAATGACAGACCCACCACCAAAAGGATGACAGAGCAAACTCATACCGGCTACTAAAACCAAAAGGATGATAGAGAAAAACAAACTTGCACAATCTAGCATCGACGAAATGACAGACCCACCACCAAAAGGATGACAGAGCAAACTCACACCGGCTACTACCACCAAATGGGTGATAGAGCAAAAAACACTAGCACAATCTGACATCGACGAAATGACAGACTCACCACCAAAAGGATGACTGATCGAACTCACACCGGCTACTATCACAAAAGGATGATAGAGCAAAACACACTCGCACAATCTGACATCGATGAAATGACAGACCCACGACCAAAAGGATGACGGAGCACACTCACACCGGTTACTACCACCAAAAGAATGATGGAGCAAAACACTGGCACAATCTAACATCGACGAAATGACGGACCCACCACCACAAGGATGACGGAGCAAACTCATACCGGCTACTAAAACCAAAAGGATGATAGAGAAAAATAAACTCGCACAATCTAGCATCAACGAAATCACAGACCCACCACCAAAAGGATGACGGAGCAAACTCACACCGACTACTACCACCAAATGGATTATGTAGCAAAACAATCGCTCAATCTGACATCGACGAAATGGCAGACCCACAACCAAAAGGATGACGGAGCCAACTCACACCGACTACTACCACCAAAAGGATGATAGAGCAAAACACACTCACACAATCTGACATAGACGAAATGATAGACCCACCACCAAAAGTATGACAAAGCAAACTCACACCGGCTACTACCACCAAAAGGATGATAGAGCAAAACACACTCCCACAATCTGACATCGATGAAATGACAGACCCACCACCCAAAGGATGAATGAGCAAACTCACACCGTTTACTACCACCAAAAGAATGATGGAGCGAAACACTGGAACAATCTAACATCGACGAAATGATAGACCCACCACCAAAAGGATGACGGAGCAAACTCATACCGGCTACTAAAACCAAAAGGATGATAGAGAAAAACAAACTTGCACAATCTAGCATCGACGAAATGACAGACCCACCACCAAAAGGATGACGGAGCAAACTCACACCGGCTACTACCACCAAATGGGTGATAGAGCAAAAAACACTAGCACAATCTGACATCTTCGAAATGACAGACTCACCACCAAAAGGATGACTGAGCGAACTCACACCGGCTACTATCACAAAAGGATGATAGAGCAAAACACACTCGCACAATCTGACATCGATGAAATGACAGACCCACGACCAAAAGGATGACGGAGCAAACTCACACCGGTTACTACCACCAAAAGAATGATGGAGCAAAACACTGGTACAATCTAACATCGACGAAATGACGGACCCACCACCACAAGGATGACGGAGCAAACTCATACCGACTACTAAAACCAAAAGGATGATAGAGAAAAATAAACTCGCACAATCTAGCATCGACGAAATCACAGATCCACCACCAAAAGACGGAGCAAACTCACACCGGCTACTACTACCAAATGGATTATGGAGCAAAACAATCGCTCAATCTGACATCGACGAAATGACAGACCCACAACCAAAAGGATGACGGAGCCAACTCACACCGACTACTACCACCAAAAGGATGATAGAGCAAAACACACTCACACAATCTGACATAGACGAAATGATAGACCCACCACCAAAAGGATGACAAAGCTAACTCACACCGGCTACTACCACCAAAAGAATGATGGAGCAAAACACTGGCACAATCTAACATCGACGAAATGACAGACCCACCACCAAAAGGATGACAGAGCAAACTCATACCGGCTACTAAAACCAAAAGGATGATAGAGAAAAACAAACTTGCACAATCTAGCATCGACGAAATGACAGACCCACCACCAAAAGGATGACAGAGCAAACTCACACCGGCTACTACCACCAAATGGGTGATAGAGCAAAAAACACTAGCACAATCTGACATCGACGAAATGACAGACTCACCACCAAAAGGATGACTGATCGAACTCACACCGGCTACTATCACAAAAGGATGATAGAGCAAAACACACTCGCACAATCTGACATCGATGAAATGACAGACCCACGACCAAAAGGATGACGGAGCACACTCACACCGGTTACTACCACCAAAAGAATGATGGAGCAAAACACTGGCACAATCTAACATCGACGAAATGACGGACCCACCACCACAAGGATGACGGAGCAAACTCATACCGGCTACTAAAACCAAAAGGATGATAGAGAAAAATAAACTCGCACAATCTAGCATCAACGAAATCACAGACCCACCACCAAAAGGATGACGGAGCAAACTCACACCGACTACTACCACCAAATGGATTATGTAGCAAAACAATCGCTCAATCTGACATCGACGAAATGGCAGACCCACAACCAAAAGGATGACGGAGCCAACTCACACCGACTACTACCACCAAAAGGATGATAGAGCAAAACACACTCACACAATCTGACATAGACGAAATGATAGACCCACCACCAAAAGTATGACAAAGCAAACTCACACCGGCTACTACCACCAAAAGGATGATAGAGCAAAACACACTCCCACAATCTGACATCGATGAAATGACAGACCCACCACCCAAAGGATGAATGAGCAAACTCACACCGTTTACTACCACCAAAAGAATGATGGAGCGAAACACTGGAACAATCTAACATCGACGAAATGATAGACCCACCACCAAAAGGATGACGGAGCAAACTCATACCGGCTACTAAAACCAAAAGGATGATAGAGAAAAACAAACTTGCACAATCTAGCATCGACGAAATGACAGACCCACCACCAAAAGGATGACGGAGCAAACTCACACCGGCTACTACCACCAAATGGGTGATAGAGCAAAAAACACTAGCACAATCTGACATCTTCGAAATGACAGACTCACCACCAAAAGGATGACTGAGCGAACTCACACCGGCTACTATCACAAAAGGATGATAGAGCAAAACACACTCGCACAATCTGACATCGATGAAATGACAGACCCACGACCAAAAGGATGACGGAGCAAACTCACACCGGTTACTACCACCAAAAGAATGATGGAGCAAAACACTGGTACAATCTAACATCGACGAAATGACGGACCCACCACCACAAGGATGACGGAGCAAACTCATACCGACTACTAAAACCAAAAGGATGATAGAGAAAAATAAACTCGCACAATCTAGCATCGACGAAATCACAAACCCACCACCAAAAGACGGAGCAAACTCACACCGGCTACTACTACCAAATGGATTATGGAGCAAAACAATCGCTCAATCTGACATCGACGAAATGACAGACCCACAACCAAAAGGATGACGGAGCCAACTCACACCGACTACTACCACCAAAAGGATGATAGAGCAAAACACACTCACACAATCTGACATAGACGAAATGATAGACCCACCACCAAAAGGATGACAAAGCTAACTCACACCGGCTACTACCACCAAAAGAATGATGGAGCAAAACACTGGCACAATCTAACATCGACGAAATGACAGACCCACCACCAAAAGGATGACAGAGCAAACTCATACCGGCTACTAAAACCAAAAGGATGATAGAGAAAAACAAACTTGCACAATCTAGCATCGACGAAATGACAGACCCACCACCAAAAGGATGACAGAGCAAACTCACACCGGCTACTACCACCAAATGGGTGATAGAGCAAAAAACACTAGCACAATCTGACATCGACGAAATGACAGACTCACCACCAAAAGGATGACTGAGCGAACTCACACCGGCTACTATCACAAAAGGATGATAGAGCAAAACACACTCGCACAATCTGACATCGATGAAATGACAGACCCACGACCAAAAGGATGACGGAGCAAACTCACACCGGTTACTACCACCAAAAGAATGATGGAGCAAAACACTGGTACAATCTAACATCGACGAAATGACGGACCCACCACCACAAGGATGACGGAGCAAACTCATACCGGCTACTAAAACCAAAAGGATGATAGAGAAAAATAAACTCGCACAATCTAGCATCAACGAAATCACAGACCCACCACCAAAAGGATGACGGAGCAAACTCACACCGACTACTACCACCAAATGGATTATGTAGCAAAACAATCGCTCAATCTGACATCGACGAAATGGCAGACCCACAACCAAAAGGATGACGGAGCCAACTCACACCGACTACTACCACCAAAAGGATGATAGAGCAAAACACACTCACACAATCTGACATAGACGAAATGATAGACCCACCACCAAAAGTATGACAAAGCAAACTCACACCGGCTACTACCACCAAAAGGATGATAGAGCAAAACACACTCCCACAATCTGACATCGATGAAATGACAGACCCACCACCCAAAGGATGAATGAGCAAACTCACACCGTTTACTACCACCAAAAGAATGATGGAGCGAAACACTGGAACAATCTAACATCGACGAAATGATAGACCCACCACCAAAAGGATGACGGAGCAAACTCATACCGGCTACTAAAACCAAAAGGATGATAGAGAAAAACAAACTTGCACAATCTAGCATCGACGAAATGACAGACCCACCACCAAAAGGATGACGGAGCAAACTCACACCGGCTACTACCACCAAATGGGTGATAGAGCAAAAAACACTAGCACAATCTGACATCTTCGAAATGACAGACTCACCACCAAAAGGATGACTGAGCGAACTCACACCGGCTACTATCACAAAAGGATGATAGAGCAAAACACACTCGCACAATCTGACATCGATGAAATGACAGACCCACGACCAAAAGGATGACGGAGCAAACTCACACCGGTTACTACCACCAAAAGAATGATGGAGCAAAACACTGGTACAATCTAACATCGACGAAATGACGGACCCACCACCACAAGGATGACGGAGCAAACTCATACCGACTACTAAAACCAAAAGGATGATAGAGAAAAATAAACTCGCACAATCTAGCATCGACGAAATCACAGACCCACCACCAAAAGACGGAGCAAACTCACACCGGCTACTACTACCAAATGGATTATGGAGCAAAACAATCGCTCAATCTGACATCGACGAAATGACAGACCCACAACCAAAAGGATGACGGAGCCAACTCACACCGACTACTACCACCAAAAGGATGATAGAGCAAAACACACTCACACAATCTGACATAGACGAAATGATAGACCCACCACCAAAAGGATGACAAAGCTAACTCACACCGGCTACTACCACCAAAAGAATGATGGAGCAAAACACTGGCACAATCTAACATCGACGAAATGACAGACCCACCACCAAAAGGATGACAGAGCAAACTCATACCGGCTACTAAAACCAAAAGGATGATAGAGAAAAACAAACTTGCACAATCTAGCATCGACGAAATGACAGACCCACCACCAAAAGGATGACAGAGCAAACTCACACCGGCTACTACCACCAAATGGGTGATAGAGCAAAAAACACTAGCACAATCTGACATCGACGAAATGACAGACTCACCACCAAAAGGATGACTGATCGAACTCACACCGGCTACTATCACAAAAGGATGATAGAGCAAAACACACTCGCACAATCTGACATCGATGAAATGACAGACCCACGACCAAAAGGATGACGGAGCACACTCACACCGGTTACTACCACCAAAAGAATGATGGAGCAAAACACTGGCACAATCTAACATCGACGAAATGACGGACCCACCACCACAAGGATGACGGAGCAAACTCATACCGGCTACTAAAACCAAAAGGATGATAGAGAAAAATAAACTCGCACAATCTAGCATCAACGAAATCACAGACCCACCACCAAAAGGATGACGGAGCAAACTCACACCGACTACTACCACCAAATGGATTATGTAGCAAAACAATCGCTCAATCTGACATCGACGAAATGGCAGACCCACAACCAAAAGGATGACGGAGCCAACTCACACCGACTACTACCACCAAAAGGATGATAGAGCAAAACACACTCACACAATCTGACATAGACGAAATGATAGACCCACCACCAAAAGTATGACAAAGCAAACTCACACCGGCTACTACCACCAAAAGGATGATAGAGCAAAACACACTCCCACAATCTGACATCGATGAAATGACAGACCCACCACCCAAAGGATGAATGAGCAAACTCACACCGTTTACTACCACCAAAAGAATGATGGAGCGAAACACTGGAACAATCTAACATCGACGAAATGATAGACCCACCACCAAAAGGATGACGGAGCAAACTCATACCGGCTACTAAAACCAAAAGGATGATAGAGAAAAACAAACTTGCACAATCTAGCATCGACGAAATGACAGACCCACCACCAAAAGGATGACGGAGCAAACTCACACCGGCTACTACCACCAAATGGGTGATAGAGCAAAAAACACTAGCACAATCTGACATCTTCGAAATGACAGACTCACCACCAAAAGGATGACTGAGCGAACTCACACCGGCTACTATCACAAAAGGATGATAGAGCAAAACACACTCGCACAATCTGACATCGATGAAATGACAGACCCACGACCAAAAGGATGATGGAGCAAACTCACACCGGTTACTACCACCAAAAGAATGATGGAGCAAAACACTGGTACAATCTAACATCGACGAAATGACGGACCCACCACCACAAGGATGACGGAGCAAACTCATACCGACTACTAAAACCAAAAGGATGATAGAGAAAAATAAACTCGCACAATCTAGCATCGACGAAATCACAAACCCACCACCAAAAGACGGAGCAAACTCACACCGGCTACTACTACCAAATGGATTATGGAGCAAAACAATCGCTCAATCTGACATCGACGAAATGACAGACCCACAACCAAAAGGATGACGGAGCCAACTCACACCGACTACTACCACCAAAAGGATGATAGAGCAAAACACACTCACACAATCTGACATAGACGAAATGATAGACCCACCACCAAAAGGATGACAAAGCTAACTCACACCGGCTACTACCACCAAAAGAATGATGGAGCAAAACACTGGCACAATCTAACATCGACGAAATGACAGACCCACCACCAAAAGGATGACAGAGCAAACTCATACCGGCTACTAAAACCAAAAGGATGATAGAGAAAAACAAACTTGCACAATCTAGCATCGACGAAATGACAGACCCACCACCAAAAGGATGACAGAGCAAACTCACACCGGCTACTACCACCAAATGGGTGATAGAGCAAAAAACACTAGCACAATCTGACATCGACGAAATGACAGACTCACCACCAAAAGGATGACTGATCGAACTCACACCGGCTACTATCACAAAAGGATGATAGAGCAAAACACACTCGCACAATCTGACATCGATGAAATGACAGACCCACGACCAAAAGGATGACGGAGCACACTCACACCGGTTACTACCACCAAAAGAATGATGGAGCAAAACACTGGCACAATCTAACATCGACGAAATGACGGACCCACCACCACAAGGATGACGGAGCAAACTCATACCGGCTACTAAAACCAAAAGGATGATAGAGAAAAATAAACTCGCACAATCTAGCATCAACGAAATCACAGACCCACCACCAAAAGGATGACGGAGCAAACTCACACCGGCTACTACCACCAAATGGATTATGTAGCAAAACAATCGCTCAATCTGACATCGACGAAATGGCAGACCCACAACCAAAAGGATGACGGAGCCAACTCACACCGACTACTACCACCAAAAGGATGATAGAGCAAAACACACTCACACAATCTGACATAGACGAAATGATAGACCCACCACCAAAAGGATGACAAAGCTAACTCACACCGGCTACTACCACCAAAAGGATGATAGAGCAAAACACACTCCCACAATCTGACATCGATGAAATGACAGACCCACCACCCAAAGGATGAATGAGCAAACTCACACCGTTTACTACCACCAAAAGAATGATGGAGCAAAACACTGGCACAATCTAACATCGACGAAATGACAGACCCACCACCAAAAGGATGACGGAGCAAACTCATACCGGCTACTAAAACCAAAAGGATGATAGAGAAAAACAAACTTGCACAATCTAGCATCGACGAAATGACAGACCCACCACCAAAAGGATGACGGAGCAAACTCACACTGGCTACTACCACCAAATGGGTGATAGAGCAAAAAACACTAGCACAATCTGACATCGACGAAACGACAGACTCACCACCAAAAGGATGACTGAGCGAACTCACACCGGCTACTATCACAAAAGGATGATAGAGCAAAACACACTCGCACAATCTGACATCGATGAAATGACAGACCCACAACCAAAAGGATGACGGAGCAAACTCACACCGGTTACTACCACCAAAAGAATGATGGAGCAAAACACTGGCACAATCTAACATCGACGAAATGACGGACCCACCACCACAAGGATGACGGAGCAAACTCATACAGACTACTAAAACCAAAAGGATGATAGAGAAAAATAAACTCGCACAATCTAGCATCGACGAAATCACAGACCCACCACCAAAAGGATGACGGAGCAAACTCACACCGGCTACTACTACCAAATGGATTATGGAGCAAAACAATCGCTCAATCTGACATCGAATAAATGACAGACCCACAACCAAAAGGATGACGGAGCCAACTCACACCGACTACTACCACCAAAAGGATGATAGAGCAAAACACACTCATACAATCTGACATAGACGAAATGATAGACCCACCACCAAAAGGATGACAAAGCTAACTCACACCGGCTACTACCACCAAAAGAATGATGGAGCAAAACACTGGCACAATCTAACATCGACGAAATGACAGACCCACCACCAAAAGGATGACAGAGCAAACTCATACCGGCTACTAAAACCAAAAGGATGATAGAGAAAAACAAACTTGCACAATCTAGCATCGACGAAATGACAGACCCACCACCAAAAGGATGACAGAGCAAACTCACACCGGCTACTACCACCAAATGGGTGATAGAGCAAAAAACACTAGCACAATCTGACATCGACGAAATGACAGACTCACCACCAAAAGGATGACTGATCGAACTCACACCGGCTACTATCACAAAAGGATGATAGAGCAAAACACACTCGCACAATCTGACATCGATGAAATGACAGACCCACGACCAAAAGGATGACGGAGCACACTCACACCGGTTACTACCACCAAAAGAATGATGGAGCAAAACACTGGCACAATCTAACATCGACGAAATGACGGACCCACCACCACAAGGATGACGGAGCAAACTCATACCGGCTACTAAAACCAAAAGGATGATAGAGAAAAATAAACTCGCACAATCTAGCATCAACGAAATCACAGACCCACCACCAAAAGGATGACGGAGCAAACTCACACCGGCTACTACCACCAAATGGATTATGTAGCAAAACAATCGCTCAATCTGACATCGACGAAATGGCAGACCCACAACCAAAAGGATGACGGAGCCAACTCACACCGACTACTACCACCAAAAGGATGATAGAGCAAAACACACTCACACAATCTGACATAGACGAAATGATAGACCCACCACCAAAAGGATGACAAAGCTAACTCACACCGGCTACTACCACCAAAAGGATGATAGAGCAAAACACACTCCCACAATCTGACATCGATGAAATGACAGACCCACCACCCAAAGGATGAATGAGCAAACTCACACCGTTTACTACCACCAAAAGAATGATGGAGCAAAACACTGGCACAATCTAACATCGACGAAATGACAGACCCACCACCAAAAGGATGACGGAGCAAACTCATACCGGCTACTAAAACCAAAAGGATGATAGAGAAAAACAAACTTGCACAATCTAGCATCGACGAAATGACAGACCCACCACCAAAAGGATGACGGAGCAAACTCACACTGGCTACTACCACCAAATGGGTGATAGAGCAAAAAACACTAGCACAATCTGACATCGACGAAACGACAGACTCACCACCAAAAGGATGACTGAGCGAACTCACACCGGCTACTATCACAAAAGGATGATAGAGCAAAACACACTCGCACAATCTGACATCGATGAAATGACAGACCCACAACCAAAAGGATGACGGAGCAAACTCACACCGGTTACTACCACCAAAAGAATGATGGAGCAAAACACTGGCACAATCTAACATCGACGAAATGACGGACCCACCACCACAAGGATGACGGAGCAAACTCATACAGACTACTAAAACCAAAAGGATGATAGAGAAAAATAAACTCGCACAATCTAGCATCGACGAAATCACAGACCCACCACCAAAAGGATGACGGAGCAAACTCACACCGGCTACTACTACCAAATGGATTATGGAGCAAAACAATCGCTCAATCTGACATCGAATAAATGACAGACCCACAACCAAAAGGATGACGGAGCCAACTCACACCGACTACTACCACCAAAAGGATGATAGAGCAAAACACACTCATACAATCTGACATAGACGAAATGATAGACCCACCACCAAAAGGATGACAAAGCTAACTCACACCGGCTACTACCACCAAAAGAATGATGGAGCAAAACACTGGCACAATCTAACATCGACGAAATGACAGACCCACCACCAAAAGGATGACAGAGCAAACTCATACCGGCTACTAAAACCAAAAGGATGATAGAGAAAAACAAACTTGCACAATCTAGCATCGACGAAATGACAGACCCACCACCAAAAGGATGACAGAGCAAACTCACACCGGCTACTACCACCATATGGGTGATAGAGCAAAAAACACTAGCACAATCTGACATCGACGAAATGACAGACTCACCACCAAAAGGATGACTGATCGAACTCACACCGGCTACTATCACAAAAGGATGATAGAGCAAAACACACTCGCACAATCTGACATCGATGAAATGACAGACCCACGACCAAAAGGATGACGGAGCACACTCACACCGGTTACTACCACCAAAAGAATGATGGAGCAAAACACTGGCACAATCTAACATCGACGAAATGACGGACCCACCACCACAAGGATGACGGAGCAAACTCATACCGCCTACTAAAACCAAAAGGATGATAGAGAAAAATAAACTCGCACAATCTAGCATCAACGAAATCACAGACCCACCACCAAAAGGATGACGGAGCAAACTCACACCGGCTACTACCACCAAATGGATTATGTAGCAAAACAATCGCTCAATCTGACATCGACGAAATGGCAGACCCACAACCAAAAGGATGACGGAGCCAACTCACACCGACTACTACCACCAAAAGGATGATAGAGCAAAACACACTCACACAATCTGACATAGACGAAATGATAGACCCACCACCAAAAGGATGACAAAGCTAACTCACACCGGCTACTACCACCAAAAGGATGATAGAGCAAAACACACTCCCACAATCTGACATCGATGAAATGACAGACCCACCACCCAAAGGATGAATGAGCAAACTCACACCGTTTACTACCACCAAAAGAATGATGGAGCAAAACACTGGCACAATCTAACATCGACGAAATGACAGACCCACCACCAAAAGGATGACGGAGCAAACTCATACCGGCTACTAAAACCAAAAGGATGATAGAGAAAAACAAACTTGCACAATCTAGCATCGACGAAATGACAGACCCACCACCAAAAGGATGACGGAGCAAACTCACACTGGCTACTACCACCAAATGGGTGATAGAGCAAAAAACACTAGCACAATCTGACATCGACGAAACGACAGACTCACCACCAAAAGGATGACTGAGCGAACTCACACCGGCTACTATCACAAAAGGATGATAGAGCAAAACACACTCGCACAATCTGACATCGATGAAATGACAGACCCACAACCAAAAGGATGACGGAGCAAACTCACACCGGTTACTACCACCAAAAGAATGATGGAGCAAAACACTGGCACAATCTAACATCGACGAAATGACGGACCCACCACCACAAGGATGACGGAGCAAACTCATACAGACTACTAAAACCAAAAGGATGATAGAGAAAAATAAACTCGCACAATCTAGCATCGACGAAATCACAGACCCACCACCAAAAGGATGACGGAGCAAACTCACACCGGCTACTACTACCAAATGGATTATGGAGCAAAACAATCGCTCAATCTGACATCGAATAAATGACAGACCCACAACCAAAAGGATGACGGAGCCAACTCACACCGACTACTACCACCAAAAGGATGATAGAGCAAAACACACTCATACAATCTGACATAGACGAAATGATAGACCCACCACCAAAAGGATGACAAAGCTAACTCACACCGGCTACTACCACCAAAAGAATGATGGAGCAAAACACTGGCACAATCTAACATCGACGAAATGACAGACCCACCACCAAAAGGATGACAGAGCAAACTCATACCGGCTACTAAAACCAAAAGGATGATAGAGAAAAACAAACTTGCACAATCTAGCATCGACGAAATGACAGACCCACCACCAAAAGGATGACAGAGCAAACTCACACCGGCTACTACCACCAAATGGGTAATAGAGCAAAAAACACTAGCACAATCTGACATCGACTAAATGACAGACTCACCACCAAAAGGATGACTGATCGAACTCACACCGGCTACTATCACAAAAGGATGATAGAGCAAAACACACTCGCACAATCTGACATCGATGAAATGACAGACCCACGACCAAAAGGATTACGGAGCACACTCACACCGGTTACTACCACCAAAAGAATGATGGAGCAAAACACTGGCACAATCTAACATCGACGAAATGACGGACCCACCACCACAAGGATGACGGAGCAAACTCATACCGCCTACTAAAACCAAAAGGATGATAGAGAAAAATAAACTCGCACAATCTAGCATCGACGAAATCACAGACCCACCACCAAAAGGATGACGGAGCAAACTCACACCGGCTACTACCACCAAATGGATTATGTAGCAAAACAATCGCTCAATCTGACATCGACGAAATGGCAGACCCACAACCAAAAGGATGACGGAGCCAACTCACACCGACTACTACCACCAAAAGGATGATAGAGCAAAACACACTCACACAATCTGACATAGACGAAATGATAGACCCACCACCAAAAGGATGACAAAGCTAACTCACACCGGCTACTACCACCAAAAGGATGATAGAGCAAAGCACACTCCCACAATCTGACATCGATGAAATGACAGACCCACCACCCAAAGGATGAATGAGCAAACTCACACCGTTTACTACCACCAAAAGAATGATGGATCAAAACACTGGCACAATCTAACATCGACGAAATGACAGACCCACCACCAAAAGGATGACGGAGCAAACTCATACCGGCTACTAAAACCAAAAGGATGATAGAGAAAAACAAACTTGCACAATCTAGCATCGACGAAATGACATACCCACCACCAAAAGGATGACGGAGCAAACTCACACCGGCTACTACCACCAAATGGGTGATAGAGCAAAAAACACTAGCCCAATCTGACATCGACGAAATGACAGACTCACCACCAAAAGGATGACTGAGCGAACTCACACCGGCTACTATCACAAAAGGATGATAGAGCAAAACACACTCGCACAATCTGACATCGATGAAATGACAGACCCACGACCAAAAGGATGACGGAGCAAACTCACACCGGTTACTACCACCAAAAGAATGATGGAGCAAAACACTGGCACAATCTAACATCGACGAAATGACGGACCCACCACCACAAGGATGACGGAGCAAACTCATACCGGCTACTAAAACCAAAAGGATGATAGAGAAAAATAAACTCTCACAATCTAGCATCGACGAAATCACAGACCCACCACCAAAAGGATGACAGAGCAAACTCACACCGGCTACTACCACCAAATGGATTATGTAGCAAAACAATCGCTCAATCTGACATCGACGAAATGGCAGACCCACAACCAAAAGGATGACGGAGCCAACTCACACCGACTACTACCACCAAAAGGATGATAGAGCAAAACACACTCACACAATCTGACATAGACGAAATGATAGACCCACCACCAAAAGGATGACAAAGCTAACTCACACCGGCTACTACCACCAAAAGGATGATAGAGCAAAACACACTCCCACAATCTGACATCGATGAAATGACAGACCCACCACCCAAAGGATGAATGAGCAAACTCACACCGTTTACTACCACCAAAAGAATGATGGAGTGAAACACTGGCACAATCTAACATCGACGAAATGACATACCCACCACCAAAA
This sequence comes from Lathyrus sativus, assembly GCA_963859935.3. Lineage (NCBI taxonomy): Eukaryota > Viridiplantae > Streptophyta > Magnoliopsida > Fabales > Fabaceae > Lathyrus > Lathyrus sativus. The sequence goes on from CAWUDS030000926.1 coordinate 155,398, forward strand.
GGATGACGGAGCAAACTCATACAGGCTACTAAAACCAAAAGGATGATAGAGAAAAACAAACTCACATAATCTAGCATCGACGAAATCACAGACCCACCACCAAAACAATGACGGAGCAAACTCACACCAGCTACTACCACCAAACGGATGATAGAGCAAAACACAGTCGCACAATCTGACATCGATGAAATGAAAGACCCACCACCAAAAGGATGACTGAGCAAACTCACACTGGCTACTACCACCAAAAGAATGATAGAGCAAAACACTCGCACAATCTGACATCGAAGAAATGACAGACTGACCACCAAAAGGATGATGGAGCGAATTCACAGCCACTTATTATCACCAAAAGGATGATAGAGCAACACACACTCGCACAATCTGAAATCGATGAAATGACAGACCCACCACCAAAACGATGAAGGAGCAAACTCACAACGACTACCACCACCAAAAGGATGATAGAGCAAAACACACCTGCACAATCTCAAATCGACAAAATGGCAGACCCACAACCAAAAGGATAACTGAGCAAAGTCACACCTAATACTACCACCAAAAGTATGATAGAGAAAAACACACTCGCACCATCTGACATCGATGAAATGACAGACCCACCACCAAAAGGATTACTGAGCAAACTCACACCAGCTACTACCACCAAAAGCATGATAGGGCAAAACACACTCGCACAATCTGACATCGATGAAATGACAGACCCACCAGCAAAAGGATGACTGAGCAAACTCACACCGGCTACTACCACCAAATGAATGATAAAGCAAAACAATCGCACAATCTGACATCGGCGAAATGACAGAGCCACTACCAAAAGGATGACGGAGCAAACTCACACCAGCTACTGAAACCAAAAGGATGATAGAGCAAAACAAATTTGCACAATCTAGCATTGACGAAATCACACACTCACCACCAAAAGGATGACGGAGCAAACTCACACTGGCTACTACCACCAAAAGGATGATAGAGCAAAACACACTCGCACTGTCTAACATCGATGAAATGACAGACCCACCACCAAAAGGATGACTGAGCAAACTCAAACCGGTTACTACCACCAAAAGAATGATGGAGCAAAACACTAGCACAATATAACATCGACGAAATGACAGACCCACCACCAAAAGGATGACAGAGCAAACTCATACCGGCTACTAAAACCAAAAGGATGATAGATAAAAACAAACTTGCACAATCTAGCATCGACGAAATGACAGACCCACCACCAAAAGGATGACGGAGCAAACTCACACCGGCTACTACCACCAAATGGGTGATAGAGCAAAAAACACTAGCACAATCTGACATCGACGAAATGACAGACTCACCACCAAAAGGATGACTGAGCGAACTCACACTGGCTACTATCACAAAAGGATGATAGAGCAAAACACACTCGCACAATCTGACATCGATGAAATGACAGACCCACGACGAAAGGGATGACGGAACAAACTCACACCGGTTACTACCACCAAAAGAATGATGGAGCAAAACACTGGCACAATCTAACATCGACTAAATGACGGACCCACCACAACAAGGATGACAGAGCAAACTCATACCGGCTACTAAAACCAAAAGGATGATAGAGAAAAATAAACTCGCACAATCTAGCATTGACGAAATGACAGACCCACCACCAAAAGGATGACGGAGCAAACTCACATCGGCTACTACCACCAAATGGGTGATAGAGCAAAAAACACTAGCACAATCTGACATCGACGAAATGACAGACTCACCACACCAAGGATGACTGAGCGAACTCACACCGGATACTATCACAAAAGGATGATAGAGCAAAACACACTCGCACACTCTGACATCGATGAAATGACAGACCCACGACCAAAATGATGACGGAGCAAACTCACACCGGTTACTACCACCAAAAGAATGATGGAGCAAAACACTGGCACAATCTAACATCGACGAAATGACGGACCCACCACCACAAGGATGACGGAGCAAACTCATACCGGCTACTAAAACCAAAAGGATGATAGAGAAAAATAAACTCGCACAATCTAGCATCGACGAAATCACAGACCCACCACCAAAAGGATGACGGAGCAAACTCACACCGGCTACTACCACCAAATGGAATATGGAGCAAAACAATCGCTCAATCTGACATCGACGAAATGGCAGACCCACAACCAAAAGGATGACGGAGCCAAATCACACCGACTACTACCACCAAAAGGATGATAGAGCAAAACACACTCACACAATCTGACATCGACGAAATGATAGACCCACCACCAAAAGGATGACAAAGCTAACTCACACCAGCTACTACCACCAAAAGGATGATAGAGCAAAACACACACCCACAATCTGACATCGATGAAATGACAGACCCACCACCAAAAGGATGAATGAGCAAACTCACAAGGTTTACTACCACCAAAAGAATGATGGAGCGAAACACTGGCACAATCTAACATCGACGAAATGACAGACTGACCACCAAAAGGATGATGGAGCGAATTCACAGCCACTTATTATCACCAAAAGGATGATAGAGCAACACACACTCGCACAATCTGAAATCGATGAAATGACAGACCCACCACCAAAACGATGAAGGAGCGAACTCACAACGACTACCACCACCAAAAGGATGATAGAGAAAAACACACCCGCACAATCTCAAATCGAAAAAATGGCAGACCCACAACCAAAAGGATAACTGAGCAAAGTCACACTAAATACTACCACCAAAAGTATGATAGAGAAAAACACACTCACACCATCTGACATCGACGAAATCACACACTCACCACCAAAAGGATGACAGAGCAAACTCACACCGGCTACTACCACCAAAAGGATGACGGAGCAAACTCATACAGGCTACTAAAACCAAAAGGATGATAGAGAAAAACAAACTTGCATAATCTAGCATCGACGAAATCACAGACCCACCACCAAAACAATGACGGAGCAAACTCACACCAGCTACTACCCCCAAACAGATGATAGAGCAAAACACAGTCGCACAATCTGACATCGATGAAATGACAGACCCACCACCAAAAGGATGACTGAGCAAACTCACACTGGCTACTACCACCAAAAGAATGATAGAGCAAAACACTCGCACAATCTGACATCGAAGAAATGACAGACTGACCACCAAAAGGATGATGGAGCGAATTCACAGCCACTTATTATCACCAAAAGGATGATAGAGCAACACACACTCGCACAATCTGAAATCGATGAAATGACAGACCCACCACCAAAACGATGAAGGAGCGAACTCACAACGACTACCACCACCAAAAGGATGATAGAGAAAAACACACCCGCACAATCTCAAATCGAAAAAATGGCAGACCCACAACCAAAAGGATAACTGAGCAAAGTCACACTAAATACTACCACCAAAAGTATGATAGAGAAAAACACACTCGCACCATCTGACATCGACGAAATCACACACTCACCACCAAAAGGATGACAGAGAAAACTCACACCGGCTACTACCACCAAAAGGATGATTGAGCAAAACACACTCGCACTGTCTAACATCGATGAAATGACAGACCCACCACCAAAAGGATGACTGAGCAAACTCAAACCGGTTACTACCACCAAAAGAATGATGGAGCAAAACACTAGCACAATCTAACATTGACGAAATGACAGACCCACCACCAAAAGGATGACGGAGCAAACTCATACCGGCTACTAAAACCAAAAGGATGATAGAGAAAAACAAACTTGCACAATCTAGCATCGACGAAATGACAGACTCACCACCAAAAGGATGACGGAGCAAACTCACACCGGCTACTACCACTAAATGGGTGATAGAGCAAAAAACACTAGCACAATCTGACATCGACGAAATGAAAGACTCACCACCAAAAGGATGACTGAGCGAACTCACACCGGCTACTATCACAAAAGGATGATAGAGCAAAACACACTCGCACAATCTGACATCGATGAAATGACAGACCCACGACGAAAGGGATGACGGAACAAACTCACACCGGTTACTACCACCAAAAGAATGATGGAGCAAAACACTGGCACAATCTAACATCGACTAAATGACGGACCCACCACAACAAGGATGACAGAGCAAACTCATACCGGCTACTAAAACCAAAAGGATGATAGAGAAAAATAAACTCGCACAATCTAGCATTGACGAAATGACAGACCCACCACCAAAAGGATGACGGAGCAAACTCACATCGGCTACTACCACCAAATGGGTGATAGAGCAAAAAACACTAGCACAATCTGACATCGACGAAATGACAGACTCACCACACCAAGGATGACTGAGCGAACTCACACCGGATACTATCACAAAAGGATGATAGAGCAAAACACACTCGCACACTCTGACATCGATGAAATGACAGAGCCACGACCAAAAGGATGACGGAGCAAACTCACACCGGTTACTACCACCAAAAGAATGATGGAGCAAAACACTGGCACAATCTAACATCGACGAAATGACGGACCCACCACCACAAGGATGACGGAGCAAACTCATACCGGCTACTAAAACCAAAAGGATGATAGAGAAAAATAAACTCGCACAATCTAGCATCGACGAAATCACAGACCCACCACCAAAAGGATGACGGAGCAAACTCACACCGGCTACTACCACCAAATGGAATATGGAGCAAAACAATCGCTCAATCTGACATCGACGAAATGGCAGACCCACAACCAAAAGGATGACGGAGCCAACTCACACCGACTACTACCACCAAAAGGATGATAGAGCAAAACACACTCACACAATCTGACATCGACGAAATGATAGACCCACCACCAAAAGGATGACAAAGCTAACTCACACCAGCTACTACCACCAAAAGGATGATAGAGCAAAACACACACCCACAATCTGACATCGATGAAATGACAGACCCACCACCAAAAGGATGAATGAGCAAACTCACAAGGTTTACTACCACCAAAAGAATGATGGAGCGAAACACTGGCACAATCTAACATCGACGAAATGACAGACTGACCACCAAAAGGATGATGGAGCGAATTCACAGCCACTTATTATCACCAAAAGGATGATAGAGCAACACACACTCGCACAATCTGAAATCGATGAAATGACAGACCCACCACCAAAACGATGAAGGAGCGAACTCACAACGACTACCACCACCAAAAGGATGATAGAGAAAAACACACCCGCACAATCTCAAATCGAAAAAATGGCAGACCCACAACCAAAAGGATAACTGAGCAAAGTCACACTAAATACTACCACCAAAAGTATGATAGAGAAAAACACACTCGCACCATCTGACATCGACGAAATCACACACTCACCACCAAAAGGATGACAGAGCAAACTCACACCGGCTACTACCACCAAAAGGATGACGGAGCAAACTCATACAGGCTACTAAAACCAAAAGGATGATAGAGAAAAACAAACTTGCATAATCTAGCATCGACGAAATCACAGACCCACCACCAAAACAATGACGGAGCAAACTCACACCAGCTACTACCCCCAAACAGATGATAGAGCAAAACACAGTCGCACAATCTGACATCGATGAAATGACAGACCCACCACCAAAAGGATGACTGAGCAAACTCACACTGGCTACTACCACCAAAAGAATGATAGAGCAAAACACTCGCACAATCTGACATCGAAGAAATGACAGACTGACCACCAAAAGGATGATGGAGCGAATTCACAGCCACTTATTATCACCAAAAGGATGATAGAGCAACACACACTCGCACAATCTGAAATCGATGAAATGACAGACCCACCACCAAAACGATGAAGGAGCGAACTCACAACGACTACCACCACCAAAAGGATGATAGAGAAAAACACACCCGCACAATCTCAAATCGAAAAAATGGCAGACCCACAACCAAAAGGATAACTGAGCAAAGTCACACTAAATACTACCACCAAAAGTATGATAGAGAAAAACACACTCGCACCATCTGACATCGACGAAATCACACACTCACGACCAAAAGGATGACAGAGAAAACTCACACCGGCTACTACCACCAAAAGGATGATTGAGCAAAACACACTCGCACTGTCTAACATCGATGAAATGACAGACCCACCACCAAAAGGATGACTGAGCAAACTCAAACCGGTTACTACCACCAAAAGAATGATGGAGCAAAACACTAGCACAATCTAACATCGACGAAATGACAGACCCACCACCAAAAGGATGACGGAGCAAACTCATACCGGCTACTAAAACCAAAAGGATGATAGAGAAAAACAAACTTGCACAATCTAGCATCGACGAAATGACAGACTCACCACCAAAAGGATGACGGAGCAAACTCACACCGGCTACTACCACTAAATGGGTGATAGAGCAAAAAACACTAGCACAATCTGACATCGACGAAATGAAAGACTCACCACCAAAAGGATGACTGAGCGAACTCACACCGGCTACTATCACAAAAGGATGATAGAGCAAAACACACTCGCACAATCTGACATCGATGAAATAACAGACCCACGACGAAAAGGATGACGGAGCAAACTCACACCGGTTACTACCACCAAAAGAATGATGGAGCAAAACACTGGCACAATCTAACATCGACTAAATGACGGACCCACCACCACAAGGATGACGGAGCAAACTCATACCGGCTACTAAAACCAAAAGGATGATAGAGAAAAACAAACTCGCACAATCTAGCATCGACGAAATCACAGACCCACCACCAAAAGGATGACGGAGCAAACTCACACCGGCTACTACCACCAAATGGATTATGGAGCAAAACAATCGCTCAATCTGACATCGACGAAATGACAGACCCACAACCAAAAGGATGACGGAGCCAACTCACACCGACTACTACCACCAAAAGGATGATAGAGCAAAACACACTCGCATTGTCTAACATCGATGAAATGACAGACCAACCACCAAAAGGATGACTGAGCAAACTCAAACCGGTTACTACAACCAAAAGAATGATGGAGCAAAGCACACTCCCACAATCTGACATCGATGAAATGACAGACCCACCACCAAAAGGATGAATGAGCAATTTCACACCGTTTACTACCACCAAAAGAATGATGGAGTGAAACACTGGCACAATCTAACATCCACGAAATGACATACCCACCACCAAAAGGATGACGGAGCAAACTCATACCGGCTACTAAAACCAAAAGGATGATAGAGAAAAACAAACTCGCATAATCTAGCATCGACGAAATCACAGACCCACCACCAAAACAATGACGGAGCAAACTCACACCAGCTACTACCACCAAACGGATGATAGAGCAAAACACAGTCGCACAATCTGACATCGATGAAATGACAGACCCACCACCAAAAGGATGACTGAGCATACTCACACTGGCTACTACCACCAAAAGAATCATAGAGCAAAATACTCGCACAATCTGACATCGAAGAAATGACAGACTGACCACCAAAAGGATGATGGAGCAAACCAACAGCCACTTATTATCACCAAAAGGATGATAGAGCAACACACACTCGCACAATCTGAAATCGATGAAATGACAGACCCACCACCAAAACGATGAAGGAGCGAACTCACAACGACTACCACCACCAAAAGGATGATAGAGCAAAACACACCCGCACAATCTCAAATCGACAAAATGGCAGACCCACAACCAAAAGGATAACTGAGCAAAGTCACACCGAATACTACCACCAAAAGTATGGTAGATAAAAACACACTCGCACCATCTGACATCGATGAAATGACAGACCCACCACCAAAAGGATTACTGAGCAAACTCACACCAGCTACTACCACCAAAAGGATGATAGGGCAAAACACACTCGCACAATCTGACATCGATGAAATGACAGACCCACCAGCAAAAGGATGACTAAGCAAACTCACAGCGGCTACTACCACCTAATGAATGATAGAGCAAAACAATCGCACAATTTGACATCGACGAAATGACAGAGCCACTACCAAAAGGATGACGGAGCAAACTCACACCAGCTACTAAAACTAAAAGGATGATAGAGCAAAACAAATTTGCACAATCTAGCATTGACGAAATCACACACTCACCACCAAAAGGATGACGGAGCAAACTCACACCGGCTACTACCACCAAAAGGATGATAGAGCAAATCACAGTCGCACTGTCTAACATCGATGAAATGACAGACCCACCACCAAAAGGATGACTGAGCAAACTCAAACCGGTTACTACCACCAAAAGAATGATGGAGCAAAACACTAGCACAATCTAGCATCGACGAAATGACAGACCCACCACCAAAAGGATGACGGAGCAAACTCACACGGGCTACTACCACCAAATGGGTGATTGAGCAAAAAATACTAGCACAATCTGACATCGACGAAATGACAGACTCACCACCAAAAGGATGACTGAGCAAACTCACACCGGCTACTACCACCAAATGGGTGATAGAGCAAAAAACACTAGCACAATCTGACTTCGACGAAATGAAAGACTCACCACCAAAAGGATGACTGAGCGAACTCACACTGGCTACTATCACAAAAGGATGATAGAGCAAAACACACTCGCACAATCTGACATCGATGAAATGACAGACCCACGACGAAAAGGATGACGGAGCAAACTCACACCGATTACTACCACCAAAAGAATGATGGAGCAAAACACTGGCACAATCTAACATCGACGAAATGACGGACCCACCACCACAAGGATGGCGGAGCAAACTCATACCAAAAGGATGATAGAGAAAAATAAACTCGCACAATCTAGCATCGACGAAATCACAGACCCACCACCAAAAGGATGACGGAGCAAACTCACACCGGCTACAACCACCAAATGGATTATGGAGCAAAACAATCGCTCAATCTGACATCGACGAAATGACAGACCCACAACCAAAAGGATGATGGAGCCAACTCACACCGACTACTACCACCAAAAGGATGATAGAGCAAAACACACTCGCACTGTCTAACATCGATGAAATGACAGACCAACCACCAAAAGGATGACTGAGCAAACTCAAACCGGTTACTACCACCAAAAGAATGATGGAGCAAAACACACTCCCACAATCTGACATCGATGAAATGACAGACCCACCACCAAAAGGATGAATGAGCAAACTCACACCGTTTACTACCACCAAAAGAATGATGGAGTGAAACACTGGCACAATCTAACATCGACGAAATGACATAGCCACCACCAAAAGGATGACGGAGCAAACTCATACCGGCTACTAAAACCAAAAGGATGATAGAGAAAAACAAACTCGCATAATCTAGCATCGACGAAATCACAGACCCACCACCAAATCAATGACGGAGCAAACTCACACCAGCTACTACCACCAAACGGATGATAGAGCAAAACACAGTCGCACAATCTGACATCGATGAAATGACAGACCCACCACCAAAAGGATGACTGAGCAAACTCACACTGGCTTCTACCACCAAAAGAATGATAGAGCAAAACACTCGCACAATCTGACATCGAACAAATGACAGACTGACCACCAAAAGGATGATGGAGCGAATTCACAGCCACTTATTATCACCAAAAGGATGATAGAGCAACACACACTCGCACAATCTGAAATCGATGAAATGACAGACCCACCACCAAAACGATGAAGGAGCGAACTCACAACGACTACCACCACCAAAAGGATGATAGAGTAAAACACACCCGCACAATCTCAAATCGACAAAATGGCAGACCCACAACCAAAAGGATAACTGAGCAAAGTCACACCGAATACTACCACCAAAAGTATGATAGAGAAAAACACACTCGCACCATCTGACATCGATGAAATGACAGACCCACCACCAAAAGGATTACTGAGCAAACTCACACCAGCTACTACCACCAAAAGGATGATAGGGCAAAACACACTCGCACAATCTGACATCGATGAAATGACAGACCCACCAGCAAAAGGATGACTGAGCAAACTCACACCGGCTACTACCATCAAATGAATGATAGAGCAAAACAATCGCACAATCTGACATCGACGAAATGACAGAGCCACTACCAAAAGGATGACGGAGGAAACTCACACCAGCTACTAAAACCAAAAGGATGATAGAGCAAAACAAATTTCCACAATCTAGCATTGACGATGTCACACACTCACCACCAAAAGGATGACGGAGCAAACTCACACCGGCTACTACCACCAAAATGATGATAGAGCAAAACACACTCGCGCTGTCTAACATCGATGAAATGACAGACCCACCACCAAAAGGATTACTGAGCAAACTCAAACCGGTTACTACCACCAAAAGAATGATGGAGCAAAACACTAGCACAATCTAACATCGACGAAATGACAGACCCACCACCAAAAGGATGACGGAGCAAACTCATACCGGCTACTAAAACCAAAAGGATGATAGAGAAAAACAAACTTGCACAATCTACCATCGACGAAATGACAGACCCACCACCAAAAGGATGACAGAGCAAACTCACACCGGCTACTACCACCAAATGGGTGATAGAGCAAAAAACACTAGCACAATCTGACATCGACGAAATGACAGACTCACCACCAAAAGGATGACTGAGCGAACTCACACCGGCTACTATCACAAAAGGATGATAGAGCAAAACACACTCGACAAATCTGACATCGATGAAATGACAGACCCACGACGAAAAGGATGACGGAGCAAACTCACACCGATTACTACCACCAAAAGAATGATGGAGCAAAACACTGGCACAATCTAACATCGACGAAATGACGGACCCACCACCACAAGGATGGCGGAGCAAACTCATACCGGCTACTAAAACCAAAAGGATGATAGAGGAAAATAAACTCGCACAATCTAGCATCGACGAAATCACAGACCCACCACCAAAAGGATGACGGAGCAAACTCACACCGGCTACTACCACCAAATGGATTATGGAGCAAAACAATCGCTCAATCTGACATCGACGAAATGACAAACCCACAACCAAAAGGATGACGGAGCCAACTCACACCGACTACTACCACCAAAAGGATGATAGAGCAAAACACACTCGCACTGTCTAACATCGATGAAATGACAGACCAACCACAAAAACGATGACTGAGCAAACTCAAACCGGTTACTACCACCAAAAGAATGATGGAGCAAAACACACTCCCACAATCTGACATCGATGAAATGACAGACCCACCACCAAAAGGATGAATGAGCAAACTCACACCGTTTACTACCACCAAAAGAATGATGGAGTGAAACACTGGCACAATCTAACATCGACGAAATGACATAGCCACCACCAAAAGGATGACGGAGCAAACTCATACCGGCTACTAAAACCAAAAGGATGATAGAGAAAAACAAACTCGCATAATCTAGCATCGACGAAATCACAGACCCACCACCAAAACAATGACGGAGCAAACTCACACCAACTACTACCACCAAACGGATGATAGAGCAAAAAACAGTCGCACAATCTGACATCGATGAAATGACAGACCCACCACCAAAAGGATGACTGAGCAAACTCACACTGGCTTCTACCACCAAAAGAATGATAGAGCAAAACACTCGCACAATCTGACATCGAACAAATGACAGACTGACCACCAAAAGGATGATGGAGCGAATTCACAGCCACTTATTATCACCAAAAGGATGATAGAGCAACACACACTCGCACAATCTGAAATCGATGAAATGACAGACCCACCACCAAAACGATGAAGGAGCGAACTCACAACGACTACCACCACCAAAAGGATGATAGAGTAAAACACACCCGCACAATCTCAAATCGACAAAATGGCAGACCCACAACCAAAAGGATAACTGAGCAAAGTCACACCGAATACTACCACCAAAAGTATGATAGAGAAAAACACACTCGCACCATCTGACATCGATGAAATGACAGACCCACCACCAAAAGGATTACTGAGCAAACTCACACCAGCTACTACCACCAAAAGGATGATAGGGCAAAACACACTCGCACAATCTGACATCGATGAAATGACAGACCCACCAGCAAAAGGATGACTGAGCAAACTCACACCGGCTACTACCATCAAATGAATGATAGAGCAAAACAATCGCACAATCTGACATCGACGAAATGACAGAGCCACTACCAAAAGGATGACGGAGGAAACTCACACCAGCTACTAAAACCAAAAGGATGATAGAGCAAAACAAATTTCCACAATCTAGCATTGACGATGTCACACACTCACCACCAAAAGGATGACGGAGCAAACTCACACCGGCTACTACCACCAAAATGATGATAGAGCAAAACACACTCGCACTGTCTAACATCGATGAAATGACAGACCCACCACCAAAAGGATGACTGAGCAAACTCAAACCGGTTACTACCACCAAAAGAATGATGGAGCAAAACACTAGCACAATCTAACATCGACGAAATGACAGACCCACCACCAAAAGGATGACGGAGCAAACTCATACCGGCTACTAAAACCAAAAGGATGATAGAGAAAAACAAACTTGCACAATCTACCATCGACGAAATGACAGACCCACCACCAAAAGGATGACAGAGCAAACTCACACCGGCTACTACCACCAAATGGGTGATAGAGCAAAAAACACTAGCACAATCTGACATCGACGAAATGACAGACTCACCACCAAAAGGATGACTGAGCGAACTCACACCGGCTACTATCACAAAAGGATGATAGAGCAAAACACACTCGACAAATCTGACATCGATGAAATGACAGACCCACGACGAAAAGGATGACGGAGCAAACTCACACCGATTACTACCACCAAAAGAATGATGGAGCAAAACACTGGCACAATCTAACATCGACGAAATGACGGACCCACCACCACAAGGATGGCGGAGCAAACTCATACCGGCTACTAAAACCAAAAGGATGATAGAGGAAAATAAACTCGCACAATCTAGCATCGACGAAATCACAGACCCACCACCAAAAGGATGACGGAGCAAACTCACACCGGCTACTACCACCAAATGGATTATGGAGCAAAACAATCGCTCAATCTGACATCGACGAAATGACAAACCCACAACCAAAAGGATGACGGAGCCAACTCACACCGACTACTACCACCAAAAGGATGATAGAGCAAAACACACTCGCACTGTCTAACATCGATGAAATGACAGACCAACCACAAAAACGATGACTGAGCAAACTCAAACCGGTTACTACCACCAAAAGAATGATGGAGCAAAACACACTCCCACAATCTGACATCGATGAAATGACAGACCCACCACCAAAAGGATGAATGAGCAAACTCACACCGTTTACTACCACCAAAAGAATGATGGAGTGAAACACTGGCACAATCTAACATCGACGAAATGACATAGCCACCACCAAAAGGATGACGGAGCAAACTCATACCGGCTACTAAAACCAAAAGGATGATAGAGAAAAACAAACTCGCATAATCTAGCATCGACGAAATCACAGACCCACCACCAAAACAATGACGGAGCAAACTCACACCAACTACTACCACCAAACGGATGATAGAGCAAAAAACAGTCGCACAATCTGACATCGATGAAATGACAGACCCACCACCAAAAGGATGACTGAGCAAACTCACACTGGCTACTACCACCAAAAGAATGATAGAGCAAAACACTCGCACAATCTGACATCGAACAAATGACAGACTGACCACCAAAAGGATGATGGAGCGAATTCACAGCCACTTATTATCACCAAAAGGATGATAGAGCAACACACACTCGCACAATCTGAAATCGATGAAATGACAGACCCACCACCAAAACGATGAAGGAGCGAACTCACAACGACTACCACCACCAAAAGGATGATAAAGCAAAACACACCCGCACAATCTCAAATCGACAAAATGGCAGACCCACAACCAAAAGGATAACTGAGCAAAGTCACACCGAATACTACCACCAAAAGTATGATAGAGAAAAACACACTCGCACCATCTGACATCGATGAAATGACAGACCCACCACCAAAAGGATTACTGAGCAAACTCACACCAGCTACTACCACCAAAAGGATGATAGGGCAAAACACACTCGCACAATCTGACATCGATGAAATGATAGACCCACCAGCAAAAGGATGACTGAGCAAACTCACATCGGCTACTACCATCAAATGAATGATAGAGCAAAACAATCGCACAATCTGACATCGACGAAATGACAGAGCCACTACCAAAAGGATGACGGAGCAAACTCACACCAGCTACTAAAACCAAAAGGATGATAGAGCAAAACAAATTTCCACAATCTAGCATTGACGATATCACACACTCACCACCAAAAGGATGACGGAGCAAACTCACACCGGCTACTACCACCAAAAGGATGATAGAGCAAAACACACTCGCACTGTCTAACATCGATGAAATGACAGACCCACCACCAAAAGGATGACTGAGCAAACTCAAACCGGTTACTACCACCAAAAGAATGATGGAGCAAAACACTAGCACAATCTAACATCGACGAAATTACAGACCCACCACCAAAAGGATGACGGAGCAAACTCATACCGGCTACTAAAACCAAAAGGATGATAGAGAAAAACAAACTTGCACAATCTAGCATCGACGAAATGACAGACCCACCACCAAAAGGATGACGGAGCAAACTCACACCGGCTACTACCACCAAAAGGGTGATAGAGCAAAAAACACTAGCACAATCTGACATCGACAAAATGACAGACGCACCACCAAAAGGATGACTGAGCGAACTCACACCGGCTACTATCACAAAAGGATGATAGAGCAAAACACACTCGCACAATCTGACATCGATGAAATGACAGACCCACGACGAAAAGGATGACGGAGCAAACTCACACCGATTACTACCACCAAAAGAATGATGGAGCAAAACACTGGCACAATCTAACATCGACGAAATGACGGACCCAACACCACAAGGATGGCGGAGCAAACTCATACCGGCTACTAAAACCAAAAGGATGATAGAGGAAAATAAACTCGCACAATCTAGCATCGACGAAATCACAGACCCACCACCAAAAGGATGACGGAGCAAACTCACACCGGCTACTACCACCAAATGGATTATGGAGCAAAACAATCGCTCAATCTGACATCGACGAAATGACAGACCCACAACCAAAAGGATGACGGAGCCAACTCACACCGACTACTACCACCAAAAGGATGATAGAGCAAAACACACTCGCACTGTTTAACATCGATGAAATGACAGACCAACCACCAAAAGGATGACTGAGCAAACTCAAACCGGTTACTACCACCAAAAGAATGATGGAGCAAAACACACTCCCACAATCTGACATCGATGAAATGACAGACCCACCACCAAAAGGATGACTGAGCAAACTCAAACCGGTTACTACCACCAAAAGAATGATGGAGCAAAACACTAGCACAATCTAACATCGACGAAATTACAGACCCACCACCAAAAGGATGACAGAGCAAACTCATACCGGCTACTAAAACCAAAAGGATGATAGAGAAAAACAAACTTGCACAATCTAGCATCGACGAAATGACAGACCCACCACCAAAAGGATGACGGAGCAAACTCACACCGGCTACTACCACCAAAAGGGTGATAGAGCAAAAAACACTAGCACAATCTGACATCGACAAAATGACAGACGCACCACCAAAAGGATGACTGAGCGAACTCACACCGGCTACTATTGTAACACCCCCTTCTACACCCCCAAATAAATGCATATAAAACAGTTAAGCACATACAAATTATCAGAGTAAAAAGGTTTTATAATAAGGTATAAAAGAAGAATGCCACAATTTCACCAACGAAACTCTTTAACATTTTGCTCCATAAAATATGTAACAATTTCGTAGTTTTAGAATTCACATTTCAACATTCAATTTTAGCGGAAAATAACGTCATTTGATCAGTTCCAAAATATTAATTCAAATGCACATAAGTCATCCAGATTAATGCATCATATCAGTTAGATTACAAAACCACATCAGCTGATACATCGCAATGTATCACAAAAGAATGACTATACTAGTCTAACTACCCGGTGTTACATATCAGAGCAGCCGACACAAAAGAATGAAGACTAACTTCACAAAAGGACTCCAGCATCCTAATCTGCAATGCCTCATAGAGCATTATAAAACAGCAGAAGGGTGAGAAATATAACCATAATAATCAAAGCATAAGATTATATATATATAGGTAGTCATATAACACATATTCACATTTCTCACCATACTTCATTCTCTTAATCATATATATTTACCACACATATATAGACAAACCTGGATATTCACAAAGCGTTTCCACATTATGCATACACTTACAATTTCCACAATCTCATCATTCACACATAAGCATCTCTTCATGCATATGTCATATATCAATGTGACTCAATAACTCAATGCAACTCATGCAATGCGGTACCGACTCTCGTTATCTTTTTTTTCGGTTTTTACATTAAACCGGGTCCACTCTTCTAGACCGATAACCCGTTATCTTTTTTTCGGTTTTTACATTAAACCGGGTCCACTCTTCTAGACCGATAACCACAAAGGCCCGTCCTCTAAGCCTTCAAACCCACTCTTCTAGGTTTGGGACAAGCCACTAGTTTCCACGAAACTAACAGACATTGCCTCTTGACTAAATGATGCATGTACAATCAGTCACAACAAATGCACTTAAGACCGACATCTTAATCTCATGCATTTACATAATTCATCTCTTCAAGAATTACACAAGGATTGCACATACAGCATATATCACAACAATCAAGGTATTCACATCACAATACCAATCATACAATTACAAGTGATGCACACATATTCACAATGTTCTCATGCATACTCATCACATAATTGTATACACATCAAGCATTCACAAGTTCGTTAAATAATACACACATAATCACCCATTATGTTCACATGTATTTATACTTGATGCAATTAACATTCAAATCACAATTCTAGGATTCACGCCCGTAGGCTACCCACAACACACATCATCACAATAGATCATATCTATATCATATCATAGAGGTATTGATCTCTGAGAGGCAACCAAACCATCTCTACATGAACAACACAGCAAAGGAAAAATGCTGTCACATTCGCCTCCATTCGCCTGGCGAACCCTCGCAGCGAACCTTCGCCTGGCCTTCGCCTGGCGAACTCTCTCAGCGAACACTCGCTAGGCTTCGCCTGGCGAGACTTCCCAGCGAGCCCAAGTCAGTAGCTACTGACTTCATTCGCCACCATTCGCCAGCACCTTCGCTGGGCGAGCCCTCGCTACTCAACTTCGCCTGGCGAACCCACCAGCGAAGTCCACTGGGACTTAAATATAATTATTCGCCAACATTCGCTAGGCTTCGCCTGGCGAAGCTTCGCCTTCGCTCGCCTGGCGAGAGCCAGCGAACCTGCGCAGAACAGAACCCTATTCTGTTCCACCTCCACCATCCACCATCATTCAACTTCTCACACAACAAAATCAGTACAAACAGCATCAACACATGTTACCCAACTATTCTACGGCATTATTGCTCAGTTTCAACCGATTAAATCATCAATCTACCGATTATTCCAACTTTTGCCCTAATTGGAAAGTGATGAAAACTCTACCAAAACCCCAACCCAACATACATAACATCATACAATGATCAAATAGAAACATTTCTCACCCTTACCTCGATTAATCGGAGCTTTGATGTTGGTTCTTGATGATTTCCACTTTTCCTCTTCTTCTCTTCTCTTTCTCTCCTTTCTTCTTCTTTCCTCTTTCTTTCCAAATGTTTTCTATCTTTCTTTTCTTTTCTTTTCTTTCTTATATATTTCCTTCATTTTCCTTCCTCTCCAATTCCTTCTTAATTCTCTATTAATCCCAATTAATAAAAATTAATTTCCAACATTGATAAAATCCCACTTGATAAATTAGTTACTACAATTAATTATTTAATGAAATTTGGGCTGTTACAACCCTCCCCCACTTTAGGAATTTTCGTCCTCGAAAATGTTACCTGATTCAAACAGTTCTGGATAAGACTCTTTCATCCGACTCTCAAGCTCCCAAGTAACATTTCCACCAGCCGATCCTCCCCACGCGACCTTCACTAAAGCGATCTCTTTACCTCGAAGCTGCTTCAATTTCCGATCCTCTATCCGCATAGGTGATGTCTCAACAGTCAGGTTATCTCTCACCTGCACATCATCTACTTGGACTACATGAGACGGATCCGCAATGTATTTCCTCAACTGAGATACATGGAATACGTCATGAAGATTAGCAAGCGACGGTGGTAAAGCCACACGATAGGCGACTTCTCCTATCCTTTGCAAAATCTGATAAGGACCAATGAAACGCGGCGACAACTTGCGCGACTTCAGTGCCCTACCAACACCTGTCATCGGAGTGACTCGAAGAAATACATGATCTCCCTCTTGAAATTCAAGTGCCTTCCTCCTCTTGTCATAATAACTCTTCTGACGACTCTGAGCAACTCTCATCTTCTCTTGAATCATCTTGATCCTATCAGTAGTCTGTTGAACTAACTCGGGTCCAACAACCGAACTCTCTCCGGACTCGAACCAACATAATGGTGTCCTACACCGCCTACCATACAACGCCTCAAATGGTGCCATACCAATACTCGAATGGAAACTGTTGTTGTAGGTAAACTCAATCAAAGGCAAGTAGCTATCCCAAGCTCCTCCTTTTTCCAATACACAAGCTCTCAAAAGATCTTCAAGCGACTGAATCGTCCTCTCCGTCTGACCATCAGTCTGAGGATGATACGCTGAACTCAAACGCAACTTAGTACCCAAAGCACTCTGCAGGCTCTCCCAAAATCTCGAAGTAAACCGCGGATCTCTATCCGAAACAATACTCAGCGGAATACCATGCAGGCACACAATCCTTTCAATATACAACTTAGCCAACTTCTCCAAAGGGTAATCCATACGCATAGGAATAAAGTGAGCAGATTTAGTCAACCTATCCACGATAACCCAAACAGCCTCAAAATTACTCGGCGTCCTCGGCAAACCCGATACAAAATCCATGGAGATACTATCCCATTTCCACTCAGGAATAAACAACGGCTTCATCAAACCCGATGGCTTCTGATGCTCAATCTTTGACTTCTGGCAAGTCAAACAAGAATACACAAATTCCGCAATATCCTTCTTCATACTAGGCCACCAAAATACTTTCCTCAAATCCTGATACATCTTAGTAGCACCCGGATGAATACTCAATCCGCTACGATGTCCTTCCTCAAGGATGCTCTTCTTAAGCTCAACCATGTTCGGAACACAAACTCGGTCCCGACATCTCATAATACCATTCTCATCAATCCGAAAATCACCACCTTGGCCTTGGTTGATTAAAGTCAACCGATCAACTAAGCTCAAATCCGATTTCTGTCCTTCTCGAATTTCGTCCAAAATACCACTCGTAAGCTTTAACATACCCAACTTAAATCCAAAAGAAGTTCTCTCACATACCAAACTCAAATCTCGAAATTGCTCGACCAATTCTAACTCTTTCACCATCAACGCCGACATATGCAATGATTTCCGACTCAATGCATCCGCTACAACATTCGCTTTACCCGGATGGTAATTCAAGCCAAAATCATAATCCTTCAAAAGTTCAAGCCATCTTCTTTGTCTCGCATTCAATTCCTTTTGATCAAAAAGATACCTCAAACTCTTGTGGTCACTAAACACTTCAAACCTCGCACCAAACAAATAATGCCTCCAAAGCTTCAACACGAACACAACGGCGGCCAACTCTAAGTCATGCGTCGGATAATTCTTCTCATGCACTTTGAGTTGCCTTGAAGCATAAGCCACAACTTGGTTATTCTGCATCAACACACCTCCTAAACCCATCAAAGAAGCATCACAATACACAAAGAATGGTTCTTCTGGATTTGGCAGAATCAAAACAGGAGCTGTCGTCAACCTTCGCTTAAGTTCTTGAAAACTCGCTTCACACTTGGCGTCCCAAACAAAGGCTTGACCTTTCCTAGTCAACTGCGTCAACGGCAACGATAACTTAGCAAATCCTTCAATAAACTTCCGATAATAACCGGCTAAACCAAGAAAACTTCTGATCTCAAAAACTGACTTCGGAGTCTCCCATTGCGACACCGCTTCAACTTTCGACGGATCAACCGCAACACCATTACTCGAGATCACATGACCAAGGAAACTAACTTCCTTCAACCAAAATTCACACTTAGAAAGCTTCGCGAACAACTGCTTCTCTCTCAGCACAGATAACACAATCTTCAGATGCTCGACATGCTCTCCTTCGCTCTTCGAATAAACCAAGATGTCGTCGATAAACACCACCACAAACTTATCCAAATAAGGATGGAAAATCCTATTCATGTACTCCATAAATACACCCGGTGCATTAGTCACACCAAATGGCATCACGGAATACTCATAGTGTCCATACCTCGTTCGGAAGGCCGTCTTCTGAATATCCTCAGCTTTCACACGGATCTGATGATACCCAGATCTCAAATCAATCTTGCTGAACACGCTTGCACCAACCAACTGATCCATCAGATCATCAATCCTTGGAAGTGGATACTTATTCTTAATAGTCACCTTGTTCAACTGTCTGTAATCCACACAGAGCCTCATAGAACCCTCTTTCTTCTTAACCAATAACACCGGTGCACCCCACGGTGACACGCTCGGACGAATAAACCTCTTTTCAAGCAAATCCTCAAGTTGACTCTTCAACTCTTTTAACTCTGAGGCCGACATACGATATGGAGCCATCGATATCGGACTAGTTCCAGGAATCAAATCTATCGAAAACTCTACTTCTCGCTCCGGCGGTAAATCCTTTATCTCATCAGGGAATACTTCCGGAAAATCTCTAACAATGGGCAAACCATCAATCTGACGGAGCAAACTCACACTAGCTACTACCACCAAATGGATTATAGAGCAAAACAATCGCACAATCTGGAATCGACGAAATGACAGACTCACCACCAAAAAGATGACAGAGCGAACTCACACCGGCTCCTACCACCAAAAGGATGATAGAACAAAACACACTCGCACAATCTGACATCAACGAAATGACAGACCCACCACAAAAAGGATGACAGAGCTAACTCACACCGGCTACTGCCACCAAAAGGATGATAGAGCAAAACACACTCGCACAATCTGACATCGACGAAATGACAGACTCACCACCAAAAGGATGACTGAGCGAACTCACACCGGCTACTATCACAAAAGGATGATAGAGAAAAACACACTCGCACAATCTGACATCGATGAAATGACAGACCCACCACCAAAAGGATGAATGAGCAAACTCACACCAGTTACTACCACTAAAAGAATAATGGAGCAAAACACTGGCACAATCTGACATCAACGAAATGACAGACCCACCACCAAAAGGATGACGGAGCAAACTCATACTGGCTACTAAAACCAAAAGCATGATAGAGAAAAACAAACTCGCACAATCTAGCATCAATGAAATCACAGACCCACCACCAAAAGGATGACGGAGCAAACTCACACCGGCTACTACCACCAAATGGATTATAAAGCAAAACAATCGCACAATCTGGCGTCGACGAAATAACAGACCCACAACTAAAAGGATGACGGAGCAAACTCATACCGGCTACTACCACCAAAAGGATGATAGAGCGAAACACACACCATCTGACATCAACGAAATGACAGACCCACCACCAAAAGGATGACTGAGCAAACTCATACCGGCTACTAAAACCAAAAGGATGATAGAGAAAAACAAACTCGCACAATCTAGCATCGACGAAATGACAGACCCACCACCAAAAGGATGACGGAGCAAACTCACATCGGCTACTACCACAAAATGAATGATAGAGCAAAACAATCACACAATCTGACAACGACGAAATGACAGACTCACCACCAAAAAGATGACAGAGCGAACTCACACCGGCTACTACCACCAAAAGGATGATAGAGCAAAACACACTCGCACAATCTGACATCAACGAAATGACAGACCCTCTACCAAAAGGATGACTGAACAAATTCACACCGGTTACTAAGACCAAAAGAATGATGGAGCAAAACACTGGCACAATCTAACATCGACGAAATGACAGACCCACCACCAAAAGGATGACGGAGCAAACACATACTGGCTACTAAAACCAAAAGGATGATAGAGAAAAACAAACTCCCACAATCTAGCATCGACGAAATTACAGACCCACCACCTAAAGGATGACGGAGCAAACTCACACTAGCTACTACCCCCAAATGGATTATAGAGCAAAACAATCGCACAGTCTGGAATCGACGAAATGACAGACTCACCACCAAAAAGATGACAGAGCAAACTCACACCGGCTACTACCCCCAAAAGGATGATAGAGCAAAACACACTTGCACAATCTGACATCAACGAAATGACAGACCCACCACCAAAAGGATGACAGAGCTAACTCACACCGGCTACTACCACCAAAAGGATGATAGAGCAAAACACACTCGCACAATCTGACATCGACGAAATGACAGACTCACCACCAAAAGGATGACTGAGCGAACTCACACCGGCTACTATCACAAAAGGATGATAGAGAAAAACACACTCGCACAATCTGACATCGATGAAATGACAGACCCACCACTAAAAGAATGAATGAGCAAACTCACACCAGTTACTACCACTAAAAGAATAATGGAGCAAAACACTGGCACAATCTAACATCAACGAAATGACAGACCCACCACCAAAAGGATGACGGAGCAAACTCATACTGGCTACTAAAACCAAAAGCATGATAGAGAAAAACAAACTCGCACAATCTAGCATCAACGAAATCACAGACCCACCACCAAAAGGATGACGGAGAAAACTCCCACCGGCTACTACCACCAAATGGATTATAAAGCAAAACAATCGCACAATCTGGCATCGACGAAATGACAGACCCACAACCAAAAGGATGACGGAGCGAACTCATACCGGCTACTACCACCAAAAGGATGATAGAGCAAAACACACACACACAATCTGACATCAACGAAATGACAGACCCACCACCAAAAGGATGACTGAGCAAACTCAGACAGGCTATTAAAACCAAAAGATGATAGAGAAAAACAAACTCGCACAATCTAGCATCGACGAAATGACAGACCCACCACCAAAAGTATGACGGAGCAAACTCACACCAGCTACTACCACAAAATGAATGATAGAGCAAAACAATCACACAATCTGACAACGACGAAATGACAGACTAACCACCAAAAAGATGACAGAGCGAACTCACACCGGCTACTACCACCAAAAGGATGATAGAGCAAAACACACTCGCACAATCTGTCATCAACGAAATGACAGACCCTCCACCAAAAGGATGACGGAGCAAACTCACACCGGCTACTACCACCAAAAGGATGATAGAGCAAAACACACTCACACAATCTAACATCGACGAAATGACAGACTCACCACCAAAAGGATGACTGAGCAAACACACACTGGCTACTATCACAAAAGCATGATAGAGAAAAAAACACTCGCACAATCTGACATCGATGAAATGACAGACCCACCACCAAAAGGATAAATTAGCAAACTCACACCGGTTACTGCCACTAAAAGAATGATGGAGCAAAACACTGGCAAAATCTAACATCGACGAAATGATAGACCCACCACTAAAAGGATGACGGAGAAAACTCATACTGGCTATTAAAACCAAAAGGATGATAGAGAAAAACAAACTCGCACAATCTAGTATCGACGAAATCACAGACCCACCACCTAAAGGATGACGGAGGAAACTCACACTGGCTACTACTACCAAATGGATTATAGAGCAAAACAATCGCAAAATCTAGAATCGACGAAATGACAGACTCGCCACCAAAGAGATGACAGAGCGAACTCACACCGGCTACTACCACCAAAATGATGATAAAGTAAAACACACTCGCACAATCTGACATTGATGAAATGACAGAGCCACCACCAAAAGGATGACTGAGCAAACTCATACTGACTACTAAAACCAAAAGGATGATAGAGAAAAACAAACTCGCACAATCTAGCATCGACGAAATCACAGACCCACCACCAAAAGGATGACGAAGCAAACTCACACCGGCTACTACCACCAAATGAATGATAGAGCAAAACAATCACACAATCTGACAACGACGAAATGACAGACTCCCCACCAAAAAGATGATAGAGTGAACTCACACCGGCTATTACCACCAAAAGGATGATAGAGCAAAACACACTCGCACAATCTGACATCAACGAAATGACAGAGCCACCACCAAAAGGATGACGGAGCAAACTCACACCAGCAACTAAAACCATAAGGATGATAGAGAAAAACAATTCGCACAATCTAGCATCGACAAAATCACAGACTCACCACCAAAAGGATGACGGAGCAAACTCACACCGGCTCCTATCACAAAAGGATGATAGAGAAAAACACACTCGCACAATTTGACATCGATGAAATGACAGACCCACCACCAAAAGGATGACTGAACAAACTCACACCGGTTACTAAGACCAAAAGAATGACGGAGCAAAACACTGGCATAATCTAACATCGATGAAATGACAGACCCACCACTAGGGCTGGCAATGAACCGAACCAACTCGAAAATAGTTCGAAATTCGATTCGACAATTAGATCGTTGAACTAGGTTCATGAACCTAATGAGTTGAGTATGAGCGAAAAATTAAGTTCGTTAACTAAATGAGCTGAACTTGAACTCTACATAGTTCGACTCGTTAGGTTCATGAGTTAACTCGATTACATATGAGAATAATTATACTGTCTTTAAGATTAGGTTTAAATATTTAATCTAAATCTTAGACAAATTTAATCTTCAACTTAGTAGTTTTTGAATTAGACTCTCAAATGTATCTCTTGAAAGTTGTGTAAGTTTTGAATTAGTAGATTTCGAAGATAAAGTTAAATTTCAATATGATAATTTTTATTTTATTTTAATATTTTATTTAAAAAAAATATATTTATTTAAAATGTCAAATATACTAAAATATATATATATTAAAAAAAATAGTTTTTAAGCCCGTGAATCATGTGAGCTGATCCTAATGAGTTGAACCAAACTGTTCGTGAACTTATAACAAGTCGAGTTTGAACTTAAAAAAAAGTTCGTGTTGAACTCGAACTCGAACTCGAACTCGAAACAATTCATAACGAGTCGAGTTTGAGCTTAAAAAAAAGTTCGTGTTGAACTCGAACTCGAACTCGAACTCGAAAAATTCTAAATGAGTCGAGCCGAGCTGAGGTGAGTTCGACTCGACTCGACTCATTTCCAGCCCTACCCACCACAAAAAGGATGACGGAGCAAACTCATACTGGCTACTAAAACCAAAAGGATGATAGAGAAAAACAAACTCCCACAATCTAGCATCGACGAAATCACAGACCCACCACCTAAAGGATGACGGAGCAAACTCACACTAGCTACTACCACCAAATGGATTATAGAGCAAAACAATCGCACAATCTGGAATCGACGAAATGACAGACTCACCACCAAAAAGATGACAGAGCAAACTCACACCGGCTCCTACCACCAAAAGGATGATAGAACAAAACACACTCGCAAAATCTGACATCAACGAAATGACAGACCCACCACAAAAAGGATGACAGAGCTAACTCACACCGGCTACTGCCACCAAAAGGATGATAGAGCAAAACACACTCGCACAATCTGACATCGACGAAATGACAGACTCACCACCAAAACGATGACTGAGCGAACTCACACCGGCTACTATCACAAAAGGATGATAGAGAAAAACACACTCGCACAATCTGACATCGATGAAATGACAGACCCACCACCAAAAGGATGAATGAGCAAACTCACACCAGTTACTACCACTAAAAGAATAATGGAGCAAAACACTGGCACAATCTAACATCAACGAAATGACAGACCCACCACCAAAAGGATGACGGAGCAAACTCATACTGGCTACTAAAACCAAAAGCATGATAGAGAAAAACAAACTCGCACAATCTAGCATCAATGAAATCACAGACCCACCACCAAAAGGATGACGGAGCAAACTTACACCGGCTACTACCACCAAATGGATTATAAAGCAAAACAATCGCACAATCTGGCATCGACGAAATGACAGACCCACAACTAAAAGGATGACGGAGCAAACTCATACCGGCTACTACCACCAAAAGGATGATAGAGCGAAACACACACACAATCTGACATCAACGAAATGACAGACCCACCACCAAAAGGATGACTGAGCAAACTCATACCGGCTACTAAAACCAAAAGGATGATAGAGAAAAACAAACTCGCACAATCTAGCATCGACGAAATGACAGACCCACCACCAAAAGGATGACGGAGCAAACTCACATCGGCTACTACCACAAAATGAATGATAGAGCAAAACAATCACACAATCTGACAACGACGAAATGACAGACTCACCACCAAAAAGATGACAGAGCGAACTCACACCGGCTACTACCACCAAAAGGATGATAGAGCAAAACACACTCGCACAATCTGACATCAACGAAATGACAGACCCTCTACCAAAAGGATGACTGAACAAATTCACACCGGTTACTATGACCAAAAGAATGATGGAGCAAAACACTGGCACAATCTAACATCGACGAAATGACAGACCCACCACCAAAAGGATGACGGAGCAAACACATACTGGCTACTAAAACCAAAAGGATGATAGAGAAAAACAAACTCCCACAATCTAGCATCGACGAAATTACAGACCCACCACCTAAAGGATGACGGAGCAAACTCACACTAGCTACTACCCCCAAATGGATTATAGAGCAAAACAATCGCACAGTCTGGAATCGACGAAATGACAGACTCACCACCAAAAAGATGACAGAGCAAACTCACACCGGCTACTACCCCCAAAAGGATGATAGAGCAAAACACACTTGCACAATCTGACATCAACGAAATGACAGACCCACCACCAAAAGGATGACAGAGCTAACTCACACCGGCTACTACCACCAAAAGGATGATAGAGCAAAACACACTCGCACAATCTGACATCGACGAAATGACAGACTCACCACCAAAAGGATGACTGAGCGAACTCACACCGGCTACTATCACAAAAGGATGATAGAGAAAAACACACTCGCACAATCTGACATCGATGAAATGACAGACCCACCACTAAAAGGATGAATGAGCAAACTCACACCAGTTACTACCACTAAAAGAATAATGGAGCAAAACACTGGCACAATCTAACATCAACGAAATGACAGACCCACCACCAAAAGGATGACGGAGCAAACTCATACTGGCTACTAAAACCAAAAGCATGATAGAGAAAAACAAACTCGCACAATCTAGCATCAACGAAATCACAGACCCACCACCAAAAGGATGACGGAGAAAACTCCCACCGGCTACTACCACCAAATGGATTATAAAGCAAAACAATCGCACAATCTGGCATCGACGAAATGACAGACCCACAACCAAAAGGATGACGGAGCGAACTCATACCGGCTACTACCACCAAAAGGATGATAGAGCAAAACACACACACACAATCTGACATCAATGAAATGACAGACCCACCACCAAAAGGATGACTGAGCAAACTCATACAGGCTATTAAAACCAAAAGATGATAGAGAAAAACAAACTCGCACAATCTAGCATCGACGAAATGACAGACCCACCACCAAAAGTATGACGGAGCAAACTCACACCAGCTACTACCACAAAATGAATGATAGAGCAAAACAATCACACAATCTGACAACGACGAAATGACAGACTAACCACCAAAAAGATGACAGAGCGAACTCACACCGGCTACTACCACCAAAAGGATGATAGAGCAAAACACACTCGCACAATCTGACATCAACGAAATGACAGACCCTCCACCAAAAGGATGACGGAGCAAACTCACACCGGCTACTACCACCAAAAGGATGATAGAGCAAAACACACTCACACAATCTAACATCGACGAAATGACAGACTCACCACCAAAAGGATGACTGAGCAAACACACACTGGCTACTATCACAAAAGCATGATAGAGAAAAAAAACACTCGCACAATCTGACATCGATGAAATGACAGACCCACCACCAAAAGGATAAATTAGCAAACTCACACCGGTTACTGCCACTAAAAGAATGATGGAGCAAAACACTGGCAAAATCTAACATCGACGAAATGATAGACCCACCACTAAAAGGATGACGGAGAAAACTCATACTGGCTACTAAAACCAAAAGGATGATAGAGAAAAACAAACTCGCACAATCTAGTATCGACGAAATCACAGACCCACCACCTAAAGGATGACGGAGGAAACTCACACTGGCTACTACCCCCAAAAGGATGATAGAGCAAAACACACTTGCACAATCTGACATCAACGAAATGACAGACCCACCACCAAAAGGATGACAGAGCTAACTCACACCGGCTACTACCACCAAAAGGATGATAGAGCAAAACACACTCGCACAATCTGACATCGACGAAATGACAGACTCACCACCAAAAGGATGACTGAGCGAACTCACACCGGCTACTATCACAAAAGGATGATAGAGAAAAACACACTCGCACAATCTGACATCGATGAAATGACAGACCCACCACTAAAAGGATGAATGAGCAAACTCACACCAGTTACTACCACTAAAAGAATAATGGAGCAAAACACTGGCACAATCTAACATCAACGAAATGACAGACCCACCACCAAAAGGATGACGGAGCAAACTCATACTGGCTACTAAAACCAAAAGCATGATAGAGAAAAACAAACTCGCACAATCTAGCATCAACGAAATCACAGACCCACCACCAAAAGGATGACGGAGAAAACTCCCACTGGCTACTACCACCAAATGGATTATAAAGCAAAACAATCGCACAATCTGGCATCGACGAAATGACAGACCCACAACCAAAAGGATGACGGAGCGAACTCATACCGGCTACTACCACCAAAAGGATGATAGAGCAAAACACACACACACAATCTGACATCAATGAAATGACAGACCCACCACCAAAAGGATGACTGAGCAAACTCATACAGGCTATTAAAACCAAAAGATGATAGAGAAAAACAAACTCGCACAATCTAGCATCGACGAAATGACTGATCCACCACCAAAAGTATGACGGAGCAAACTCACACCAGCTACTACCACAAAATGAATGATAGAGCAAAACAATCACACAATCTGACAACGACGAAATGACAGACTAACCACCAAAAAGATGACAGAGCGAACTCACACCGGCTACTACCACCAAAAGGATGATAGAGCAAAACACACTCGCACAATCTGACATCAACGAAATGACAGACCCTCCACCAAAAGGATGACGGAGCAAACTCACACCGGCTACTACCACCAAAAGGATGATAGAGCAAAACACACTCACACAATCTAACATCGACGAAATGACAGACTCACCACCAAAAGGATGACTGAGCAAACACACACTGGCTACTATCACAAAAGCATGATAGAGAAAAAAACACTCGCACAATCTGACATCGATGAAATGACAGACCCACCACCAAAAGGATAAATTAGCAAACTCACACCGGTTACTGCCACTAAAAGAATGATGGAGCAAAACACTGGCAAAATCTAACATCGACGAAATGATAGACCCACCACTAAAAGGATGACGGAGAAAACTCATACTGGCTACTAAAACCAAAAGGATGATAGAGAAAAACAAACTCGCACAATCTAGTATCGACGAAATCACAGACCCACCACCTAAAGGATGACGGAGGAAACTCACACTGGCTACTACTACCAAATGGATTATAGAGCAAAACAATCGTAAAATCTAAAATCGACGAAATGACAGACTCACCACCAAAGAGATGACAGAGCGAACTCACACCGGCTACTACCACCAAAATGATGATAAAGTAAAACACACTCGCACAATCTGACATTGATGAAATGACAGAGCCACCACCAAAAGGATGACTGAGCAAACTCATACTGACTACTAAAACCAAAAGGATGATAGAGAAAAACAAACTCGCACAATCTAGCATCGACGAAATCACAGACCCACCACCAAAAGGATGACGGAGCAAACTCACACCGGCTACTACCACCAAATGAATGATAGAGCAAAACAATCACACAATCTGACAACGACGAAATGACAGACTCCCCACCAAAAAGATGATAGAGTGAACTCACACCGGCTATTACCACCAAAAGGATGATAGAGCAAAACACACTCGCACAATCTGACATCAACGAAATGACAGAGCCACCACCAAAAGGATGACGGAGCAAACTCATACCAGCAACTAAAACCATAAGGATGATAGAGAAAAACAATTCGCACAATCTAGCATCGACAAAATCACAGACTCACCACCAAAAGGATGAAGGAGCAAACTCACACCGGCTCCTATCAGAAAAGGATGATAGAGAAAAACACACTCGCACAATTTGACATCGATGAAATGACAGACCCACCACCAAAAGGATGACTGAACAAACTCACACCGGTTACTAAGACAAAAAGAATGACAGAGCAAAACAGTGGCATAATCTAACATTGATGAAATGACAGACCCACCACAAAAAGGATGACGGAGCAAACTCATACTGGCTACTAAAACCAAAAGGATGATAGAGAAAAACAAACTCCCACAATCTAGCATCGACGAAATCACAGACCCACCACCTAAAGGATGACGGAGCAAACTCACACTAGCTACTACCACCAAATGGATTATAGAGCAAAACAATCGCACAATCTGGAATCGACGAAATGACAGACTCACCACCAAAAAGATGACAGAGCGAACTCACACCGGCTCCTACCACCAAAAGGATGATAGAACAAAACACACTCACACAATCTGACATCAACGAAATGACAGACCCACCACCAAAAAGATGACAGAGCGAACTCACACCGGCTACTACCACCAAAAGGATGATAGAGCAAAACACACTCACACAATCTGACATCGACGAAATGACAGACTCACCACCAAAAGGATGACTGAGCAAACACACACCGGCTACTATCACAAAAGCATGATAGAGAAAAAAACACTCGCACAATCTGACATCGATGAAATGACAGACCCACCACCAAAAGGATGAATTAGCAAACTCACACCGGTTACTACCACTAAAAGAATAATGGAGCAAAACACTGGCACAATCTAACATCAACGAAATGACAGACCCACCACCAAAAGGATGACGGAGCAAACTCATACTGGATACTAAAACCAAAAGGATGATAGAGAAAAACAAACTCGCACAATCTAGCATCAATGAAATCACAGACCCACCACCAAAAGGATGACGGAGCAAACTCACACCGGCTACTACCACCAAATGGATTATAAAGCAAAACAATCGCACAATCTGGCATCGACGAAATGACAGACCCACAACTAAAAGGATGACGGAGCAAACTCATACAGGCTACTACCACCAAAAGGATGATAGAGCGAAACACACACACAATCTGACATCAACGAAATGACAGACCCACCACCAAAAGGATGACTGAGCAAACTCATACCGGCTACTAAAACCAAAAGGATGATAGAGAAAAACAAACTCGCACAATCTAGCATCGACGAAATGACAGACCCACCACCAAAAGGATGACGGAGAAAACTCACATCGGCTACTACCACAAAATGAATGATAGAGCAAAACAATCACACAATCTGACAACGACGAAATGATGGACTCACCACCAAAAAGATGACAGAGCGAACTCACACCGGCTACTACCACCAAAAGGATGATAGAGCAAAACACACTCGCACAATCTGACATCAACGAAATGACAGACCCTCCACCAAAAGGATGACTGAACAAACACACACCGGTTACTAAGACCAAAAGAATGATGGAGCAAAACACTGGCACAATCTAACATCGACGAAATGACAGACCCACCACCAAAAGGATGACGGAGCAAACACATACTGACTACTAAAACCAAAAGGATGATAGAGAAAAACAAACTCCCACAATCTAGCATCGACGAAATTACAGACCCACCACCTAAAGGATGACGGAGCAAACTCACACTAGCTACTACCCCCAAATGGATTATAGAGCAAAACAATCGCACAATCTGGAATCGACGAAATGACAGACTCACCACCAAAAAGATGACAGAGCAAACTCACACCGGCTACTACCCCCAAAAGGATGATAGAGCAAAACACACTTGCACAATCTGACATCAACGAAATGACAAACCCACCACCAAAAGGATGACAGAGCTAACTCACACCGGCTACTACCACCAAAAGGATGATAGAGCAAAACACACTCGCACAATCTGACATCGACGAAATGACAGACTCACCACCAAAAGGATGACTGAGCGAACTCACACCGGCTACTATCACAAAAGGATGATAGAGAAAAACACACTCGCACAATCTGACATCGATGAAATGACAGACCCACCACTAAAAGGATGAATGAGCAAACTCACACCAGTTACTACCACTAAAAGAATAATGGAGCAAAACACTGGCACAATCTAACATCAACGAAATGACAGACCCACCACCAAAAGGATGACGGAGCAAACTCATACTGGCTACTAAAACCAAAAGCATGATAGAGAAAAACAAACTCGCACAATCTAGCATCAACGAAATCACAGACCCACCACCAAAAGGATGACGGAGAAAACTCCCACCGGCTACTACCACCAAATGGATTATAAAGCAAAACAATCGCACAATCTGGCATCGACGAAATGACAGACCCACAACCAAAAGGATGACGGAGCGAACTCATACCGGCTACTACCACCAAAAGGATGATAGAGCAAAACACACACACACACACACAATCTGACATCAACGAAATGACAGACCCACCACCAAAAGGATGACTGAGCAAACTCATACAGGCTATTAAAACCAAAAGATGATAGAGAAAAACAAACTCGCACAATCTAGCATCGACGAAATGACAGACCCACCACCAAAAGTATGACGGAGCAAACTCACACCAGCTACTACCACAAAATGAATGATAGAGCAAAACAATCACACAATCTGACAACGACGAAATGACAGACTAACCACCAAAAAGATGACAGAGCGAACTCACACCGGCTACTACCACCAAAAGGATGATAGAGCAAAACACACTCACACAATCTGACATCGACGAAATGACAGACTCACCACCAAAAGGATGACTGAGCAAACACACACCGGCTACTATCACAAAAGCATGATAGAGAAAAAAACACTCGCACAATCTGACATCGATGAAATGACAGACCCACCACCAAAAGGATAAATTAGCAAACTCACACCGGTTACTGCCACTAAAAGAATGATGGAGCAAAACACTGGCAAAATCTAACATCGACGAAATGACAGACCCACCACTAAAAGGATGACGGAGAAAACTCATACTGGCTACTAAAACCAAAAGGATGATAGAGAAAAACAAACTCGCACAATCTAGTATCGACGAAATCACAGACCCACCACCTAAAGGATGACGGAGGAAACTCACACTGGCTACTACCACCAAATGGATTATAGAGCAAAACAATCGCAAAATATAGAATCGACGAAATGACAGACTCACCACCAAAGAGATGACAGAGCGAACTCACACCGGCTACTACCACCAAAAGGATGATAAAGTAAAACACACTCGCACAATCTGACATCAACGAATCGACATACCCACCACCAAAAGGATGATAAGCTAACTCACACCGTCTACTACCACCAAAAGGATGATAGAGCAAAACACACTCGCACAATCTGACATCGACGAAATGACAGACTCACCACCAAAAGGATGACTGAGCGAACTCACACCGGCTACTATCACAAAAGGATGATAGAGAAAAACACACTCGCACAATCTGACATCGATGAAATGACAGACCCACCACCAAAAGGATGAATGAGCAAACTCACACCGGTTACTACCACTAAAAGAATGATGGAGCAAAACACTGGCACAATCTAACATCGACGAAATCACAGACCCACCATCAAAAGGATGACGGAGCAAACTCACACCGGCTACTACCACAAAATGGATGATAGAGAAAAACACACTCGCACAATCTCAAATCGACAAAATGACAGACTCATCACAAAAAGGATGACTGAGCAACCTCATACCGACTACTATCACCAAAAGGATGATAGATCAAAACACACTCGCACAATCTAACATCGATGAAATGACAGACCCACCACCAAAAGGATAACGGAGAAAACTCACAACGGCTACTACCACCAAATGAATCATAGAGCAAAACAATCACACAATCTGACATCGACGAAATGACAGACCCACCACCAAAAGGATGACAGAGCGAACTCACACCGGCTACTACCACCAAAAGGATGATAGAGCAAAACACACTCGCACAATCTGACATCGACGAAATGACAGACCCACCACCAAAAGGACGATAGAGCTAATTCACACCGGCTACTACCACCTAAAGGATGATAGATCAAAACACACTCGCACAATCTAACATCGACGAAATGACAGACTCACCACCAAAAGGATGACTGAGCAAACACACACTGGCTACTATCACAAAAGCATGATAGAGAAAAAAACACTCGCACAATCTGACATCGATGAAATGACAGACCCACCACCAAAAGGATAAATTAGCAAACTCACACCGGTTACTGCCACTAAAAGAATGATGGAGCAAAACACTGGCAAAATCTAACATCGACGAAATGATAGACCCACCACTAAAAGGATGACGGAGAAAACTCATACTGGCTACTAAAACCAAAAGGATGATAGAGAAAAACAAACTCGCACAATCTAGTATCGACGAAATCACAGACCCACCACCTAAAGGATGACGGAGGAAACTCACACTGGCTACTACTACCAAATGGATTATAGAGCAAAACAATCGCAAAATCTAGAATCGACGAAATGACAGACTCACCACCAAAGAGATGACAGAGCGAACTCACACCGGCTACTACCACCAAAATGATGATAAAGTAAAACACACTCGCACAATCTGACATTGATGAAATGACAGAGCCACCACCAAAAGGATGACTGAGCAAACTCATACTGACTACTAAAACCAAAAGGATGATAGAGAAAAACAAACTCGCACAATCTAGCATCGACGAAATCACAGACCCACCACCAAAAGGATGACGGAGCAAACTCACACCGGCTACTACCACCAAATGAATGATAGAGCAAAACAATCACACAATCTGACAACGACGAAATGACAGACTCCCCACGAAAAAGATGATAGAGTGAACTCACACCGGCTATTACCACCAAAAGGATGATAGAGCAAAAGACACTCGCACAATCTGACATCAACGAAATGACAGAGCCACCACCAAAAGGATGACGGAGCAAACTCATACCAGCAACTAAAACCATAAGGATGATAGAGAAAAACAATTCGCACAATCTAGCATCGACAAAATCACAGACTCACCACCAAAAGGATGAAGGAGCAAACTCACACCGGCTCCTATCAGAAAAGGATGATAGAGAAAAACACACTCGCACAATTTGACATCAATGAAATGACAGACCCACCACCAAAAGGATGACTGAACAAACTCACACCGGTTACTAAGACAAAAAGAATGACAGAGCAAAACAGTGGCATAATCTAACATTGATGAAATGACAGACCCACCACAAAAAGGATGACGGAGCAAACTCATACTGGCTACTAAAACCAAAAGGATGATAGAGAAAAACAAACTCCCACAATCTAGCATCGACGAAATCACAGACCCACCACCTAAAGGATGACGGAGCAAACTCACACTAGCTACTACCACCAAATGGATTATAGAGCAAAACAATCGCACAATCTGGAATCGACGAAATGACAGACTCACCACCAAAAAGATGACAGAGCGAACTCACACCGGCTCCTACCACCAAAAGGATGATAGAACAAAACACACTCACACAATCTGACATCAACGAAATGACAGACCCACCACCAAAAAGATGACAGAGCGAACTCACACCGGCTACTACCACCAAAAGGATGATAGAGCAAAACACACTCACACAATCTGACATCGACGAAATGACAGACTCACCACCAAAAGGATGACTGAGCAAACACACACCGGCTACTATCACAAAAGCATGATAGAGAAAAAAACACTCGCACAATCTGACATCGATGAAATGACAGACCCACCACCAAAAGGATGAATTAGCAAACTCACACCGGTTACTACCACTAAAAGAATAATGGAGCAAAACACTGGCACAATCTAACATCAACGAAATGACAGACCCACCACCAAAAGGATGACGGAGCAAACTCATACTGGATACTAAAACCAAAAGGATGATAGAGAAAAACAAACTCGCACAATCTAGCATCAATGAAATCACAGACCCACCACCAAAAGGATGACGGAGCAAACTCACACCGGCTACTACCACCAAATGGATTATAAAGCAAAACAATCGCACAATCTGGCATCGACGAAATGACAGACCCACAACTAAAAGGATGACGGAGCAAACTCATACAGGCTACTACCACCAAAAGGATGATAGAGCGAAACACACACACAATCTGACATCAACGAAATGACAGACCCACCACCAAAAGGATGACTGAGCAAACTCATACCGGCTACTAAAACCAAAAGGATGATAGAGAAAAACAAACTCGCACAATCTAGCATCGACGAAATGACAGACCCACCACCAAAAGGATGACGGAGAAAACTCACATCGGCTACTACCACAAAATGAATGATAGAGCAAAACAATCACACAATCTGACAACGACGAAATGATGGACTCACCACCAAAAAGATGACAGAGCGAACTCACACCGGCTACTACCACCAAAAGGATGATAGAGCAAAACACACTCGCACAATCTGACATCAACGAAATGACAGACCCTCCACCAAAAGGATGACTGAACAAACTCACACCGGTTACTAAGACCAAAAGAATGATGGAGCAAAACACTGGCACAATCTAACATCGACGAAATGACAGACCCACCACCAAAAGGATGACGGAGCAAACACATACTGACTACTAAAACCAAAAGGATGATAGAGAAAAACAAACTCCCACAATCTAGCATCGACGAAATTACAGACCCACCACCTAAAGGATGACGGAGCAAACTCACACTAGCTACTACCCCCAAATGGATTATAGAGCAAAACAATCGCACAATCTGGAATCGACGAAATGACAGACTCACCACCAAAAAGATGACAGAGCAAACTCACACCGGCTACTACCCCCAAAAGGATGATAGAGCAAAACACACTTGCACAATCTGACATCAACGAAATGACAAACCCACCACCAAAAGGATGACAGAGCTAACTCACACCGGCTACTACCACCAAAAGGATGATAGAGCAAAACACACTCGCACAATCTGACATCGACGAAATGACAGACTCACCACCAAAAGGATGACTGAGCGAACTCACACCGGCTACTATCACAAAAGGATGATAGAGAAAAACACACTCGCACAATCTGACATCGATGAAATGACAGACCCACCACTAAAAGGATGAATGAGCAAACTCACACCAGTTACTACCACTAAAAGAATAATGGAGCAAAACACTGGCACAATCTAACATCAACGAAATGACAGACCCACCACCAAAAGGATGACGGAGCAAACTCATACTGGCTACTAAAACCAAAAGCATGATAGAGAAAAACAAACTCGCACAATCTAGCATCAACGAAATCACAGACCCACCACCAAAAGGATGACGGAGAAAACTCCCACCGGCTACTACCACCAAATGGATTATAAAGCAAAACAATCGCACAATCTGGCATCGACGAAATGACAGACCCACAACCAAAAGGATGACGGAGCGAACTCATACCGGCTACTACCACCAAAAGGATGATAGAGCAAAACACACACACACACACACAATCTGACATCAACGAAATGACAGACCCACCACCAAAAGGATGACTGAGCAAACTCATACAGGCTATTAAAACCAAAAGATGATAGAGAAAAACAAACTCGCACAATCTAGCATCGACGAAATGACAGACCCACCACCAAAAGTATGACGGAGCAAACTCACACCAGCTACTACCACAAAATGAATGATAGAGCAAAACAATCACACAATCTGACAACGACGAAATGACAGACTAACCACCAAAAAGATGACAGAGCGAACTCACACCGGCTACTACCACCAAAAGGATGATAGAGCAAAACACACTCACACAATCTGACATCGACGAAATGACAGACTCACCACCAAAAGGATGACTGAGCAAACACACACCGGCTACTATCACAAAAGCATGATAGAGAAAAAAACACTCGCACAATCTGACATCGATGAAATGACAGACCCACCACCAAAAGGATAAATTAGCAAACTCACACCGGTTACTGCCACTAAAAGAATGATGGATCAAAACACTGGCAAAATCTAACATCGACGAAATGACAGACCCACCACTAAAAGGATGACGGAGAAAACTCATACTGGCTACTAAAACCAAAAGGATGATAGAGAAAAACAAACTCGCACAATCTAGTATCGACGAAATCACAGACCCACCACCTAAAGGATGACGGAGGAAACTCACACTGGCTACTACCACCAAATGGATTATAGAGCAAAACAATCGCAAAATATAGAATCGACGAAATGACAGACTCACCACCAAAGAGATGACAGAGCGAACTCACACCGGCTACTACCACCAAAAGGATGATAAAGTAAAACACACTCGCACAATCTGACATCAACGAATCGACATACCCACCACCAAAAGGATGATAAGCTAACTCACACCGTCTACTACCACCAAAAGGATGATAGAGCAAAACACACTCGCACAATCTGACATCGACGAAATGACAGACTCACCACCAAAAGGATGACTGAGCGAACTCACACCGGCTACTATCACAAAAGGATGATAGAGAAAAACACACTCGCACAATCTGACATCGATGAAATGACAGACCCACCACCAAAAGGATGAATGAGCAAACTCACACCGGTTACTACCACTAAAAGAATGATGGAGCAAAACACTGGCACAATCTAACATCGACGAAATCACAGACCCACCATCAAAAGGATGACGGAGCAAACTCACACCGGCTACTACCACAAAATGGATGATAGAGAAAAACACACTCGCACAATCTCAAATCGACAAAATGACAGACTCATCACAAAAAGGATGACTGAGCAACCTCATACCGACTACTATCACCAAAAGGATGATAGATCAAAACACACTCGCACAATCTAACATCGATGAAATGACAGACCCACCACCAAAAGGATAACGGAGAAAACTCACAACGGCTACTACCACCAAATGAATCATAGAGCAAAACAATCACACAATCTGACATCGACGAAATGACAGACCCACCACCAAAAGGATGACAGAGCGAACTCACACCGGCTACTACCACCAAAAGGATGATAGAGCAAAACACACTCGCACAATCTGACATCGACGAAATGACAGACCCACCACCAAAAGGACGATAGAGCTAATTCACACCGGCTACTACCACCTAAAGGATGATAGATCAAAACACACTCGCACAATCTAACATCGATGAAATGACAGACCCACCACCAAAAGGATGATGGAGCAAACTCACACCGACTACTACCACCAAAAGGATGATAGAGCAAAACACACTCGCACATTCTGACATCGACGAAATGACTGGCTCACCACCAAAAGGATGACTGAGCGAACTCACACCGGCTACTATCACAAAAGGATGATAGAGAAAGACACACTCGCACAATCTGACATCGATGAAATGACAGACCCACCACCAAAAGGATGACAGAGCTAACTCACTCCGGCTACTACCACCAAAAGGATGATAGAGCAAAACACACTCGCACAATCTGACATCAACGAAATGACAGACCCTCCACCAAAAGGATGACTGAACAAACTCACACCGGTTACTAAGACCAAAAGAATGATGGAGCAAAACACTAGCACAATCTAACATCGACGAAATGACAGACCCACCACCAAAAGGATGACGGAGCAAACACATACTGACTACTAAAACCAAAAGGATGATAGAGAAAAACAAACTCCCACAATCTAGCATCGACAAAATTACAGACCCACCACCTAAAGGATGACGGAGCAAACTCACACTAGCTACTACCCCCAAATGGATTATAGAGCAAAACAATCGCACAATCTGGAATCGACGAAATGACAGACTCACCACCAAAAAGATGACAGAGCAAACTCACACCGGCTACTACCCCCAAAAGGATGATAGAGCAAAACACACTTGCACAATCTGACATCAACGAAATGACAAACCCACCACCAAAAGGATGACAGAGCTAACTCACACCGGCTACTACCACCAAAAGGATGATAGAGCAAAACACACTCGCACAATCTGACATCGACGAAATGACAGACTCACCGCCAAAAGGATGACAGAGCGAACTCACACCGGCTACTATCACAAAAGGATGATAGAGAAAAACACACTCGCACAATCTGACATCGATGAAATGACAGACCCACCACTAAAAGGATGAATGAGCAAACTCACACCAGTTACTACCACTAAAAGAATAATGGAGCAAAACACTGGCACAATCTAACATCAACGAAATGACAGACCCACCACCAAAAGGATGACGGAGCAAACTCATACTGGCTACTAAAACCAAAAGCATGATAGAGAAAAACAAACTCGCACAATCTAGCATCAACGAATTCACAGACCCACCACCAAAAGGATGACGGAGAAAACTCCCACCGGCTACTACCACCAAATGGATTATAAAGCAAAACAATTGCACAATCTGGCATCGACGAAATGACAGACCCACAACCAAAAGGATGACGGAGCGAACTCATACCGGCTACTACCACCAAAAGGATGATAGAGCAAAACACACACACACACAATCTGACATCAACGAAATGACAGACCCACCACCAAAAGGATGACTGAGCAAACTCATACAGGCTATTAAAACCAAAAGATGATAGAGAAAAA
Source organism: Lathyrus sativus (assembly GCA_963859935.3). Lineage (NCBI taxonomy): Eukaryota > Viridiplantae > Streptophyta > Magnoliopsida > Fabales > Fabaceae > Lathyrus > Lathyrus sativus. The sequence continues at coordinate 196,654 of CAWUDS030000926.1, forward strand.
CAAACTCGCACAATCTAGCATCGACGAAATGACAGACCCACCACCAAAAGTATGACGGAGCAAACTCACACCAGCTACTACCACAAAATGAATGATAGAGCAAAACAATCACACAATCTGACAACGACGAAATGACAGACTAACCACCAAAAAGATGACAGAGCGAACTCACACCGGCTACTACCACCAAAAGGATGATAGAGCAAAACACACTCGCACAATCTGACATCAACGAAATGACAGACCCTCCACCAAAAGGATGACGGAGCAAACTCACACCGGCTACTACCACCAAAAGGATGATAGAGCAAAACACACTCACACAATCTGACATCGACGAAATGACAGACTCACCACCAAAAGGATGACTGAGCAAACACACACCGGCTACTATCACAAAAGCATGATAGAGAAAAAAACACTCGCACAATCTGACATCGATGAAATGACAGACCCACCACCAAAAGGATAAATTAGCAAACTCACACCGGTTACTGCCACTAAAAGAATGATGGAGCAAAACACTGGCAAAATCTAACATCGACGAAATGACAGACCCACCACTAAAAGGATGACGGAGAAAACTCATACTGGCTACTAAAACCAAAAGGATGATAGAGAAAAACAAACTCGCACAATCTAGTATCGACGAAATCACAGACCCACCACCTAAAGGATGACGGAGGAAACTCACACTGGCTACTACCACCAAATGGATTATAGAGCAAAACAATCGCAAAATATAGAATCGACGAAATGACAGACTCACCACCAAAGAGATGACAGAGCGAACTCACACCGGCTACTACCACCAAAAGGATGATAAAGTAAAACACACTCGCACACTCTGACATCAACGAATCGACATACCCACCACCAAAAGGATGATAAGCTAACTCACACCGTCTACTACCACCAAAAGGATGATAGAGCAAAACACACTCGCACAATCTGACATCGACGAAATGACAGACTCACCACCAAAAGGATGACTGAGCGAACTCACACCGGCTACTATCACAAAAGGATGATAGAGAAAAACACACTCGCACAATCTGACATCGATGAAATGACAGACCCACCACCAAAAGGATGAATGAGCAAACTCACACCGGTTACTACCACTAAAAGAATGATGGAGCAAAACACTGGCACAATCTAACATCGACGAAATCACAGACCCACCATCAAAAGGATGACGGAGCAAACTCACACCGGCTACTACCACAAAATGGATGATAGAGAAAAACACACTCGCACAATCTCAAATCGACAAAATGACAGACTCATCACAAAAAGGATGACTGAGCAACCTCATACCGACTACTATCACCAAAAGGATGATAGATCAAAACACACTCGCACAATCTAACATCGATGAAATGACAGACCCACCACCAAAAGGATAACGGAGAAAACTCACAACGGCTACTACCACCAAATGAATCATTGAGCAAAACAATCACACAATCTGACATCGACGAAATGACAGACCCACCACCAAAAGGATGACAGAGCGAACTCACACCGGCTACTACCACCAAAAGGATGATAGAGCAAAACACACTCGCACAATCTGACATCGACGAAATGACAGACCCACCACCAAAAGGACGATAGAGCTAATTCACACCGGCTACTACCACCTAAAGGATGATAGATCAAAACACACTCGCACAATCTAACATCGATGAAATGACAGACCCACCACCAAAAGGATGATGGAGCAAACTCACACCGACTACTACCACCAAAAGGATGATAGAGCAAAACACACTCGCACATTCTGACATCGACGAAATGACTGGCTCACCACCAAAAGGATGACTGAGCGTACTCACACCGGCTACTATCACAAAAGGATGATAGAGAAAAACACACTCGCACAATCTGACATCGATGAAATGACAGACCCACCACCAAAAGGATGACAGAGCTAACTCACTCCGGCTACTACCACCAAAAGGATGATAGAGCAAAACAGACTCGCACAATCTGACATCGATGAAATGACAGACTCACCACCAAAAGGATGACTGAGCAAACTCACACCGGCTACTATCACAAAAGGATGATAGAGAAAAACACACTCGCACAATCTGACATCGATGAAATGACAGACCCACCACCAAAAGGATAAATTAGCAAACTCACACCGGTTACTGCCACTAAAAGAATGATGGAGCAAAACACTGGCACAATCTAACATCGACGAAATGACAGACCCACCACTAAAAGGATGACGGAGCAAACTCATACTGGCTACTAAAACCAAAAGGATGATAGAGAAAAACAAACTCGCACAATCTAGTATCAACGAAATCACAGACCCACCACCTCAAGGATGACGGAGCAAACTCACATTGGCTACTACCACCAAATGGATTATAGAGCAAAACAATCGCACAATCTAGAATCGACGAAATGACAGACTCACCACCAAAGAGATGACTGAGCGAACTCACACCGACTACTACCACCAAAAGGATGATAGAGCAAAACACACTCGCACAATCTGACATAAACAAAATGACATACCCACCACCAAAAGGATGATAGAGCTAACTCACACTGGCTACTACCATCAAAAAGGATGATAGAGCAAAACACACTCGCACAATCTGACATCCACGAAATGACAGACTCACCACCAAAAGGATGACTGAGCGAACTCACACCGTCTACTATCACAAAAGGATGATAGAGAAAAACACACTCGCACAATCTGACATCGATGAAATGACAGACCCACCACCAAAAGGATGAATGAGAAAACTCACACCGGTTACTACCACTAAAAGAATGATGGAGCAAAACACTGGCACAATCTAACATCGACGAAATCACAGACCCACCACCCAAAGGATGACGGAGCAAACTCACACCGGCTACTACCACAAAATGGATGATAGAGAAAAACACACTCGCACAATCTCAAATCGACAAAATGACAGACTCATCACCAAAAGGATGACTGAGCGACCTCACACCGGCTACTATCACCAAAAGGATGATAGAGCAAAACACACTTGCACAATCTAACATCGATGAAATGACAGACCCACCACCAAAAGGATGATGGAGCAAACTCACACCGGCTACTACCACCAAAAGGATGATAGAGCAAAACACACTCGCACATTCTAACATCGACGAAATGACAGGCTCACCACCAAAAGGATGACTGAACGAACTCACACCGGCTACTATCATAAAAGAATGATAGAGAAAAACACACTCGCACAATCTGACATCGATGAAATGACAGGCCCACCATCAAAAGGATAAATTAGCAAACTCACACCGGTAACTGCCACTAAAAGAATGATGGAGCAAAACACTGGCACAATCTAACATCGACGAAATGATAGAGCCACCACTAAAAGGATGATGGAGCAAACTCATACTGGCTACTAAAACCAGAAGGATGATAGAGAAAAACAAACTGGCACAATCTAGTATCGACGAAATTACAGACCCACCACCTAAAGGATGACGGAGCAAACTCACACTGGCTACTACCACCAAATGGATTATAGAGAAAAACAATCGCACAATCTAGAATCGACGAAATGACAGACTCACCACCAAAGAGATGACAGAGCGAACTCACACCGACTACTACCACGAAAAGGATGATAGAGCAAAACACACTCGCACAATCTGACATCAACAAAATGACATACCCACCACCAAAAGGATGATAGAGCTAACTCACACTGGCTACTACCATCAAAAAGGATGATAGAGGAAAACACACTCGCACAATCTGACATTGACGAGATGACAGACTCACCACCAAAAGGATGACTGAGCGAACTCACACCGGCTACTATCACAAAAGGATGATAGAGAAAAACACACTCGCACAATCTGACATCGATGAAATGACAGACCCACCACCAAAAGGATGAATGAGAAAACTCACACCGGTTACTACCACTAAAAGAATGATGGAGCAAAACACTGGCACAATCTAACATCGACGAAATCACAGACCCACCACCAAAAGGATGACGGAGCAAACTCACACCGGCTACTACCACAAAATGGATGATAGAGAAAAACACACTCGCACAATCTCAAATCGACAAAATGACATACTCATCATAAAAAGGATGACTGAGCGACCTCACACCGGCTACTATCACCAAAAGGATGATGGAGCAAAAAACACTTGCACAATCTAACATCGATGAAATGACAGACCCACCACCAAAAGGATGATGGAACAAACTCACACCGGCTACTACCACCAAAAGGATGATAGAGCAAAACACACTCGCACATTCTAACATCGACAAAATGACAGGCTCACCACCAAAAGGATGACTGAACGAACTCACACCGGCTACTATCATAAAAGAATGATAGAGAAAAACACACTCGCACAATCTGACATCGATGAAATGGCAGACCCACCACCAAAAGGATAAATTAGCAAACTCACACCGGTTACTGCCACTAAAAGAATGATGGAGCAAAACACTGGCACAATCTAACATCGACGAAATGATAGAGCCACCACTAAAAGGATGATGGAGCAAACTCATACTGGCTACTAAAACCAGAAGGATGATAGAGAAAAACAAACTGGCACAATCTAGTATCGACGAAATCACAGACCCACCACCTAAAGGATGACGGAGCAAACTCACACTGGCTACTACCACCAAATGGATTATAGAGAAAAACAATCGCACAATCTAGAATCGACAAAATGACAGACTCACCACCAAAGAGATGACAGAGCGAACTCAAACCGGCTACTACCACCAAAAGGATGATAGAGGAAAACACACTCGCACAATCTGACATCAACGAAATGACATACCCACCACCAAAAGGATGATAGAGCTAACTCACACCGGCTACTACCACCAAAAGGATGATAGAGCAAAACACACTCGCACAATCTGACATCGACGAAATGACAGACTCACCACCAAAAGGATGACTGAGCGAACTCACACCGGCTACTATCACAAAAAGATGATAGAGCAAACCACACTCACACAATCTAACATCGATGAAATGACAGACCCACCACCAAAAGGATGATGGAGCAAACTCACACCGGCTACTACCACCAAAAGGATGATAGAGCAAAACACAGTCGCACATTCTGACATCGACGAAATGACAGACCCACCATCAAAAGGATGACTGAGCGAACTCACACCGGCTAATATCACAAAAGGATGATAGAGAAAAACACACTCGCACAATCTAACATCGATGAAATGACAGACCCACCGCCAAAAGGATAAATTAGCAAACTCACATCGGTTACTGCCACTAAAAGAATGATGGAGCAAAACACTGGCACAATCTAACATCGACGAAATGACAGACCCACCACTAAAAGTATGACAGAGCAAACTCATACTGGCTACTAAAACCAAAAGGATGATAGAGAAAAACAAACTCGCACAATCTAGCATCGACGAAATCACAGACCCACCACCAAAAGGATGACGGAGAAAACTCACACCGGATACTACCACCAAATGGATTATAGAGAAAAACAATCGCACAATCTAGAATCGATGAAATGACGGACCCACAACCAAAAGGATGACGGAGCGAATTCACACCGGCTACTACCACCAAAAGGATGATAGAGAAAAACCCACACACAATCTGACATCGACAAAATGACATACCCACCACCAAAAGGATGACTGAGCAAACTCATACTGGCTACTAAAACCAAAAGGATGATAGAGAAAAAAAAACTCGCACAATCTAGCATCGACGAAATCACAGACCCACCACCAAAAGGATGACGGAGCAAACTCACACCGTCTACTACCACCAAATGAATGATAGAGCAAAACAATCACACAATCTGATAACGAAGAAATGACAGACTCACCACCAAAAAGATGACAGAGCGAACTCACACCGGCTACTACCACCAAAAGGATGATGGAGCAAAACACACTCGCACAATCTGACATCAACGAAATGACAGACCCACCACCAAAAGGATGATGGAGCAGACTCACACTGGCTACTACCGCCAAAAGGATGATAGAGCAAAACACACTCGCACAATCTGACATCAACGAAATGACAGACCCACCAACAAAAGGATGATTGAGTAAATTAAACTCACACAATCTAGCATCGACGAAATCACAGGCCCACCACCAAAAGGATGACGGAGCGAACTCACACCGGCAACTACCACCAAAAGGATGATAGAGCAAAAAAGACTCGCACAATCTGACATCAACGAAATGACAGACCCACCACCAAAAGGATGATGGGGCAGACTCACACCAGCTACTACCACCAAAAGGATGATAGAGAAAAATACACTCGCATAATCTGACATCGACGAAATGACAGACTCACCACCAAAGGGATGACTGAGCGAACTCACACCGGCTACTATCACAAAAGGATGATAGAGAAAAACACACTCGCACAATCTGACATGATGAAATGACAGACCCACCACCAAAAGGATGAATGAGCAAACTCACACCAGTTACTACCACTAAAAGAATGATGGAGCAAAACACTGGCACAATCTAACACCGACGAAATGACAGACCCACCACCAAAAGGATGACGGAGGAAACTCATACTGGCTACTAAAACCAAAAGGATGATAGAGAAAAAAAAACTCGCTCAATCTAGCATCGACGAAATCACAGACCCACCACCAAAAGGATGACGGAGCAAACTCACACCGGCTACTACCACCAAACGGATTATAGAGCAAAACAATCGTACAATCTGGCATCGACGAAATGACAGACCCACAACCAAAAGGATGACGAAGCGAACTCATACCGGCTACTACCACCAAAAGGATGATAGAGCAAAACACACTCGCACAATCTGACATTGATGAAATGACAGACCCACCACCAAAATGATGAACGGGCAAGCTCACACTGGCTACTACCACCAAAAGAACGATAGAGCAAAACACTCGCACAATCTGACATCGAAGAAATGACAGACTCACCACCAAAAGGATGATGGAGCGAATTCACACCGACTATTATCACCTAAAGGATGATAGAGCAACACACACTCGCATAATCTAAAATCATAACGGATGATAGACATAATATGACGGAGCAAACTCATACCGGCTACTAAAACCAAAAGGATGATAGAGTAAATTTAGCTCACACAATCTAGCATCGATGAAATCACAGACCCACCACCAAAAGAATGACGGAGCAAACTTACACCGGCTACTACCACCAAATGGATGATAGAGCAAAACAATCACACAATCTGACATCGACGAAATTATAGACCCACCACCAAAAGGATGACGGAGCGAACTTACACTGGCTACTACCACCAAAAGAATGATAGAGCAAAACAGACTCGCACAATCTGACATCGACGAAATCACAGACCCACCACCAAAAGGATGACAGAGCTAACTCACACCGGCTACTACAACCAAAAGGATGATAGAGCAAAACACACTCGTACAATCTGACGTCGATGAAATGAAAAACCCACCATCAAAAGGATGACTGAGCAAACTCACACTGGCTACTACCACCAAAAGAATGATAGAGCAAAACACTTGCACAATCTGACATTGATGAAATGACAGACCCACCACCAAAAGGATGACGGAGCAAACTCATACTGGCTACTATAACCAAAAGGATGATAGAGAAAAACAAACTCGCACAATCTAGCATCGACGAAATCACAGACCCACCACCAAAAGGATGACGGAGCAAACTCACACCGGCTACTACCACCAAATAGATTATAGAGCAAAACAATCGCACAATCGGGTATCGACGAAATGATAGACCCACAACCAAAAGGATGACGGAGCGAACTCATACAGGATACTACCACCAAAAGGATGATAGAGCAAAACACACACACAATCTGACATCGACGAAATGACAGACCCACCACCAAAAGGATGACAGAGCTAACTCACATTGGCTACTACCACCAAAAGGATGATAGAGCAAAACACACTCGCACAATCTAACATTGATGAAATGACAGACCCGCCACCAAAAGGATGACTGAGCAAACTCACACTGGCTACTACCACCAAAAGAATGATAGAGCAAAACTCTCGCACAATCTGACATCGAAGAAATGACATACTCACCACCAAAAGGATGATGGAGCGAATTCAAAGCGACTATTATCACCTAAAGGATGATAGAGCAACACACACTCGCATAATCTGAAATCATAAAGGATGATAGACACAATATGACGGAGCGAACTCATACCGGCTACTAAAACAAAAGGATGATAGAGTAAATTAAACTCACACAATCTAGCATCGACGAAATCATAGAACCACCACCAAAAGGATGACGGAGCAAACTTACACCGTCTACTATCACCAAACGGATGATAGAGCAAAACAATCACACAATCTGACATCGAGGAAATGATAGACCCATCACCAAAAGGATGACGGAGCGAACTTACACCGGCTACTACCGCCAAAAGGATGATAGAGCAAAACACACTCGCACAATCTGACATCGATGAAATCACAGACCCACCACCATAAGGATGACTGAGCTAACTCACACAGGCTACTACCACCAAAAGGATAAGAGAGCAAAATACACTCGTACAATCTGACGTCGATGAAATGAAAAACCCACCATCAAAAGGATGACTGAGCAAACTCACACCGGCTACTACCACCAAAAGAATGATAGAGCAAAACACTTGCACAATCTGACATCGATGAAATGACAGACTCACCACCAAAAGGATGACGGAGCAAATTCACACGGACTACTGTCACCAAAAGGATGATAAAGCAACACACACTCGCACAATCTGAAATCGATGAAATGACAGACCCACCACCAAAGGGATGAAGGAGCGAACTCACAACGGCTACCACTACCAAGAGGATGATAGAGAAAAACACACTCGCACATTCTCAAATCGACAAAATGACAGACTCATCACCAAAAGGATGACTGAGCGACCTCACACCGGCTATTATCACCAAAAGGATGATAGAGCAAAACACACTCGCACAATCTATCATCGATGAAATGACAGACCCACCACCAAAAGGATGACTGAGCAAACTCACACCGGCTACTACCACCAAAAGGATGATAGAGCAAAACACACTCGCACATTCTGACATCGACGAAATGACAGACTCACCACCAAAAGGATGATTGAGCGAACTCACACCGGCTACTATCACAAAAGGATGATAGAGAAAAACATACGCACAATCTGACATCGATGAAATGACGGACCCACCACCAAAAGGATGACGAAGCAAACTCATACCGGCTACTAAAACCAAAAGGATGATAGAGAAAAACAAACTCGCGCAATCTAGCATCGATGAAATCACCGTCCCACCACCAAAAGGATGACGGAGCAAACTCACACCGGCTACTACCACCAAATGAATGATAGAGCAAAACAATCACACAATCTGACATCGACGAAATGACAGACCCACCACCAAAAAGATGACAAAGCAAACTCACAACGGCTACTACCACCAAAAGGATGATAGAGCAAAACACACTCGCACAATCTGACATTGATGAAATGACAGACCCACCACCAAAAGGATGACTGAGCAAACTCACACTGGCTACTACCAGCAAAAGAATGATATAGCAAAACACTCGCACAATCTGACATCGAAGAAATGACAGACTCACCACCAAAAGGATGATGGAGCGAATTTACACCGACTATTATCACCTAAAGGATGATAGAGCAACACACATTCGCATAGTCTGAAATCGACGAAATGACAGACCCACCACCAAAACGATGACGAAGCAAACTCACAACGACTACCAGCACCAAAAGGATGATAGAGCAAAACACACCCGCACAATCTCAAATCGACAAAATGACAGACCCACCACCAAAAGGATAACTGAGCAAACTCACACCAGCTACCACCACCAAAAGGATGACAGAGCAAAACACACTCGCACAATCTGACATCGATGAAATGATAGAGCCACCACCAAAAGGATGACTGAGCAAACTCACACCGGCTACTACCACCAAAAGAATGATAGAGCAAAACAACCGCACAATCTGACATCGACGAAATGACAGAGCCACCACTAAAAGGATGACGGAGCGAACTCACACCGACTACTAAAACCAAAAGGATGATAGAGCAAAACACACTCGCACAATCTGACCTCAATGAAATGACAGAACCACCACCAAAAGGATGACTGAGCAAACTCACACCGGCTACTACCACCAAAAGAATGATAGAGCAAAACACTGGCACAATATGACATCAAGGAAATGACAAACGCATCACAAAAAGAATGACGAAGCAAACTCATATCGGCTACTAAAACCAAAAGCATGATAGAGTACATTAAACTCACACAATCTAGCATCGACGAAATCACAGACCCACCACCAAAAGGATGACGGAGCAAACCTACACAGGCTACTATCACCAAATGGATGATAGAGCAAAACAATCACACAATCTGACATCGACGAAATGACAGACCCACCACCAAAATGATGACAAAGCGAACTCACACCGGTTACTACCACCTAAAGGATGATAGAGCAAAACCCACTCGCACAATCTAAAATCGATGAAATGACAGACCCACCCCCAAAAGGATGACTGAGCAAACTCACACCGGTTACTACCACCAAAAGAATGATGGAGCAAAACACTGGCACAATCTGACATCGACAAAATGACGGACACACCACCAAAAGGATGACGGAGCAGACATATATCGGCTACTAAAACCAAAAGGATGATAGAGAAAAACAACCTCGCACAATCTAGCATCGATGAAATCACAAGCCCACCATCAAAAAGATGACGGAGCAAACTCACACCGGCTACTACCACCAAATGAATGATAGAGCAAAACAATCACACAATCTGACATCGACGAAATGGTAGACCCACCACCAAAAGGATGACGTAGCTAACTCACACCGGTTACTACCACCAAAAGGATGATAGAGCAAAACACACTCGCACAATCTGAAATCGATGAAATGACAGACCCACCTCCAAAAGGATGACGGAGCTAACTCACACCGGCTACTACCACTAAAAGGATGATAGAGCAAAACACACTCGCACAATCTGACATCGACGAAATGACTGACCCACCACCAAAAGGATGACGGAGCTAACTCACACCGGCTACTACCACCAAAAGAATGATAGAGCAAAACACTCGTACAATCTGACATCGACGAAATGACAGACTCACCACCAAAAGGATGACTGAGAGACCTCACACCGGCTACTATCACCAAAAGGATGATAGAGGAAAACAGACTCGCACAATCTAACATCGATGAAATGACAGACCCACCACCAAAAGGATGACTGAGCAAACTCACAACGGTTACTACCACCAAAAGGATGATAGAGCAAAACACACTCGCACAATCTAACATCGATGAAATGAAATACCCACCACCAAAAGGATGACTGAGCAAACTCACAACGGTTACTACCACCAAAATAATGATGGAGCAAAACACTGGCACAATCTGACATCGACGAAATGACGGACCCACCACCAATAGGATGACGGAGCAAACACATACCGGCTACTAAAACCAAAAAGATGATAGAGAAAAACAAACTCGCACAATCTAGCATCGATGAAATCACAGACCCACCACCGAAAGGATGACGGTGCAAACTCACACCGGATACTAACAAAAAATGAATGATAGAGCAAAACAATCATATAATTTGACATCAACGAAATGATAGACCCACCACCAAAAGGATGACGGATCGAACTTACACCGTCTACTACCACCAAAAGGATGATAGAGCAAAACACACTCGCACAATCTGATATCGACGAAATAACAGACCCACCACCAAAAGGATGACAGAGTTAATTCACACCGGATACTACCACCAAAAGGATGATAGAGCAAAACACACTCGTACAATCTAACGTTGATGAAATGAAAAACCCACCACCAAAAGGATAACTAAGCAAACTCACACCGGCTACTACCACCAAAAGAATGATAGAGCAAAACACTTGCGCAATCTGACATCGATGAAATGACAGACTCACCACCGAAAGGATGACAGAGCGAATTCACACCGACTACTATCACCAAAAGGATGATAAAGCAACACACACTCGCACAATCTGAAATCGATGAAATGACAGACCCACCACCAAAGGGGTGAAGGAGCAAACTCACGATGGATATCACCACCAAAAGGGTGATAGGGAAAAACACACTCGCACAATCTCAAATCGACAAAATGACAGACCCACCAACAAAGAGATAACTGAGCAAACTCAAACCGGCTACTACCACCAAAAGTATAATAGAGCAAAACACACTCGCACAATCTGGCATCAATGAAATGACAGACCCACCACCAAAAGGATTACTCAGCAAACTCACACCAGCTACTAGCACCAAAAGGATGATAGAGCAAAACACACTCGCACAATCTAACATCGATGTAATGACAGACCCACCACCAAAAGGATGACTGAGCAAACTCAAACAGGCTACTACCACTAAATGAATGATAGAGCAAAACCATTCGCACAATCTGACATCGACGAAAGGACAGAGCCACCACCAAAAGCATGACGGAGCAAACTCACACCAGCTACTAAAACTAAAACGATGATAGAGCAAAACAAATTCGCACAATCTAGCATCGACGAAATCACAGACTCACCACCAAAAGGATGACAGAGCAAACTCACACCGGCTACTACCACCAAATGAATGATAGAGCAAAACAATCACACAATCTGACATCGACGAAATGACAGACCCACCACAAAAGGATGACAGAGCTAATTCACACTGGCTACTACCACCAAAACGATGATAGAGCAAAACACTTGCACAATCTGACAGCGATGAAATGACAGATTTACCACCAAAAGGATGACGGAGCGAATTCACACCGACTACTATCACCAAAAGGATGATAAAACAACACACACCCGCATAATCTGAAATCGATGAAATGACAGACCCACCACCAAAGGGATAAAGGAGCGTACTCACAACGGCTTCCACCACCAAAAGGATGATAGAGAAAAACACACTCGCACAATCTCAAATCGACAAAATGAGAGACTCACCACCAAAAGGATGACTGAGCGACCTCACACCGGCTACTGTAACGCCCTGATTCTGAATTCCCATTAAATTGTTGAGTCTTTTAATTTATTTAATTGATGTTTATTTTAAATTGAGAAATTATACATTGCTATGTGGTGTTTTGCTTATTTTATCTATTTTTACCGATTCAGAGAGTTTTCGGGGAATTAGAGTAAAAAGGGCATTTTAGACATTTAGCACTTTAGTGTGAGAATTGATTGATAAGTGTTGGAAAGAATTTGAGAGGAAAGAAATAGAGATAGAAATAGAATAAGAGAGGAAAAAGGAAGAAGATAGTAACATAAGAAGAAAAACAAGAGAAAGAAAAGAGGAGAAGAGAAAGAGAAGAGAAAGTGGAGAGGAAAACCTAGAATCATCAAGGAATCATTACCAAAGCTTGCAATCGATCGGTAAGGGTGTGAAACTCCATCATCTCTTTGATGTATATGATTGTATGTGTATGTGTGTGGATTTTGTAGAGTTCTACTCTTTTTCCACTTAGGTTAGAAGTTGGTTTTGGGAGTAGAATGAGGTTTTAATCGGTTAGAACTCAGATTAGACGATGTAGTTTAGTCGGGTGATGGTTGGGTTGTGCTACTGTGACTGGTTTGGATTTAATCGGTTGGTTGTGTGGAGTTTGGGCTTTGAGACAGCCATGGAAGTTCTGTCTTCGCAAGTTCGCCAGGCGAATGGCAGCGAAGCTTCGCCAGGCGAAGCCCAGCGAGCTGTAGCGAAGCAAGTCAGAAGCTAATACCCTGTATTCGCTGGCAAGTTCGCCAGGCGAGGTGAGTTGGCGAAGGTTCGCCAGGCGAGTGGGTAGCGAGCCTCAGCGAGTAATTCCAGAATTACTCCCAGTGGACTTCGCTGGGGAGTTCGCCAGGCGAAGGCCAGCGAGCATTCGCTGCGTGGCTTCGCCAGGCGAAGGTTGGCGAACCTGGCAGTGTTATTTGTTTTGCTGTTTGTTCATGGCATGATGTTTGGTTGATTCAATTATGATTAATGCCTATATGAATGATTGATGTGTGAACTGTTTCAACATGTTGTGCTGTGGGTGGCCGAAAGGCGTGAATCCTAGATTGTGGAGCCGATTGTGAATCTTAATCGTTTGATAATGTTGTGCATTTGCTCGAATTAGATAGAAAATGCATTGATGGATTAATAGGTATGTAAACCTTGTGTGAAATGGAGTATAATGTGAATGCATAATGAATATATGTGATAAATGCAATGAGTATGTTTGTGAACATAGTATGCATTTTTATGATTGATCCCGTGGAGGATTTGTAGAACCTCGTATGATACGATGGTTATATTCGATTCCGTGGAGAATCGGTTGCATTGAGTGATTCCTTGGAGAATCGGTTGCATTGTGTGATTCCTCGGAGAATCGGTCATAACATGTAATCCCGTGGAGGATTGGTTAGAGTATTTGATTCCGTGGAGAATCTGCTGAGTACTTGATCCCGTGGAGGATCTGCTGAATATTCGATTCCGTGGAGAATCTGATGAATATTTGATTCCGTGGAGAATCTGCTGAGTACTTGATCTCGTGGAGGATCTGCTGAATACTCGATTCCTTAGGGAATTTGTTGAATGAGTCGGTACCGCATTTGCATCTGCATAGAGTCGTGTGTCGGTCTCTATGAGTTGCATGAGTCATCTGTGTATGATGCATGGGTTGTGTGAATATAACTGTGTATGTTTTATGTGATTGTTTGGAGAAAATATAGTGAATGTTCATGTGTATGTGTAGAGACATGATTATTTGTATATGCTTAATGTGGTGAGAACATAATTTGAGTATAACTTGTATAATTATGGAGTTATGTATATATACAATTTTATGCATTAACTGTTATGATGTTGTTTCTCACCCTTCTGCTGTTTTCTAATGCTCTATGAGGCATTGCAGAGTAGGAAGCTGGAGGTTCTTTTTGTGAAGCGATGTCTTCATTCTTTTTGGTCAATGGCTCTGATATGTAACATCTGGGTAGTTAGGAAGCCTTTGACTCTTTTGGAGTTACATTTGTTTTTGATTCTTTTGTGATACATATGTGTATGTATCTGCTGTGGATATGTTGTAAAGCATGAATTAACTGATGGTTGTATATACTTTTATGAATGAGATCGATTCAATATTTGGATGTTTCCGCTTTATTCTAAATATTGAGATGTGGGTTACCCATTGTTGCATATCTATTTTGAGCAGGTATCGTATGTGTTTAATTTCATGATAATGTGATGCGCCTCTTTTATACCATGTTTTAATTAAACTCTGATGAAATAAATTTTCTAAGTGCCTAATTGATTTATTTAATTTTATTTGGGGGTATAAAAAGGGGGTGTTACATTAAGTGGTATCAGAGCCAGTGTTGAGTCAGTCGTGTCTGTCTTGTTGTTGTGTTGGTTGAACGGTTGTTTAACCTTGTTGTTATTTTTGGGAATCCTCAGAATATGGCAGGTCGTAATGACAATGCTATGGCAGCGGCGTTAGAGGCTATGGCCAGAGCTGTGCAGGGTGCACCTAACGTGAATGCGAATGATGAGTTCAGGAAGAACCAACCACCGGTGTTTAAAGGGAGATTTGATCCGGATGGTGCTCAGATATGGTTAAAGGAAATTGAGAGAATTTTTAGGGTGATGGATTGTGTTGAAGGGAATAAGGTGAGACTAGGGACTCACATGCTGAGAGAAGAGGCCGATGACTGGTGGGTCAGCATGAGGCAAGTTCTTGAGGTCGACAACGAGGAGATTACGTGGGATTTATTTCGTGCTGAGTTTCTAAGGAAGTATTATCCCGAAAGTGTTAAAGGGAAGAGAGAAATGGAATTTCTGGAGTTGAAACAAGGTAATATGTCGGTGGTGGACTACACCGCTAAGTTTACTGAGTTAGTGAAGTTTCACCCTCACTATGATGCGGTTACGGCGGAATTTTCCAAATGTATCAAGTATGAGAATGGCTTGCGTCCAGAGATAAAGCAAGCGGTGGGTTATCAAAGGATACGAAGATTTCCGGATTTGACCGAGTGTTGTAGAATTTATGAAGAAGATAGTAGAGCTCGTTCTACTCATTATAAGGGTTTGAGCGAGAGGAGAGGGAAGCAGCAAGTACGAAGCGGACCTTATGTGACGCCTGCTGAGAAGGGCAAACATAAGGGAAACTTTGATAGGAGACCCGGAGGAGGTTCCGGTGCGATCAAATGTTTTAAGTGTGGCGTGATGGGCCACAAGTCTTATGATTGTGGAAAGTTCAAGGCGAAGTGTTCCAACTGTGGACTCTTTGGTCATGATGCAGCAGAGTGTAGAAAGAATGCTGTGAAGTGTTTTAATTGTGGCGAGGTGGGTCACATTAGCCGAATTGTACCAAACCGAAGCAAGCTCCGGCGGGCGGAAAAGTATTCGCATTAGCAGGTTCAGACGCCACTAATGCGGCAGATCGTTTGATTAAAGGTACATGCTTTATTAATGATATGCCTTTAGTTGCTATTATTGATACTGGAGCGACTCACTCGTTCATTTCTCTTGCGTGTGCTAAGCGGTTGGATTTGTGTATGGTTTCTTTGGGTAGTGGTATGGTTATTGGGACTCCCGCTTCGGGGTCGGTAACTACTTCTTTGGTGTGTGCGAGTTGTCCTTTGACCATGTATGGTAAGGACTTCGTTATGGATTTAGTGTGTTTACCGTTGGAAGGTTTGGACGTAATCTTGGGTATGAACTGGTTGCAATTTAATAGAGTTCATTTGGATTGCTATCACAAGTTAGTAAGGTTTCCTTCTTTGGAAGATGGTGAAAACGAGAGTTTTCTTTCCACTAAAGAGTTGAAGAAACTTTTAGCGGACGAAGCTCAGTTGTTTGGTTTGTTTGCATCGTTGTCGGTGGAGAGCAAAGTTGAGCTCGACGTGTTTCCTGTGGTTTGTGAATTTCCTGAAGTGTTTCCGGAAGATGTTGCGGATGTGCCGCCAAAGAGAGAGGTTGAATTTTCTATTGATCTAGTTCCGGGTACTAGACCGATTTCGATGGCCCCGTATCGGATGTCGGCATCGGAGTTGGTGGAATTGAAGAAGCAGTTGAATGATTTGTTGGATAAGAGATTTGTAAGACCAAGTGTTTCTCCTTGGGGTGCGCCGGTATTGTTGGTAAAGAAGAAGGATGGTAGTATGCGATTGTGTATTGATTATCGGCAGTTGAATAAGGTGACAATTAAGAACAAGTATCCACTTCCAAGAATTGATGATCTGATGGATCAATTGGTTGGAGCCCGTGTTTTTAGTAAGATTGATTTAAGATCCGGTTATCACCAGATTCGGGTTAAGGAAGAAGATATTTCGAAGACGGCTTTTAGAACACGATATGGTCACTACGGGTATACGGTGATGCCATTCGGAGTTTCTAATGCGCCGGGTGTTTTCATGGAGTATATGAACCGTATCTTCCACGAGCAGTTGGATCGTTTTGTGGTGGTGTTTATCGATGACATTTTGATTTATTCTAAGTCTCGAGAGGAACACGAAGAACATTTAAGGATTGTGTTGCGGATTTTGAAAGAGAAGAAGTTGTACGCAAAGTTGTCTAAGTGTGAGTTTTGGTTGTCGGAGGTGAGTTTTCTTGGGCATATTATTTCCGGCAATGGTATTAGTGTGGATCCATCCAAGATCGATGCGGTAATGCAATGGGAGACTCCAAGATCGGTTACGGAAATTCGAAGCTTTTTGGGCTTGGCCGGTTACTACCGGAGGTTTATCGAAGGATTTTCAAGGTTAGCACTTCCGTTAACGCAGTTGACTTGTAAAGGAAAGGTTTTTATTTGGGATGTTAATTGTGAAGAGAGTTTCATGGAATTAAAGAGAAGGTTAACAACAGCGCCAGTTTTGATTTTGCCGAATCCTACGGAACCTTTTGTGGTTTATTGTGATGCTTCTTTGTCAGGATTGGGTGGTGTATTGATGCAAGATGGGAAGGTCGTGGCGTATGCTTCTAGGCAGTTGAGAGTGCATGAAAAGAATTATCCTACTCATGATTTGGAGTTAGCGGCCGTGGTGTTCGTTTTGAAAATTTGGAGGCACTATCTTTATGGTGCAAGATTTGAAGTTTTTAGCGATCACAAGAGTTTGAAGTATTTGTTTGATCAAAAGGAATTGAATATGAGGCAAAGGAGATGGCTAGAACTTTTGAAGGACTATGATTTTGGTTTAAATTATCATCCGGGTAAGGCGAATGTGGTAGCCGATGCCTTAAGTCGGAAGTCGTTGCACGTGTCTACTTTGATGGTTAGAGAGTGGGAACTCTTGGAGAACTTTAGAGATTTGAGTTTGGTTTGTGAGTTAACGCCGAGTAGTGTGAAACTTGGTATGTTGCATGTCACGAATGATTTCCTTACTACGGTGTGTGAAAAGCAAAAGTTGGATTTGAAATTTGTGGATTTGATGACGAATGGGAATGAAGATTTCAAAGTTGATGAATTAGGAGTTTTGAGGTTTCGAGGTCGTATTTGTATTCCCGATGACGCGGATTTGAAAAAGATGATATTGGAAGAGGGACATCGGAGTAACTTAAGTATTCATCCGGGAGCGAATAAGATGTATCAGGATTTGAAGAAGATCTTTTGGTGGTCTGGATTGAAAAGCGATGTTGCTCGTTTTGTGTACTCGTGTTTGACTTGTCAGAAGTCTAAGGTGGAGCATCAGAAGCCTAGTGGATTGATGCAACCGTTGGATATTCCGGAATGGAAATGGGATAGTATATGGATGGATTTCGTTACGGGATTGCCGAATACACAAAGAGGACATAATGCTATTTGGGTGATTGTTGATAGGCTTACTAAATCGGCTCACTTTATTCCGATTGATATTACTTATTCTTTGGAAAGGTTAGCCGAGATTTATGTTGGCACTATTGTGAAGCTTCATGGAGTTCCTAAGAGTATTGTGTCGGATAGAGATCCTAGATTTACTTCAAGATTTTGGGAGAGTTTGCAAGGTGCCTTGGGTTCTAAGTTGAGATTGAGTTCGGCATATCATCCGCAAACGGATGGTCAAACCGAGAGGACGATTCAATCGTTAGAAGATCTGTTGCGTGCTTGTGTGCTTGAACAAGGTGGTGCGTGGGACGGTTATTTAGTGTTGATTGAGTTCACCTATAATAACAGTTTCCATTCGAGTATCGGTATGGCGCCATTTGAGGCTTTATATGGACGGAGATGTCGAACACCTCTGTGTTGGCATGAGACGGGTGAAAGGTCGGTAGTTGGTCCTGAAATGGTACAGCAAACGACGGAAAAGGTGAAATTTATTCGGGAAAAGATGAGAGCTTCTCAGAATAGACAGAAAAGTTATCATGATAAAAGGAGAAAGGATCTCGAGTTTCAAGAGGGCGACCATGTGTTTTTGAGAGTTACACCGGTTACGGGCGTGGGTCGTGCTTTGAAGTCGAGAAAGTTGACTTCTCGTTTTATTGGTCCGTATCAGATTGTCGCACGAGTTGGTGTTGTGGCTTATCGTGTGGCGTTGCCTCCGAATCTTTCGAATTTGCATGATGTATTCCATGTCTCGCAACTTCGGAAGTATGTTCCGGATCCGTCACATGTTATTCCAATGGATGAAGTTGAAGTAAGAGATAACCTTACAGTTGAAGTTTTACCGGTTAGTATTTTGGACCGTGAAGTTAAGAAACTAAGAGGCAAGGATATTGCGCTTGTGAAAGTGTCCTGGGGAGGTGCCGCGGAAGGCAACATGACTTGGGAATTGGAGAGCAAGATGCGAGAATCGCATCCAGAGTTGTTTGAATCAGGTGATATTTTCAAGGACGAAAATTTCTAAAGTGGGGGAGAGTTGTAACGCCCCGATTCTGAATTCCCATTAAATTGTTGAGTCTTTTAATTTATTTAATTGATGTTTATTTTAAATTGAGAAATTATACATTGCTATGTGGTGTTTTGCTTATTTTATCTATTTTTACCGATTCAGAGAGTTTTCGGGGAATTAGAGTAAAAAGGGCATTTTAGACATTTAGCACTTTAGTGTGAGAATTGATTGATAAGTGTTGGAAAGAATTTGAGAGGAAAGAAATAGAGATAGAAATAGAATAAGAGAGGAAAAAGGAAGAAGATAGTAACATAAGAAGAAAAACAAGAGAAAGAAAAGAGGAGAAGAGAAAGAGAAGAGAAAGTGGAGAGGAAAACCTAGAATCATCAAGGAATCATTACCAAAGCTTGCAATCGATCGGTAAGGGTGTGAAACTCCATCATCTCTTTGATGTATATGATTGTATGTGTATGTGTGTGGATTTTGTAGAGTTCTACTCTTTTTCCACTTAGGTTAGAAGTTGGTTTTGGGAGTAGAATGAGGTTTTAATCGGTTAGAACTCGGATTAGACGATGTAGTTTAGTCGGGTGATGGTTGGGTTGTGCTACTGTGACTGGTTTGGATTTAATCGGTTGGTTGTGTGGAGTTTGGGCTTTGAGACAGCCATGGAAGTTCTGTCTTCGCAAGTTCGCCAGGCGAATGGCAGCGAAGCTTCGCCAGGCGAAGCCCAGCGAGCTGTAGCGAAGCAAGTCAGAAGCTAATACCCTGTATTCGCTGGCAAGTTCGCCAGGCGAGGTGAGTTGGCGAAGGTTCGCCAGGCGAGTGGGTAGCGAGCCTCAGCGAGTAATTCCAGAATTACTCCCAGTGGACTTCGCTGGGGAGTTCGCCAGGCGAAGGCCAGCGAGCATTCGCTGCGTGGCTTCGCCAGGCGAAGGTTGGCGAACCTGGCAGTGTTATTTGTTTTGCTGTTTGTTCATGGCATGATGTTTGGTTGATTCAATTATGATTAATGCCTATATGAATGATTGATGTGTGAACTGTTTCAACATGTTGTGCTGTGGGTGGCCGAAAGGCGTGAATCCTAGATTGTGGAGCCGATTGTGAATCTTAATCGTTTGATAATGTTGTGCGTTTGCTCGAATTAGATAGAAAATGCATTGATGGATTAATAGGTATGTAAACCTTGTGTGAAATGGAGTATAATGTGAATGCATAATGAATATATGTGATAAATGCAATGAGTATGTTTGTGAACATAGTATGCATTTTTATGATTGATCCCGTGGAGGATTTGTAGAACCTCGTATGATACGATGGTTATATTCGATTCCGTGGAGAATCGGTTGCATTGAGTGATTCCTTGGAGAATCGGTTGCATTGTGTGATTCCTCGGAGAATCGGTCATAACATGTAATCCCGTGGGGGATTGGTTAGAGGTATTTGATTCCGTCGAGAATCTGCTGAGTACTTGATCCCGTGGAGGATCTGCTGAATATTCGATTCCGTGGAGAATCTGATGAATATTTGATTCCGTGGAGAATCTGCTGAGTACTTGATCTCGTGGAGGATCTGCTGAATACTCGATTCCTTAGGGAATTTGTTGAATGAGTCGGTACCGCATTTGCATCTGCATAGAGTCGTGTGTCGGTCTCTATGAGTTGCATGAGTCATCTGTGTATGATGCATGGGTTGTGTGAATATAACTGTGTATGTTTTATGTGATTGTTTGGAGAAAATATAGTGAATGTTCATGTGTATGTGTAGAGACATGATTATTTGTATATGCTTAATGTGGTGAGAACATAATTTGAGTATAACTTGTATAATTATGGAGTTATGTATATATACAATTTTATGCATTAACTGTTATGATGTTGTTTCTCACCCTTCTGCTGTTTTCTAATGCTCTATGAGGCATTGCAGAGTAGGAAGCTGGAGGTTCTTTTTGTGAAGCGATGTCTTCATTCTTTTTGGTCAATGGCTCTGATATGTAACATCTGGGTACCTAATTGATTTACTAAGTACCTAATTGATTTATTTACCATGTTTTAATTAAACTCTGATGAAATAAATTTTCTAAGTACCTAATTGATTTATTTAATTTATTTGGGGGTATAAAAAGGGGGTGTTACAGCTACTACCACCAAAAGGATGATAGAGCAAAATACACTCGCACAATCTGACATCGACGAAATGACAGACCCACCACCAAAAGGATGACAGAGCCAATTCACACCGGCTACTACCACCAAAAGGATGATAGATCAAAACACGCTCGTACATTTTGACGTCGATGAAATGAAAAACCCACCACCAAAAGGATGACTGAGCAAACTCACACCAGCTACTACCACCAAAAGAATGATAGAGAAAAACACTTGCACAATCTGACATCAATGAAATGACAGACTTACCACCAAAAGGATGACGGAGCGAATTCACACCGACTACTATCACCGAAAGGATGATAAAGCAACACACACTCGCACAATCTGAAATCGATGAAATGACAGACCCACCACCAAAGGGATAAAGGAGCGAACTCACAACGGCTACCACCACCAAAAGGATGATAGAGAAAAACACACTCGCACAATCTCAAATCGACAAAATGACAGACTCACCACCAAAAGGATGACTGAGCGACCTCACACCGGCTACTATCACCAAAAGGATGATGGAGCAAAACACACTCGTACAATCTAACACCGATGAAATGACAGACCCACCACCAAAAGGATGACTGAGCAAACTTACACCGGTTACTACCACCAAAAGGGTGATAGAGCAAAACACACTCGCGCAATCTAACATCGATGAAATGACAGACCCACCACCAAAAGGATGACTGAGCAAACTCACACCGGTTACTACCACCAAAAGAATGATGGAGCAAAACATTGGCACTATCTGACATCGACGAAATGACGGACCCACCACCCAAAGGATGACGGAGCAAACATATACCGGCTACTAAAACCAAAAGGATGATAGAGAAAAAGAAACTCGCACAATCTAGCATCGATGATATCACAGACCCACCACCAAAAGGATGACAGAGCAAACTCACACCGGCTACTACCACCAAATGAATGATAGAGCAAAACAATCACACAATCTGACATCGACGAAATGAAAGACACACCACCAAAAGGATGACGGAGCGAACTTACACCGGCTACTACCACCAAAAGGATGATAGAGCAAAACACACTGGCACAATCTGACATCAATGAAATGACAGACCAACTACCAAAAGGATTACGGAGTAAACTCACACCAGCTACTACTACTAAAAGGATGATAGAGCAAAACACACTCGCACAATCTAACATCGATGAAATGACAGACCCACCACCAAAAGGATGACTGAGCAAACTCAAATCGGCTACTACCACCAAATAAATGATAGAGCAAAACAATCGTGCAATCTGACATCGACGAAATGACAGAGCCACCACCAAAAGGATGATGGAGCAACCTTACATCATCTACTAAAACCAAAAGGATGATAGAGCAAAACAAATTCGCACAATCTAGCATCGACGAAATCACAGACTCACCTCCAAAAGGATGACGGAGCAAACTCACACCGGCTACTACCACCAAATGATTGATAGAGCAAAACAATCACACAATCTGACATCGACGAAATGACAGACCCACTACCAAAAGCATGACGGAGCAAACTCAAACCGGCTACTACCACCAAAAGGATGATAGAGCAAAATACACTCGCACAATCTGACATCGACGAAATGACAGACCCACCACAAAAGGATTACAGAGCTAATTCACACTGGCTACTACCACCAAAACGATGATAGAGCAAAACACGCTCGTACAATCTGACGTCGATGAAATGAAAAACCCACCACCAAAAGGATGACTGAGCAAACTCACACCAGCTACTACCACCAAAAGAATGATAGAGCAAAACACTTGGACAATCTGACATCGATGAAATGACAGATTTACCACCAAAAGGATGACGGAGCGAATTCACACCGACTACTATCACCAAAAGGATGATAAAGCAACACACACTCGCACAATCTGAAATCGATGAAATGACAGACCCATCACCAAAGGGATAAAGGAGCGAACTCACAACGGCTACCACCACCAAAAGGATGATAGAGAAAAACACACTCGCACAATCTCAAATCGACAAAATAACAGACTCACCACCAAAAGGATGACTGAGCGACCTCACACCGGCTACTATCACCAAAAGGATGATGGAGCAAAACACACTCGTACAATCTAACACCGATGAAATGACAGACCCACCACCAAAAGGATGACTGAGCAAACTCACACCGGTTACTACCACCAAAAGGGTGATAGAGCAAAACACACTCGCACAATCTAACATCGATGAAATGACAGACCCACCACCAAAAGGATGACTGAGCAAACTCACACCGGTTACTACCACCAAAAGAATGATGGAGCAAAACATTGGCACTATCTGACATCGACGAAATGACGGACCCACCACCCAAAGGATGACGGAGAAAACATATACCGGCTACTAAAACCAAAAGGATGATAGAGAAAAAGAAACTCGCACAATCTAGCATCGATGATATCACAGACCCACCACCAAAAGGATGACGGAGCAAACTCACACCGGCTACTACCACCAAATGAATGATAGAGCAAAACAATCACACAATCTGACATCGACGAAATGAAAGACTCACCACCAAAAGGATGACGGAGAGAACTTACACCGGCTACTACCACAAAAAGGATGATAGAGCAAAACACACTCGCACAATCTGACATCAATGAAATGACAGACCAACCACCAAAAGGATTACTGAGCAAACTCACACCAGCTACTACTACTAAAAGGATGATAGAGCAAAACACAATCACACAATCTAACATCGATGAAATGACAGACCCACCACCAAAAGGATGACTGAGCAAACTCAAATCGGCTACTACCACCAAATGAATGATAGAGCAAAACAATCGTGCAATCTGACATCGACGAAATGACGGAGCCACCACCAAAAGGATGATGGAGCAACCTTACACCATCTACTAAAACCAAAAGGATGATAGAGCAAAACAAATTCGCACAATCTAGCATCGACGAAATGACAGACCCATGACCAAAAGGATGACGGAGCAAACTCACACCGGCTACTACCACCAAATGATTGATAGAGCAAAACAATCACACAATCTGACATCGACGAAATGACAGACCCACTACCAAAAGGATGACGGAACGAACTCACACCGGCTACTACCACCAAAAGGATGATAGAGCAAAACACCCTCGGACAATCTGACATCGACGAAATGACAGACCCACCACCAAAAGAATGACACAGCTAATTCACACCGGCTACTACGACCAAAAGGATGATAGAGCAAAACACGCTCGTACAATCTAACGTCGATGAAATGAAAAACCCACCACCAAAAGGATGATTTAGAAAAATCATACCGGCTACTACCACCAAAAGAATGATAGAGCAAAACACTTGCTAAATCTGACATCGATGAAATGACAGACTCGCCACCAAAAGGATGATGGAGAGAATTCACACCGACTACTATCACCAAAAGGATGATAAAGCAACACACACTCGTACAATCTGAAATCGATGAAATGACAGACCCACCACCAAAGGGATGAAGGAGCGAACTCACAACGGCTTCCACCCACAAAAGGATGATATAGAAAAACACACTCGCACAATATCAAATCGACAAAATGACAGACTCACCACCAAAAGGATGACTGCGCGACCTCATACCAACTAGTATCACCAAAAGGATGATATAGCAAAACACACTCGCACAATCTAACATCGATGAAATGACAGACCCACCACCAAAAGGATGACTGAGCAAACTCACACCAGTTACTACCACCAAAAGGATGATAGAGCAAAACACACTCGCACAATCTAACATCGATGAAATGACAGACCCACCACCATAAGGATGACTGAGCAAACTCACACCGGTTACTACCACCAAAAGAATGATGGAGCAAAACACTGGCACAATCTGACATCGATGAAATGACGGACCCACCACCAAAAGGATGACAGAGCAAACACATACCGGTTACTAAAACCAAAAGGATGATAGAGAAAAACAAACTCGCACGATCTAGCATCGATGAAATCACAGACCCACCACCAAAAGGATGACGGAGCAAACTCACACCGGCTACTACCACCAAATGATTGATAGAGAAAAACAATCACAAATCTAACATCGACGAAATGATAGACCCACCACCAAAAGGATGACGAAGCGAACTTACATCGGCTTCTACCACCAAAAGGATGATAGAGAAAAACACACTCGCACAATCTGACATCGACGAAATGACAGACCCACCACCAAAAGGATGACAGAGCTAACTCACACCGACTACTACCATCAAAAGGATGATAGAGCAAAACACACTCGTACAATCTGACGTCGATGAAATGAAAAACCCACTACCAAAATGATAACTAAGCGAACTCACACAGGCTACTACCACCAAAAGGATGATAGAGCAAAACACACTCACAAAACTTGACATTGATGAAATGACAAACTCACCACCAAAAGGATGATGGAGCAAACTCAAACCGACTACTACCACCAAAAGGATGATAGAGCAAAACACACTCGCACAATTTGACATCGATGAAATGACAAACCCACCACCAAAAGGATGACTGAGCAAAACCAAACCAGCTACTACCACCAAAAGGATGATAGAGCAAAACACACTAGCACAACCTGACATCGATGAAATGACAGACCCACCACCAAAAGGATGACTGAGCAAACTCACACCGGCTACTACCACCAAATGAATGATAGAGCAAAACAATCGCACAATCTGACATCGACGAAATGACAGAGCCACTACCAAAAGGATGACGGAGCAAACTCACACCAGCTACTAAAACCAAAAGGATGATAGAGCAAAACAAATTCGCACAATCTAGCATTGACGAAATCACAGTCTCACCAGCAAAACAATGACGGAGCAAACTCACACCGGCTACTACCACCAAAAGGATGATAGAGGAAAACACACTCGCACAATCTAACATCAATGAAATGACAGACCCACCACCAAAAGGATGACTGAGCAAAGTCACATCGGTTACTACCACCAAAAGAATGATGGAGCAAAACACTGGCACAATCTGACATCGACAAAATGACAAACCCACCACCAAAAGGATGAAGGACCAAACTCATACCGGCTACTAAAACCAAAAGGATGATAGAGAAAAACAAACTCGTACAATCTAGCATCGACTAAATAACAGACCCCCCACCAAAAGGATGACAGAGCAAACTCATACCGGCTTTTACCACCAAATGAATGATAGAGCAAAACAATCACTCAATCTGACCTCGACGAAATGACAGACCCACCACCAAAAGCATGACGGAGCGAACTCTCACCGGCTACTACCACCAAAAGGTTGATAGAGCAGAACACACTCGCACAATCTGACATCGACAAAATGACAGACCCCCCACCAAAAGGATGACAAAGCTAACTCACACCGGATACTACCACCAAAAGGATGATAGAGCAAAACACACTCGCACAATCTGACATCGATGAAATGACAAACCCACCACCAAAAGGATAACGGAGAAAACTCACAACGGCTACTACCACCAAATGAATCATAGAGCAAAACAATCACACAATCTGACATCGACGAAATGACAGACCCACCACCAAAAGGATGACAGAGCGAACTCACACCGGCTACTACCACCAAAAGGATGATAGAGCAAAACACACTCGCACAATCTGACATCGACGAAATGACAGACCCACCACCAAAAGGACGATAGAGCTAATTCACACCGGCTACTACCACCTAAAGGATGATAGAGCAAAACACACTCGCACAATCAGACATCGATGAAATGACAAACCCACCACCAAAAGGATGACTGAGCAAACTCACACCGCCTACTACCACCAAAAGAATGATAGAGCAAAACACTTGCACAATCTGACATCGATGAATTGACAGACTCACCACTAAAAGGATGACGGAGCGAATTCACACCGACTACTATCACCAAAAGGATGATAAAGCAACACACACTCGCACAATCTGATATCGATGATATGACAGACCCACCACTAAAGGGATGAAGGAGAGAACTCACAACGGCTACCACCACCAAAAGGATGGTAGAGAAAAACACACTCGCACAATCTAAAATCGACAAAATGACAGACCCACCACCAAAAGGATAACTGAGCAAACTCAAACCGGCTACTACCAACAAAAGTATGATAGAGCAAAACACACTCGCACAATCTGACAATGATGAAATGACAGACCCACCACCAAAAGGATTACTGAGCAAACTCACACCAGCTACTACCACCAAAAGGATGATAGAGCAAAACACACTCGCACAATCTAACATCGATGAAATGAAAAACCCACCACCAAAAGGATGACTGAGCAAACTCACACCGGCTTCTACCACCAAATGAATGATAGAGCAAAACAATCGAACAATCTGACATCAACGAAATGACAGAGCCACCACCAAAAGGATGACGTAGTGAACTCACACCAACTACTAAAACCAAAAGGATGATAGAGCATAACAAATTCGCACAATCTAGCATTGACGAAATCACAGACTCACCACCAAAAGGATGACGGAGCAAACTCACACCGGCTACTACCACCAAAAGGATGATAGAGCAAAACACACTCGCACATTCTAACATCAATGAAATGACAGACCCACCACCAAAAGGATGATTGAGCAAACTCACATCGGTTACTACCACCAAAAGAATGATGAAGCAAAACACTGGCACAATCTGACATCGACGAAATGACAGAGCCACCATCAAAAGGATGACGGAGCAAACTCATACCGGCTACTAAAACCAAAAGGATGATAGAGAAAAACAAACTCGCACAATCTAGCTTCGACGAAATCACAGACCCACCACCAAAACAATCACACAATCTGACATCGACGAAATGACAGACCCACCACCAAAAGGATGAATGAGCGAACTCACAACGGCTACCACCACCAAAAGGATGATTGAGAAAAACACACTCGCACAATCTCAAATCGACAAAATGACAGACCCACCACCAAAAGGATAACTGAGCAAACTCAAATCGGCTACTACCACCAAAAGGATGATAGAGAAAAACACACTCGCACAATCTCAAATCGACAAAATGACAGACCCACCACCAAAAGGATAACGGAACAAACTCAAACCGGCTACTACCACCAAATGAATGATAGAGCAAAACAATCGCACAATCTGACATCGACGAAATGACAGAGCCACCATCAAAAGGATGACGGAGAAAACTCATACCGGCTACTAAAACCAAAAGGATGATAGAGAAAAACAAACTCGCACAATCTAGCTTCGACGAAATCACAGACCCACCACCAAAACAATCACACAATCTGACATCGACGAAATGACAGACCCACCACCAAAAGGATGAATGAGCGAACTCACAACGGCTACCACCACCAAAAGGATGATTGAGAAAAACACACTCGCACAATCTCAAATCGACAAAATGACAGACCCACCACCAAAAGGATAACTGAGCAAACTCAAATCGGCTACTACCACCAAAAGGATGATAGAGAAAAACACACTCGCACAATCTCAAATCGACAAAATGACAGACCCACCACCAAAAGGATAACAGAACAAACTCAAACCGGCTACTACCACCAAATGAATGATAGAGCAAAACAATCGCACAATCTGACATCGACGAAATGAAAGAGCCACGACCGAAAGGATGACGGAGCGAACTCACACCAGCTACTAAAACCAAAAGGATGATAGAGCAAAACACACTCGCACAATCTGACATCCAGGAAATGACAGACCCACCACCAAAAGGGTGACTGAGCAAACTCACACCGGCTACTACCACCAAATGAATGATAGAGCAAAACAATCGCCCAATCTAACATCGACGAAATTACAGAGCCACCACCGAAAGAATGTCGGAGCGAACTCACAGCAGCTACTAAAACCAAAAGGATGATAGAGCAAAACAAATTCGCACAATCTAGCATTGACGAAATCACAGACTCGCCACCAAAAGGATAACGGAGCAAAGTCACACCGGTTACTACCACCAAAAGAATGATGGAGCAAAACACTTGCACAATCTGACATCGACAAAATGACAGACCCACCACCAAAAGGATGACGGAGCAAACTCATACCGGCTACTACCACCAAATGAATGATAGAGCAAAACAATCACACAATCTAACATCGACGAAATGACAGACCCACCACCAAAAGGATGAATGAGCGAACTCACAATGGCTACCACCATCAAAAGGATGATAGAGAAAAACACACTCACACAATCTCAAATCGACAAAATGACAGACCCACCACCAAAAGGATAACTGAGCAAACTCAAACTGGCTACTATCACCAAATGAATGATAGAGCAAAACAATCGCACAATCTGACATCGACGAAATGACAGAGCCACCACCGAAAGGATGACGGAGCGAACTTACACCAGCTACTAAACCAAAAGGATGATAGAGCAAAACACACTCGCACAATCTAACATCAATGAAATGACAGACCCACCACCAAAAGGATGACTGAGCAAACTCACACCGGTTACTACCACCAAAAGAATGATGGAGCAAAACACTGGCACAATCTGACATCAACGAAATGACAGACCCACCATCAAAAGGATGACGGAGCAAACTCATACCAGCTACTAAAACCAAAAGGATGATAGAGAAAAACAAACTCGCACAATCTAGCTTCGAGGAAATCACAGACCCACCACCAAAAGGATGACGGAGCAAACTCATACGGGCTACTACCACCAAATGAATGATAGAGCAAAACAATCACACAATCTGACATCGACGAAATGACAGACCCACCACCAAAAGGATGAATGAGCGAACTCACAATGGCTACCACCACCAAAAGGATGATAGAGAAAAACACACTCGCACAATCTCAAATCGACAAAATGACAGACCCACCACCAAAAGGATAATTGAGCAAACTCAAACCGGCTACTACCACCAAAAGGGTGATAGAGAAAAACACACTCGCACAATCTCAAATCGACAAAATGACAGACCCACCACCAAAAGGATAACTGAGCAAACTCAAACCGGCTACTACCACCAAATGAATGATAGAGCAAAACAATCGCACAATCTGACATCGACGAAATGACAGAGCCACCACCGAAAGGATGACGGAGCGAACTCACACCAGCTACTAAAACCAAAAGGATGATAGAGCAAAACACACTCGCACAATCTGACATCGAGGAAATGACAGAACCACCACCAAAAGGATGACTGAGCAAACTCACACCGGCTACTACCACCAAATGAATGATAGAGCAAAACAATCGCCCAATCTGATATCGACGAAATGACAGATCCACCACTGAAAGAATGACGGAGCAAACTCACACTAGCTATTAAAACCAAAAGGATGGTAGAGCAAAACAAATTCGCACAATCTAGCATTGATGAAATCACAGACTCACCACCAAAAGGATAACGGAGAAAAGTCACACCGGTTACTACCAACAAAAGAATGATGGAGCAAAACACTGGCACAATATGACATCGACAAAATGACAGACCCACCACCAAAAGGATGACGGAGCAAACTCATACCGGCTACTAAAACCAAAAGGATGATAGAGAAAAACAAACTCGCACAATATGGCATCGACGAAATCACAGACCCACCACCAAAAGGATGACGGAGCAAACTCATACCGGCTACTACCACCAAATGAATGATAGAGCAAAACAATCACACAATCTGACATCGGCGAAATGACAGACCCACCACCAAAAGGATGAATGAGCGAACTCACAACGACTACCACCACCAAAAGGATGATAGAGAAAAACACACTCGCACAATCTTAAATCGACAAAATGACAGACCCAGCACCAAAAGGATAACTGAGCAAACTCAAAGCGGCTACTACCACCAAAAGTATGATACAGCAAAACACACTTGCACAATCTCAAAACGACAAAATGACAGACCCGCCACCAAAATTATAACTGAGCAAACTCAAACCGGCTACTACCACCAAAAGTATGATAGAGCAAAACACACTCGCACAACCTGACATCGATGAAATGACAGACGCACCACCAAAAGGATGAAGTAGCAAACTCACAACGGCTACCACCACCAAAAGGATGATAGAGAAAAACACACTCGCACAATCTTAAATCGACAAAATGACAGACCCACCACCAAAAGGATATCTGAGCAAACTCACACCAGTTACTACCACCAAAAAGATGATAGAGCAAAACACACTCGCACAATCTGACATCGACGAAATGACATAACCACCACCAAAAATGATGACGGAGGGAACTCACACCAGCTACTAAAACCAAAAGGATGATAAAGCAAAACAAATTCTCACAATCTAGCATTGACGAAATCACAACCTCACTACCAAAAGGATGACGGAGCAAACTCACACCGGCTACTATCACCAAACGGATGATAGAGAAAAATACTCGCATAATCTGACATCGACGAAATGACAGTCCCACCACTAAAAGGATGACGGAGCAAACTCACACTGGCTACTACCACCAAAAGAATGATAGAGCAAAACACACTCACACAATCTGACCTCGATGAAATGACAGACCTACCACCAAAAGGATGACTGAGCAAACTCACACCGGCAATTACCACCAAAAGAATGATAGAGCAAAACACTGGCACAATATGACATCGAGGAAATGACAGACTCACCACCAAAAGGTTGACAGAGCAAATTAAACTCGCTCAATCTAGCATCGACGAAATCACAGACCCACCACCTAAAAAATGACGGAGCAAACTCACACCGGCTACTACCACCAAAAGGATGATAGAGCAAAACACACTCGCACAATCTGACATCGATGAAATGACAGACCCACCACCAAAAGGGTGACTGAGCAAACTTACACTGGCTACAACCCCCAAAAGAATGATAGAGCAAAACACTCGCACAATATGACATCGACGAAATGACAGGCCCACCACCAAAAGGATGACGGAGCAAACTCACACCGGTTACTACCACCAAAAGAATGATGGAGCAAAACGCTGGCACAATCTGACATCGACGAAATGACAGAGCCACGACCGAAAGGATGACGGAGCGAACTCACACCAGCTACTAAAACGAAAAGGATGATAGAGCAAAACACACTCGCACAATCTGACATCGAGGAAATGACAGACCCACCACCAAAAGGGTGACTGAGAAAACTCATACCGGCTACTACCACCAAATGAATGATAGAGCAAAACAATCACACAATCTGACATCGACGAAATGACAGACCCACCACCAAAAGGATGACCGAGCAAACTCACACCGGCTACTACCACCAAAAGGTTGATAGAGCAAAACACACTCGCACAATCTGACATCGACAAAATGACAGACCCACCACTAAAAGGATGACAGAGCTAACTCACACCGGCTACTACCACCAAAAGGATGATAGAGCAAAACACACTCGCACAATCTGACATCGATGAAATGACAAACCCATCACCAAAAGGACGACTAAGCGAACTCACACCGGCTACTACCACCTAAAGAATGATAGAGCAAAACACTCGCACAATCTGACATCGATGAAATGACAGACTCACCACCAAAAGGACAACGGAGCAAATTCACACCGACTACTATCACCAAAAGGATGATAAAGACATCACACACTTGCACAATCTGAAATCGATGAAATGATAGACCCACCACCAAAAGGATGAAGGAGCGAACTCACAACGACTACCACCACCAAAAGAATGATAGAGAAAAACACACTCGCACAATCTCAAATCGACAAAATGAGAGACCCACCACCAAAAGGATAACTGAGCAAACTCAAACCGGCTACTACCACCAAATGAATGATAGAGCAAAACAATCGTACAATCTGACATCGACGAATTGACAGAGCCACCACCGAAAGGATGACGGAGCGAACTCACACCAGGTATTAAAACCAAAAGGATGAAAGAGAAAAACAAACTCGCACAATCTAGCATCGACAAAATCACAGACCCACCAACAAAAGGATGACGGAGCAAACCTACACCGGCTACTACCACCAAATGAATGATAGAGCAAAACAATCACACAATCTGACATCGACGAAATGACAGACCCACCACTAAAATTATGATAGAGATAAACACACTCGCACAATCGGACAACGATGAAACGACAGACCCACCACCAAAAGGATAACTGAGCAAACTCAAACCGGCAACTACCACCAAAAGGATGATAGAGCAAAACACACTCACATAATCTGACATCGATGAAATGAAAGACCCACCACCAAAAGGATAACTGAGCAAACTCACACCGGCTACTTTCACCAAATGAATGATAGAGAAAAACAATCGCACAATCTGACATCGACGAAATGACAGAGCCACCACTGAAAGGATGACGGAGCGAACTCACACCAGCTACTAAAACCAAAAGGATGATAGAGCAAAAAAATTCGCACAATCTAGCATTGACGAAATCACAGACTCCCCACCAAAAGGATGACAGAGCTAACTCACACCGGCTACTACCACACACTCGCACAATCTGACATCGATGAAATGACAAACCCACCACCAAAAGGATGACTGAGCAAACTCACACGGGCTACTACCACCAAAAGAATGATAGAGCAAAACACTCGCACAATCTGACATCGATGAAATGACAGACTCACCACCAAAAGGACGACAGAGCGAATTCACACCGACTACTATCACAAAAAGGATGATAAAGACATCACACACTCGCACAATCTGAAATCGATGAAATGATAGACCCACCACCAAAAGGATGAAGGAGCGAACTCACAACGGCTACCACCACCAAAACAATGATAGAGAAAAACACACTCGCACAATCTCAAATCGACAAAATGACAGACCCACCACCAAAAGGATAACTGAGCAAACTCAAACCGGCTACTACCACCAAATGAATGATAGAGCAAAACAATCGTACAATCTAACATCGACAAAATGACAGAGCCACCACGGAAAGGATGATGGAGCGAACTCACACCAACTACTAAACCTAAAAGGATGATAGAGAAAAACAAATTCGCACAATCTAGCATTGACGAAATGACAGACCCACCACCAAAAGGATGACTGAGCAAACCTACACCGGCTACTACCACCAAATGAATGA
Source organism: Lathyrus sativus (assembly GCA_963859935.3). Taxonomy (NCBI): domain Eukaryota; kingdom Viridiplantae; phylum Streptophyta; class Magnoliopsida; order Fabales; family Fabaceae; genus Lathyrus; species Lathyrus sativus. The sequence goes on from CAWUDS030000926.1 coordinate 231,881, forward strand.
TAGAGAAAAACAATCACACAATCTGACATCGACGAAATGACAGACCCACCACCAAAAGTATGATAGAGAAAAACACACTCGCACAACCGGGCATTGAGGAAATGACAGACCCACCACCAAAAGGATAACTGAGCAAACTCAAACCGGCAACTACCACCAAAAGGATGATAGAGCAAAACACACTCACATAATCTGACATCGATGAAATGAAAGACCCACCACCAAAAGGATAACTGAGCAAACTCACACCGGCTACTTTCACCAAATGAATGATAGATAAAAACAATCGCACTATCTGACATCGACGAAATGACAGAGCCACCACCGAAAGGATGACGGAGCGAACTCACACCAGCTACTAAAACCAAAAGGATGATAGAGCAAAAAAATTCGCACAATCTAGCATTTACGAAATCACAGACTCCCCACCAAAAGGATGACAGAGCTAACTCACACTGGCTACTACCACACACTCGCACAATCTGACATCGATGAAATGACAAACCCGCCACCAAAAGGATGACTGAGCAAACTCACACCGGCTACTACCACCAAAAGAATGATAGAGCAAAACACTCGCACAATCTGACATCGATGAAATGACAGACTCACCACCAAAAGGACGACAGAGCGAATTCACACAGACTACTATCACAAAAAGGATGATAAAGACATCACACACTCGCACAATCTGAAATCGATGAAATGATAGACCCACCACCAAAAGGATGAAGGAGCGAACTCACAACGGCTACCACCACCAAAAGAATGATAGAGAAAAACACACTCGCACAATCTCAAATCGACAAAATGACAGACCCACCACCAAAAGGATAACTGAGCAAACTCAAACCGGCTACTACCACCAAATGAATGATAGAGCAAAACAATCGTACAATCTAACATCGACAAAATGACAGAGCCACCACCGAAAGGATGATGGAGCGAACTCACACCAACTACTAAACCTAAAAGGATGATAGAGAAAAACAAATTCGCACAATCTTGCATTGACGAAATGACAGACCCACCACCAAAAGGATGACTGAGCAAACCTACACCGGCTACTACCACCAAATGAATGATAGAGAAAAACAATCACACAATCTGACATCGACGAAATGACAGACCCACCACCAAAAGTATGATAGAGAAAAACACATTCGCACAACCGGGCATTGATGAAATGACAGACCCACCACCAAAAGGATAACTGAGCAAACTCAAACCGGCAACTACCACCAAAAGGATGATAGAGCAAAACACACTCACATAATCTGACATCGATGAAATGAAAGACCCACCACCAAAAGGATAACTGAGCAAACTCACACCGGCTACTTTCACCAAATGAATGATAGATAAAAACAATCGCACTATCTGACATCGACGAAATGACAGAGCCACCACCGAAAGGATGACGGAGCGAACTCACACCAGCTACTAAAACCAAAAGGATGATAGAGCAAAAAAATTCGCACAATCTAGCATTTACGAAATCACAGACTCCCCACCAAAATGATGACAGAGCTAACTCACACTGGCTACTACCACACACTCGCACAATCTGACATCGATGAAATGACAAACCCACCACCAAAAGGATGACTGAGCAAACTCACACCGGCTACTACCACCAAAAGAATGATAGAGTAAAACACTCGCACAATCTGACATCGATGAAATGACAGACTCACCACCAAAAGGACGACAGAGCGAATTCACACAGACTACTATCACAAAAAGGATGATAAAGACATCACACACTCGCACAATCTGAAATCGATGAAATGATAGACCCACCACCAAAAGGATGAAGGAGCGAACTCACAACGGCTACCACCACCAAAAGAATGATAGAGAAAAACACACTCGCACAATCTCAAATCGACAAAATGACAGACCCACCACCAAAAGGATAACTGAGCAAACTCAAACCGGCTACTACCACCAAATGAATGATAGAGCAAAACAATCGTACAATCTAACATCGACAAAATGACAGAGCCACCACCGAAAGGATGATGGAGCGAACTCACACCAGCTACTAAACCTAAAAGGATGATAGAGAAAAACAAATTCGCACAATCTAGCATTGACGAAATGTCAGACCCACCACCAAAAGGATGACTGAGCAAACCTACACCGGCTACTACCACCAAATGAATGATAGAGAAAAACAATCACACAATCTGACATCGACGAAATGACAGACCCACCACCAAAAGTATGATAGAGAAAAACACACTCGCACAATCGGACATTGATGAAATGACAGACCCACCACCAAAAGGATAACTGAGCAAACTCAAACCGGCAACTACCACCAAAAGGATGATAGAGCAAAACACACTCACATAATCTGACATCGATGAAATGAAAGACCCACCACCAAAAGGATAACTGAGCAAACTCACACCGGCTACTTTCACCAAATGAATTATAGAGAAAAACAATCGCACAATCTGACATCGACGAAATGACAGAGCCACCACCGAAAGGATGACGGAGCAAACTCACACCAGCTACTAAAACCAAAAGGATGATAGAGCAAAAAAATTCGCACAATCTAGCATTGACAAAATCACAGACTCCCCACCAAAAGGATGACAGAGCTAACTCACACCGGCTACTACCACACACTCGCACAATCTGACATCGATGAAATGACAAACCCACCACCAAAAGGATGACTGAGCAAACTCACACCGGCTACTACCACCAAAAGAATGATAGAGCAAAACACTCGCACAATCTGACATCGATGGGACGACGGAGCGAATTCACACCGACTACTATCACCAAAAGGATGATAAAGACATCACACACTCGCACAATCTGAAATCGATGAAATGATAGACCCACCACCAAAAGGATGAAGGAGGGAACTCACAACGGCTACCACCACCAAAAGAATGATAGAGAAAAACACACTCGCACAATCTCAAATCGACAAAATGACAGACCCACCACCAAAAGGATAACTGAGCAAACTCAAACCGGCTACTACCACCAAATGAATGATAGAGCAAAACAATCGTACAATCTGACATCGACGAAATGACAGACCCACCACCAAAAGTATGATAGAGAAAAACACACTCGCACAATCGGACATTGATGAAATGACAGACCCACCAACAAAAAGGATAACTGAGCAAACTCAAACCGGAAACTACCACCAAAAGGATGATAGAGCAAAACACACTCACATAATCTGACATCGATGAAATGAAAAACCCACCACCAAAAGGATAACTGAGCAAACTCACACCGGCTACTTTCACCAAATGAATGATAGAGAAAAACAATCGCATAATCTGACATCGACGAAATGACAGAGCCACCACCGAAAGGATGACGGAGCGAACTCACACCAGCTACTAAAACCAAAAGGATGATAGAGCAAAAAAATTTGCACAATCTAGCATTGACGAAATCACAGACTCCCCACCAAAAGGATGACAGAGCTAACTCACACTGGCTACTACCACACACTCGCACAATCTGACATCGATGAAATGACAAACCCACCACCAAAAGGATGACTGAGCAAACTCACACCGGCTACTTCCACCAAAAGAATGATAGAGCAAAACACCCGCACAATCTGACATCGATGAAATGACAGACTCACCACCAAAAGGACGTCAGAGCGAATTCACACCGACTACTATCACAAAAAGGATGATAAAGACATCACACACTCGCACAATCTGAAATCGATGAAATGATAGACCCACCACCAAAAGGATGAAGGAGCGAACTCACAACGGCTACCACCACCAAAAGAATGATAGAGAAAAACACACTCGCACAATCTCAAATCGACAAAATGACAGACCCACCACCAAAAGGATAACTGAGCAAACTCAAACCGGCTACTACCACCAAATGAATGATAGAGCAAAACAATCGTACAATCTAACATCGACAAAATGACAGAGCCACCACCGAAAGGATGATGGAGCGAACTCACACCAGCTACTAAACCTAAAAGGATGATAGAGAAAAACAAATTCGCACAATCTAGCATTGACGAAATGACAGACCCACCACCAAAAGGATGACTGAGCAAACCTACACCGGCTACTACCACCAAATGAATGATAGAGAAAAACAATCACACAATCTTACATCGACGAAATGACAGACCCACCACCAAAAGTATGATAGAGAAAAACACACTCGCACAATCGGACATTGATGAAATGACAGACCCACCACCAAAAGGATAACTGAGCAAACTCAAACCGGCAAATACCACCAAAAGGATGATAGAGCAAAACACACTCACATAATCTGACATCGATGAAATGAAAGACCCACCACCAAAAGGATAACTGAGCAAACTCACACCGGCTACTTTCACCAAATGAATTATAGAGAAAAACAATCGCACAATCTGACATCGACGAAATGACAGAGCCACCACCGAAAGGATGACGGAGCAAACTCACACCAGCTACTAAAATCAAAAGGATGATAGAGCAAAAAAATTCGCACAATCTAGCATTGACGAAATCACAGACTCCCCACCAAAAGGATGACAGAGCTAACTCACACCGGCTACTACCACACACTCGCACAATCTGACATCGATGAAATGACAAACCCACCACCAAAAGGATGACTGAGCAAACTCACACCGGCTACTACCACCAAAAGAATGATAGAGCAAAACACTCGCACAATCTGACATCGATGGGACGACGGAGCGAATTCACACCGACTACTATCACCAAAAGGATGATAAAGACATCACACACTCGCACAATCTGAAATCGATGAAATGATAGACCCACCACCAAAAGGATGAAGGAGGGAACTCACAACGGCTACCACCACCAAAAGAATGATAGAGAAAAACACACTCGCACAATCTCAAATCGACAAAATGACAGACCCACCACCAAAAGGATAACTGAGCAAACTCAAACCGGCTACTACCACCAAATGAATGATAGAGCAAAACAATCGTACAATCTGACATCAACGAAATGACAGAGCCACCACCGAAAGGATGATGGAGCAAACTCACACCAGCTACTAAACCCAAAAGGATGATAGAGAAAAACAAATTCGCACAATCTAGCATTGACGAAATGACAGACCCACCACCAAAAGGATGACTGAGCAAACCTACACCGGCTACTACAAGCAAATGAATGATAGAGCAAAATAATCACACAATCTGACATCGACGAAATGACAGACCCACCACCAAAAGTATGATAGAGAAAAACACACTCGCACAATCGGACATCGATGAAATGACAGACCCACCACCAACAGGATAACTGGCAAACTCAAACCGGCTACTACCACCAAAAGGATGATAGAGCAAAACACACTCACATAATCTGACATCGATGAAATGACAGACCCACCACCAAAAGGATAACTGAGCAAACTCACACCGGCTACTTACACCAAATGAATGATAGAGAAAAACAATTGCACAATCTGACATCGACGAAATGACAGAGCCACCACCGAAAGGATGACGGAGCAAACTCACACCAACTACTAAAACCAAAAGGATGATAGAGCAAAAAAATTCGCACAATCTAGCATTGACGAAATCACAGACTCCCCACCAAAAGGATGACAGAGCTAACTCACACCGGCTACTACCACACACTCGCACAATCTGACATCGATGAAATGACAAACCCACCACCAAAAGGATGACTGAGCAAACTCACACCGGCTACTACCACCAAAAGAATGATAGAGCAAAACACTCGCACAATCTGACATCGATGAAATGACAGACTCACCACCAAAAAGACGACAGAGCGAATTCACACCGACTACTATCACAAAAAGGATGATAAAGACATCACACACTCACACAATCTGAAATCGATGAAATGATAGACCCACCACCAAAAGGATGAAGGAGCGAACTCACAACGGCTACCACCACCAAAAGAATGATAGAGAAAAACACACTCGCACAATCTCAAATCGACAAAATGACAGACCCACCACCAAAAGGATAACTGAGCAAACTCAAACCGGCTACTACCACCAAATGAATGATAGAGCAAAACAATCGTACAATCTAACATCGACAAAATGACAGAGCCACCACCGAAAGGATGATGGAGCGAACTCACACCAGCTACTAAACCTAAAAGGATGATAGAGAAAAACAAATTCGCACAATCTAGCATTGACGAAATGACAGACCCACCACCAAAAGGATGACTGAGCAAACCTACACCGGCTACTACCACCAAATGAATGATAGAGAAAAACAATCACACAATCTTACATCGACGAAATGACAGACCCACCACCAAAAGTATGATAGAGAAAAACACACTCGCACAATCGGACATTGATGAAATGACAGACCCACCACCAAAAGGATAACTGAGCAAACTCAAACCGGCAAATACCACCAAAAGGATGATAGAGCAAAACACACTCACATAATCTGACATCGATGAAATGAAAGACCCACCACCAAAAGGATAACTGAGCAAACTCACACCGGCTACTTTCACCAAATGAATTATAGAGAAAAACAATCGCACAATCTGACATCGACGAAATGACAGAGCCACCACCGAAAGGATGACGGAGCAAACTCACACCAGCTACTAAAATCAAAAGGATGATAGAGCAAAAAAATTCGCACAATCTAGCATTGACGAAATCACAGACTCCCCACCAAAAGGATGACAGAGCTAACTCACACCGGCTACTACCACACACTCGCACAATCTGACATCGATGAAATGACAAACCCACCACCAAAAGGACGACTGAGCAAACTCACACCGGCTACTACCACCAAAAGAATGATAGAGCAAAACACTCGCACAATCTGACATCGATGGGACGACGGAGCGAATTCACACCGACTACTATCACCAAAAGGATGATAAAGACATCACACACTCGCACAATCTGAAATCGATGAAATGATAGACCCACCACCAAAAGGATGAAGGAGGGAACTCACAACGGCTACCACCACCAAAAGAATGATAGAGAAAAACACACTCGCACAATCTCAAATCGACAAAATGACAGACCCACCACCAAAAGGATAACTGAGCAAACTCAAACCGGCTACTACCACCAAATGAATGATAGAGCAAAACAATCGTACAATCTGACATCAACGAAATGACAGAGCCACCACCGAAAGGATGATGGAGCAAACTCACACCAGCTACTAAACCCAAAAGGATGATAGAGAAAAACAAACTCGCACAATCTAGCATTGACGAAATGACAGACCCACCACCAAAAGGATGACTGAGCAAACCTACACCGGCTACTACAAGCAAATGAATGATAGAGCAAAATAATCACACAATCTGACATCGACGAAATGACAGACCCACCACCAAAAGTATGATAGAGAAAAACACACTCGCACAATCGGACATCGATGAAATGACAGACCCACCACCAACAGGATAACTGGCAAACTCAAACCGGCTACTACCACCAAAAGGATGATAGAGCAAAACACACTCACATAATCTGACATCGATGAAATGACAGACCCACCACCAAAAGGATAACTGAGCAAACTCACACCGGCTACTTACACCAAATGAATGATAGAGAAAAACAATCGCACAATCTGACATCGACGAAATGACAGAGCCACCACCGAAAGGATGACGGAGCAAACTCACACCAACTACTAAAACCAAAAGGATGATAGAGCAAAAAAATTCGCACAATCTAGCATTGACGAAATCACAGACTCCCCACCAAAAGGATGACAGAGCTAACTCACACCGGCTACTACCACACACTCGCACAATCTGACATCGATGAAATGACAAACCCACCACCAAAAGGATGACTGAGCAAACTCACACCGGCTACTACCACCAAAAGAATGATAGAGCAAAACACTCGCACAATCTGACATCGATGAAATGACAGACTCACCACCAAAAAGACGACAGAGCGAATTCACACCGACTACTATCACAAAAAGGATGATAAAGACATCACACACTCGCACAATCTGAAATCGATGAAATGATAGACCCACCACCAAAAGGATGAAGGAGCGAACTCACAACGGCTACCACCACCAAAAGAATGATAGAGAAAAACACACTCGCACAATCTCAAATCGACAAAATGACAGACCCACCACCAAAAGGATAACTGAGCAAACTCAAACCGGCTACTACCACCAAATGAATGATAGAGCAAAACTATCGTACAATCTAACATCGACAAAATGACAGAGCCACCACCGAAAGGATGATGGAGCGAACTCACACCAGCTACTAAACCCAAAAGGATGATAGAGAAAAACAAATTCGCACAATCTAGCATTGACGAAATGACAGACCCACCACCAAAAGGATGACTGAGCAAACCTACACCGGCTACTACCACCAAATGAATGATAGAGCAAAACAATCACACAATCTGACATCGACGAAATGACAAACCCACCACCAAAAGTATGATAGAGAAAAACACACTCGCACAATCGGACATCGATGAAATGACAGACCCACCACCAAAAGGATAACTGAGCAAACTCAAACCGGCTACTACCACCAAAAGGATGATAGAGCAAAACACATTCACATAATCTGACATCGATGAAATGACAGACCCACCACCAAAAGGATAACTGAGCAAACTCACACTGGCTACTTTCACCAAATGAATGATAGAGAAAAACAATCGCACAATCTGACATCGACGAAATGACAGAGCCACCACCGAAAGGATGACGGAGCGAACTCACACCAGCTACTAAAACCAAAAGGATGATAGAGCAAAAAAATTCGCACAATCTAGCATTGACGAAATCACAGACTCCCCACCAAAAGGATGACAGAGCTAACTCACACCGGCTACTACCACACACTCGCACAATCTGCCATCGATGAAATGACAAACCCACCACCAAAAGGATGACTGAGCAAAGTCACACCGGCTACTACCACCAAAAGAATGATAGAGCAAAACACTCGCACAATCTGACATCGATGAAATGACAGACTCACCACCAAAAGGACGACAGAGCGAATTCACACCGACTACTATCACCAAAAGAATGATAAAGACATCACACACTCGCACAATCTGAAATCGATGAAATGATAGACCCACCACCAAAAGGATGAAGGAGGGAACTCACAACGGCTACCACCACCAAAAGAATGATAGAGAAAAACACACTCGCACAATCTCAAATCGACAAAATGACAGACCCACCACCAAAAGGATAACTGAGCAAACTCAAACTGGCTACTACCACCAAATGAATGATAGAGCAAAACAATCGTACAATCTGACATCGACGAAATGACAGAGCCACCACCGAAAGGATGATGGAGCGAACTCACACCAGCTACTAAACCCAAAAGGATGATAGAGAAAAACAAATTCGCACAATCTAGCATTGACGAAATGACAGACCCACCACCAAAAGGATGACTGAGCAAACCTACACCGGCTACTACCACCAAATGAATGATAGAGAAAAACAATCACACAATCTGACATCGACGAAATGACAGACCCACCACCAAAAGTATGATAGAGAAAAACACACTCGCACAATCGGACATTGATGAAATGACAGGCCCACCACCAAAAGGATAACTGAGCAAACTCAAACCGGCTACTACCACCAAAAGGATGATAGAGCAAAACACACTCACATAATCTGACATCGATGAAATGACAGACCCACCACCAAAAGGATAACTGAGCAAACTCACACCGGCTACTTTCACCAAATGAATGATAGAGAAAAACAATCGCACAATCTGACATCGACGAAATGACAGAGCCACCACCGAAAGAATGACGGAGCAAACTCACACCAGCTACTAAAACCAAAAGGATGATAGAGCAAAAAAATTCGCACAATCTAGCATTGACGAAATCACAGACTCCCCACCAAAAGGATGACAGGGCTAACTCACACCGGCTACTACCACACACTCGCACAATCTGACATCGATGAAATGACAAACCCACCACCAAAAGGATGACTGAGCAAACTCACACCGGCTACTACCACCAAAAGAATGATAGAGCAAAACACTCGTACAATCTGACATCGATGAAATGACAGACTCACCACCAAAAGGACGACGAAGCGAATTCACACCGACTAGTATCACCAAAAGGATGATAAAGACATCACACACTCGCACAATCTGAAATCGATGAAATGATAGACCCACCACCAAAAGGATGAAGGAGGGAACTCACAAAGGCTACCCCCACCAAAAGAATGATAGAGAAAAACACACTCGCACAATCTCAAATCGACAAAATGACAGACCCACCACCAAAAGGATAACTGAGCAAACTCAAACCGGCTACTACCACCAAATGAATGATAGAGCAAAACAATCGTACAATCTGACATCGACGAAATGACAGAGCCACCATCGAAAGGATGATGGAGCGAACTCACACCAGCTACTAAACCCAAAAGGATGATAGAGAAAAAAAATTCGCACAATCTAGCATTGACGAAATGACAGACCCACCACCAAAAGGATGAATGAGCAAACCTACACCGGCTACTACCACCAAATGAATGATAGAGCAAAACAATCACACAATCTGACATCGACGAAATGACAGACCCACCACCAAAAATATGATAGAGAAAAACACACTCGCACAATCGGACATCGATGAAATGACAGACCCACCACCAAAAGGATAACTGAGCAAACTCAAACCGGCTACTACCACCAAAAGGATGATAGAGCAACACACACTCACATAATCTGACATCGATGATATGACATACCCACCATCAAAAGGATAACTGAGCAAACTCACACCGGCTACTTACACCAAATGAATGATAGAGCAAAACAATCGCACAATCTGACATCGATGAAATGACAGAGCCACCACCGAAAGGATGACGGAGCGAACTCACTCCAGCTACGAAAACCAAAAGGATGATAGAGCAAAAAAATTCTCACAATCTAGCAATGACGAAATCACAGACTCCCCACCAAAAGGATGACAGAGCTAACTCACACTAGCTACTACCACATACTCGCACAATCTGACATCGATGAAATGACAAACCCACCACCAAAAGGATGACTGAGCAAACTCACACCGGCTACTACCACCAAAAGAATGATAGAGAAAAACACTCGCACAATCTGACATCGATGAAATGACAAACTCACCACCAAAAGGATGACGAAGCGAATTCACACCGACTACTATCACCAAAAGGATGATAAAGACATCACACACTCGTCAAATCTGAAATCGATGAAATGAAAGACCCACCACCAAAAGGATGAAGGAGCGAACTCACAACGGCTACCACCACCAAAAGAATGATAGAGAAAAACACACTCGCACAATCTCAAATCGACAAAATGACAGACCCACCACCAAAAGGATAACTGAGCAAACTCAAACCGGCTACTACCACCAAATGAATGATAGAGCAAAGCAATCGTACAATCTGACATCGACGAAATGACAGAGCCACCACCGAAAGGATGATGGAGCGAACTCACACCAGCTACTAAACCCAAAAGGATGATAGAGAAAAACAAATTCGCACAATCTAGCATTGACGAAATGACATATCCACCACCAAAGGGATGACTGAGCAAACCTACACCGGCAACTACCACCAAATGAATGATAGAGCAAAACAATCTCACAATCTGACATCGACGAAATGACAGACCCACCACCAAAAGTATGATAGAGAAAAACACACTCGCACAATCGGACATTGATGAAATGACAGACCCACCACCAAAAGGATAATGAGCAAACTCAAACCGGCTACTACCACCAAAAGGATGATACAGCAAAACACACTCACATAATCTGACATCGATGAAATGACATACCCACCATCAAAAGGATAACTGAGCAAACTCACACCGGCTACTTACACCAGATGAATGATAGAGCAAAACAATTGCACAATCTGACATCGACGAAATGACAGAGCCACCACCGAAAGGATGACGGAGCAAACTCACACCAGCTACGAAAACCAAAAGGATGATAGAGCAAAAAAAATTCGCACAATCTAGCATTGACGAAATCACAGACTCCCCACCAAAAGGATGACAGAGCTAACTCACACCGGCTACTACCACACACTCGCACAATCTGACATCGATGAAATGACAAACCCACCACCAAAAGGATGACTGAGCAAACTCACACCGGCTACTACCACCAAAAGAATGATAGAGCAAAACACTCGCACAATCTGACATCGATGAAATGACAGACTCACCACCAAAAGGACGACGGAGCGAATTCACACCGACTACTATCACCAAAAGGATGATAAAGACATCACACACTCGCACAATCTGAAATCGATGAAATGATAGACCCACCACCAAAAGTATGAAGGAGCGAACTCACAACGGCTACCACCACCAAAAGAATGATAGAGAAAAACACACTCGCACAATCTCAAATCTACAAAATGACAGACCCACCACCAAAAGGATAACTGAGCAAACGCAAACCGGATACTACCACCAAATGAATGATAGAGCAAAACAATTGTACAATCTAACATCGACGAAATGACAGAGCCACCACCGAAAGGATGACGGAGCGAACTCACACCAGCTACTAAACCAAAAAGGATGATAGAGTAAAACAAATTCACACAATCTAGCATTGACGAAATGACAGACCCACCACCAAAAGGATGACTGAGCAAACCTACACCGGCTACTACCACCAAATGAATGATAGAGCAAAACAATCATACAATCTGACATCGACGAAATGACAGACCCACCACCAAAAGTATGATAGAGAAAAACACACTCGCACAATCGGACATTGATGAAATGACAGACCCACCACCAAAAGGATAACTGAGCAAACTTAAACCGACTACTACCACCAAAAGGATGATAGAGCAAAACACACTCACATAATCTGACATCGATGAAATGACAGACCCACCACCAAAAGGATAACTGAGCAAACTCACACCGGCTACTTACACCAAATGAATGATAGAGCAAAACAATCGCACAATCTAACATCGACGAAATGACAGAGCCACCACCGAAAGGATGACGGAGCGAACTCACACCAGCTACGAAAACCAAAAGGATGATAGAGAAAAAAAATTCGCACAATCTAGCATTGACGAAATCAAAGACTCCCCACCAAAAGGATGACAGAGCTAACTCACACCGGCTACTACCACACACTCGCACAATCTGACATCGATGAAATGACAAACCCACCACCAAAAGGATGACTGAGCAATCTCACACCGGCTACTACCATCAAAAGAATGAGAGAGCAAAACACTCGCACAATTTCACACCGATGAAATGACAGACTCACCACCAAAAGGACGACGGAGCGAATTCACACCGACTACTATCACCAAAAGGATGATAAAGACATTATACACTCGCACAATCTGAAATCGATGAAATGATAGACCCACAACCAAAAGGATGAAGGAGCGAACTCACAACGGCTACCACCACCAAAAGAATGAAAGAGAAAAACACACTCGCACAATCTCAAATCGACAAAATGACAGACCCACAACCAAAAGGATAACTGAGCAAACTCAAACCGGCTACTACCACTAAATGAATGATAGAGCAAAACAATCGTACAATCTGACATCGACGAAATGACAGAGCCACAACCGAAAGGATGACGGAGCGAACTCACACCAGCTACTAAAACCAAAAGGATGATAGAGAAAAACAACTTCGCACAATCTAGCATTGACGAAATGACAGACCCACCACCAAAAGGATGACTGAGCAAACCTACACCGGCTACTACCACCAAATGAATGATAGAGCAAAACAATCACACAATCTGACATCGACGAAATGACAGACCCACCACCAAAAGTATGATAGAGAAAAACACACTCGCACAATCGGACATCGATGAAATGACATACCCACCACCAAAAGGATAACTGAGCAAACTCAAACCGGCTACTACCACCAAAAGGATGATACAGCAAAACACACTCACATAATCTGACATCGATGAAATGACATACCCACCATCAAAAGGATAACTGAGCAAACTCACACCGGCTACTTACACCAGATGAATGATAGAGCAAAACAATCGCACAATCTGACATCGACGAAATGACAGAGCCACCACCGAAAGGATGACGGAGCAAACTCACACCAGCTACGAAAACCAAAAGGATGATAGAGCAAAAAAAATTCGCACAATCTAGCATTGACGAAATCACAGACTCCCCACCAAAAGGATGACAGAGCTAACTCACACCGGCTACTACCACACACTCGCACAATCTGACATCGATGAAATGACAAACCCACCACCAAAAGGATGACTGAGCAAACTCACACCGGCTACTACCACCAAAAGAATGATAGAGCAAAACACTCGCACAATCTGACATCGATGAAATGACAAACGCACCACCAAAAGGATGACGGAGCGAATTCACACCGACTACTATCACCAAAAGGATGATAAAGACATCACACACTCGTACAATCTGAAATAGATGAAATGATAGACCCACCACCAAAAGGATGAAGGAGCGAACTCACAACGGCTACCACCACCAAAAGAATGATAGAGAAAAACACACTCGCACAATCTCAAATCGACAAAATGAAAGACCCACCACCAAAAGGATAACTGAGTAAACTCAAACCGGCTCCTACCACCAAATGAATGATAGAGCAAAACAATCGTACAATCTGACATCGACGAAATGACAGAGCCACCACCGAAAGGATGACGGAGCGAACTCACACCAACTACTAAAACCAAAAGGATGATAGAGAAAAACAAATTCGCACAATCTAGCATTGACGAAATGACAGACCCACCACCAAAAGGATGACAGAGCAAACCTACACCGGCTACTACCACCAAATGAATGATAGAGCAAAACAATCACACAATCTGACATCGACGAAATGACAGACCCACCACCAAAAGTATGATAGAGAAAAACACACTCGCACAATCGGACATCGATGAAATGACAGACCCACCACCAAAAGGATAACTGAGCAAACTCAAACCGGCTACTACGACCAAAAGGATGATACAGCAAAACACACTCACATAATCTGACATCGATGAAATGACATACCCACCATCAAAAGGATAACTGAGCAAACTCACACCGGCTACTTACACCAGATGAATGATAGAGCAAAACAATCGCACAATCTGACATCGACGAAATGACAGAGCCACCACCGAAAGGATGATGGAGCAAACTCACACCAGCTACGAAAACCAAAAGGATGATAGAGCAAAAAAAATTCGCACACTCTAGCATTGACAAAATCACAGACTCCCCACCAAAAGGATGACAGAGCTAACTCACACCGGCTACTACCACACACTCGCACAATCTGACATCGATGAAATGACAAACCCACCACCAAAAGGATGACTGAGCAAACTCACACCGGCTACTACCACCAAAAGAATGAGAGAGCAAAACACTCGCACAATTTCACATCGATGAAATGACAGACTCACCACCAAAAGGACGACGGAGCGAATTCACACCGACTACTATCACCAAAAGGATGATAAAGACATCATACACTCGCACAATCTGAAATCGATGAAATGATAGACCGACCACCAAAAGGATGAAGGAGAGACTCACAACGGCTACCACCACCAAAAGAATGATAGAGAAAAACACACTCGCACAATCTCAAATCGACAAAATGACAGACCCACCACCAAAAGGATAACTGAGCAAACTCAAACCGGCTACTACCACCAAATGAATGATAGAGCAAAACAATCGTACAATCTGACATCGACGAAATGATAGAGCCACAACCGAAAGGATGACGGAGCGAACTCACACCAGCTACTAAAACCAAAAGGATGATAGAGCAAATCAAATTTGCACAATCTAGCATTGACGAAATGACAGACCCACCACCAAAAGGATGACTGAGCAAACCTACACCGGCTACTACCACCAAATGAATGATAGAGCAAAACAATCACACAATCTGACATCGACGAAATGACAGACCCACCACCAAAAGTATGATAGAGAAAAACACACTCGCACAATCGGACATCGATGAAATGACAGACCCACCACCAAAAAGATAACTGAGCAAACTCAAACCGGCTACTACCACCAAAAGGATGATACAGCAAAACACACTCACATAATCTGACATCGATGAAATGACATACCCACCATCAAAAGGATAACTGAGCAAACTCACACCGGCTACTTACACCAATTGAATGATAGAGCAAAACAATCGCACAATCTGACATCGACGAAATGACAGAGCCACCACCGAAAGGATGATGGAGCAAACTCACACCAGCTACGAAAACCAAAAGGATGATAGAGCAAAAAAAATTCGCACAATCTAGCATTGACGAAATCACAGACTCCCCACCAAAAGGATGACAGAGCTAACTCACACCGGCTACTACCACACACTCGCACAATCTGACATCGATGAAATGAAAAACCCACCACCAAAAGGATGACTGAGCAAACTCACACCGGCTACTACCACCAAAAGAATGAGAGAGCAAAACACTCGCACAATTTCACATCGATGAAATGACAGACTCACCACCAAAAGGACGACGGAGCGAATTCACACCGACTACTATCACCAAAAGGATGATAAAGACATCATACACTCGCACAATCTGAAATCGATGAAATGATAGACCCACCACCAAAAGGATGAAGGAGAGACTCACAACGGCTACCACCACCAAAAGAATGATAGAGAAAAACACACTCGCACAATCTCAAATCGACAAAATGACAGACCCACCACCAAAAGGATAACTGAGCAAACTCAAACCGGCTACTACCACTAAATGAATGATAGAGCAAAACAATCGTACAATCTGACATCGACGAAATGATAGAGCCACAACCGAAAGGATGACGGGGCGAACTTACACCAGCTACTAAAACCAAAAGGATGATAGAGCAAATCAAATTTGCACAATCTAGCATTGACGAAATGACAGACCCACCACCAAAAGGATGACTGAGCAAACCTACACCGGCTACTACCACCAAATGAATGATAGAGCAAAACAATCACACAATCTGACATCGACGAAATGACAGACCCACCACCAAAAGTATGATAGAGAAAAACACACTCGCACAATCGGACATCGATGAAATGACAGACCCACCACCAAAAGGATAACTGAGAAAACTCAAACCGGCTACTACCACCAAAAGGATGATACAGCAAAACACACTCACATAATCTGACATCGATGAAATGACATACCCACCATCAAAAGGATAACTGAGCAAACTCACACCGGCTACTTACACCAGATGAATGATCGAGCAAAACAATCGCACAATCTGACATCGACGAAATGACAGAGCCACCACCGAAAGGATGACGGAGCGAACTCACACCAGCTACGAAAACCAAAAGGATGATAGAGCAAAAAAAATTCGCACAATCTAGCATTGACGAAATCACAGACTCCCCACCAAAAGGATGACAAAGCTAACTCACACCGGCTACTACCACACACTCGCACAATCTGACATCGATGAAATGACAAACCCACCACCAAAAGGATGACTGAGCAAACTCACACCGGCTACTACCACCAAAAGAATGATAGAGCAAAACACTCGCACAATCTGACATCGATGAAATGACAAACTCACCACCAAAAGGATGACGGAGCGAATTCACACCGACTACTATCACCAAAAGGATGATAAAGACATCACACACTCGTACAATCTGAAATCGATGAAATGATAGACCCACCACCAAAAGGATGAAGGAGCGAACTCACAACGGCTACCACCACCAAAAGAATGATAGAGAAAAACACACTCGCACAATCTCAAATCGACAAAATGAAAGACCCACAACCAAAAGGATAACTGAGCAAACTCAAACCGGCTACTACCACCAAATGAATGATAGAGCAAAACAATCGTACAATCTGACATCGACGAAATGACAGAGCCACCACCGAAAGGATGACGGAGCGAACTCACACCAACTACTAAAACCAAAAGGATGATAGAGCAAAACAAATTCGCACAATCTAGCATTGACGAAATGACAGACCCACCACCAAAAGGATGACTGAGCAAACCTACACCGGCTACTACCACCAAATGAATGATAGAGCAAAACAATCACACAATCTGACATCGACGAAATGACAGACCCACCACCAAAAGTATGATAGAGAAAAACACACTCGCACAATCGGACATCGATGAAATGACAGACCCACCACCAAAAGGATAACTGAGCAAACTCAAACCGGCTACTACCACCAAAAGGATGATACAACAAAACACACTCACATAATCTGACATCGATGAAATGACATACCCACCATCAAAAGGATAACTGAGCAAACTCACACCGGCTACTTACACCAGATGAATGATAGAGCAAAACAATCGCACAATCTGACATCGACGAAATGACAGAGCCACCACCGAAAGGATGACGGAGCGAACTCACACCAGCTACGAAAACCAAAAGGATGATAGAGAAAAAAAAATTCGCACAATCTAGCATTGACGAAATCACAGACTCCCCACCAAAAGGATGACAGAGCTAACTCACACCGGCTACTACCACACACTCGCACAATCTGACATTGATGAAATGACAAACCCACCACCAAAAGGATGACTGAGCAAACTCACACCGGCTACTACCACCAAAAGAATGAGAGAGCAAAACACTCGCACAATTTCACATCGATGAAATGACAGACTCACCACCAAAAGGACGACGGAGCGAATTCACACCGACTACTATCACCAAAAGGATGATAAAGACATCATACACTCGCACAATCTGAAATTGATGAAATGATAGACCCACCACCAAAAGGATGAAGGAGCGAACTCACAACGGCTACCACCACCAAAAGAATGATAGAGAAAAACACACTCGCACAATCTCAAATCGACAAAATGACAGACCCACCACCAAAAAGATAACTGAGCAAACTCAAACCGGCTACTACCACTAAATAAATGATAGAGCAAAACAATCGTACAATCTGACATCGACGAAATGACAGAGCCACAACCGAAAGGATGAAGAGAGAACTCACACCAGCTACTAAAACCAAAAGGATGATAGAGCAAATCAAATTTGCACAATCTAGCATTGACGAAATGACAGACCCACCACCAAAAGGATGACTGAGCAAACCTACACCGGCTACTACCACCAAATGAATGATAGAGCAAAACAATCACACAATCTGACATCGACGAAATGACAGACCCACCACCAAAAGTATGATAGAGAAAAACACACTCGCACAATTGGACATCGATGAAATGACAGACCCACCACCAAAAGGATAACTGAGCAAACTCAAACCGGCTACTACCACCAAAAGGATGATACAGCAAAACACACTCACATAATCTGACATCGATGAAATGACATACCCACCATCAAAAGGATAACTGAGCAAACTCACACCGGCTACTTACACCAGATGAATGATAGAGCAAAACAATCGCACAATCTGACCTCGACGAAATGACAGAGCCACCACCGAAAGGATGACGGAGCGAACTCACACCAGCTACGAAAACCAAAAGGATGATAGAGCAAAAAAAATTCGCACAATCTAGCATTGATGAAATCACAGACTCCCCACCAAAAGGATGACAGAGCTAACTCACACCGGCTACTACCACACACTCGCACAATCTGACATCGATGAAATGACAAACCCACCACCAAAAGGATGACTGAGCAAACTCACACCGGCTACTACCACCAAAAGAATGATAGAGCAAAACACTCGCACAATCTGACATCGATGAAATGACAAACTCACCACCAAAAGGATGACGGAGCGAATTCACACCGACTACTATCACCAAAAGGATGATAAAGACATCACACACTCGCACAATCTGAAATCGATGAAATGATAGACCCACCACCAAAAGGATGAAGGAGGGAACTCACAAAGGCTACCCCCACCAAAAGAATGATAGAGAAAAACACACTCGCACAATCTCAAATCGACAAAATGACAGACCCACCACCAAAAGGATAACTGAGCAAACTCAAACCGGCTACTACCACCAAATGAATGATAGAGCAAAACAATCGTACAATCTGACATCGACGAAATGACAGAGCCACAACCGAAAGGATGAAGAGAGAACTCACACCAGCTACTAAAACCAAAAGGATGATAGAGCAAATCAAATTTGCACAATCTAGCATTGACGAAATGACAGACCCACCACCAAAAGGATGACTGAGCAAACCTACACCGGCTACTACCACCAAATGAATGATAGAGCAAAACAATCACACAATCTGACATCGACGAAATGACAGACCCACCACCAAAAGTATGATAGAGAAAAACACACTCGCACAATCGGACATCGATGAAATGACAGACCCACCACCAAAAGGATAACTGAGCAAACTCAAACCGGCTACTACCACCAAAAGGATGATACAGCAAAACACACTCACATAATCTGACATCGATGAAATGACATACCCACCATCAAAAGGATAACTGAGCAAACTCACACCGGCTACTTACACCAGATGAATGATAGAGCAAAACAATCGCACAATCTGACCTCGACGAAATGACAGAGCCACCACCGAAAGGATGACGGAGCGAACTCACACCAGCTACGAAAACCAAAAGGATGATAGAGCAAAAAAAATTCGCACAATCTAGCATTGATGAAATCACAGACTCCCCACCAAAAGGATGACAGAGCTAACTCACACCGGCTACTACCACACACTCGCACAATCTGACATCGATGAAATGACAAACCCACCACCAAAAGGATGACTGAGCAAACTCACACCGGCTACTACCACCAAAAGAATGATAGAGCAAAACACTCGCACAATCTGACATCGATGAAATGACAAACTCACCACCAAAAGGATGACGGAGCGAATTCACACCGACTACTATCACCAAAAGGATGATAAAGACATCACACACTCGCACAATCTGAAATCGATGAAATGATAGACCCACCACCAAAAGGATGAAGGAGGGAACTCACAAAGGCTACCCCCACCAAAAGAATGATAGAGAAAAACACACTCGCACAATCTCAAATCGACAAAATGACAGACCCACCACCAAAAGGATAACTGAGCAAACTCAAACCGGCTACTACCACCAAATGAATGATAGAGCAAAACAATCGTACAATCTGACATCGACGAAATGACAGAGCCACAACCGAAAGGATGAAGAGAGAACTCACACCAGCTACTAAAACCAAAAGGATGATAGAGCAAATCAAATTTGCACAATCTAGCATTGACGAAATGACAGACCCACCACCAAAAGGATGACTGAGCAAACCTACACCGGCTACTACCACCAAATGAATGATAGAGCAAAACAATCACACAATCTGACATCGACGAAATGACAGACCCACCACCAAAAGTATGATAGAGAAAAACACACTCGCACAATCGGACATCGATGAAATGACAGACCCACCACCAAAAGGATAACTGAGCAAACTCAAACCGGCTACTACCACCAAAAGGATGATACAGCAAAACACACTCACATAATCTGACATCGATGAAATGACATACCCACCATCAAAAGGATAACTGAGCAAACTCACACCGGCTACTTACACCAGATGAATGATAGAGCAAAACAATCGCACAATCTGACCTCGACGAAATGACAGAGCCACCACCGAAAGGATGACGGAGCGAACTCACACCAGCTACGAAAACCAAAAGGATGATAGAGCAAAAAAAATTCGCACAATCTAGCATTGATGAAATCACAGACTCCCCACCAAAAGGATGACAGAGCTAACTCACACCGGCTACTACCACACACTCCCACAATCTAACATCGATGAAATGACAAACCCACCACCAAAAGGATGACTGAGCAAACTCACACCGGCTACTACCACCAAAAGAATGATAGAGCAAAACACTCGCACAATCTGACATCGATGAAATGACAAACTCACCACCAAAAGGATGACGGAGCGAATTCACACCGACTACTATCACCAAAAGGATGATAAAGACATCACACACTCGTACAATCTGAAATCGATGAAATGATAGACCCACCACCAAAAGGATGAAGGAGCGAACTCACAACGGCTACCACCACCAAAAGAATGATAGAGAAAAACACACTCGCACAATCTCAAATCGACAAAATGAAAGACCCACCACCAAAAGGATAACTGAGCAAACTCAAACCGGCTACTACCACCAAATGAATGATAGAGCAAAACAATCATACAATCTGACATCAACGAAATGACAGAGCAACCACCGAAAGGATGACGGAGCGAACTCACACCAGCTACTAAAACCAAAAGGATGATAGAGCAAAACAAATTCGCACAATCTAGCATTGACGAAATGACAAACCCACCACCAAAAGGATGACTGAGCAAACCTACACCGGCTACTACCATCAAATGAATGATAGAGCAAAAAAATCACACAATATAACATCGACGAAATGAAAGAGCCACCACTGAAAGGATGACGGAGCGAACTCACACCAGCTACTAAAACCAAATGGATGATAGAGCAAAACAGTTTCGCACAATCTAGCATTGACGAAATCACAGACTCACCACCAAAAGGATGACTGAGCAAACTCACAACGGCTACTACCACCAAAAGGATGATAGAGCAAAAGACACTCGCACAATCTAACATCGATGAAATGACAAACCCACCACCAAAAGGATGACTGAGCAAACTCACACCAGTTACTACCACCTAAAGAATGATGGAGCAAAACACTGGCACAATCTGACATCGACAAAATGACAGACCCAACACCAAAAGGATGACGGAGCAAACTCATAATCGCTACTAAAACCAAAAGGATGATAGAGAAAAACAACTCGCACAATCTAGCATCGACGAAATCACAGACCCACCACCAAAAGGATGACGGATCAAACTCATACTGGCTACTACCACCAAATGAATGATAGAGCAAAACAATCACACAATCTGACATCGACGAAATGGCAGACCCACCACCAAAAGAATGATAGAGAAAAACAGACTCGCACAGTCGGACATCGATGAAATGACAGACCCACCACAAAAAGGATAACTGAGCAAACTCAAACCGGCTACTACCACTAAAGGATGATAGAGCAAAACACACTCACATAATCTGACATCGACGAAATGACAGAGCCACCACCGAAAGGATGACGGAGCGAACTCACACCAGCTACTAAAACAAAAAGGATGATAGAGCTAAAAAAATTCACACAATCTAGCAATGACGAAATCACAGACTCCCCACAAAAAGGATGACATAGCTAACTCACACCGGCTACTACCACACACTCGCACAATCTGACATCGATGAAATGACAAACCCACCACCAAAAGGATGACTGAGCAAACTCACACCAGCTACTACCACCAAAAGAATGATTGAGCAAAACACTTGCACAATCTGACATCGATGAAATGACAGACTCACCACCAAAAGTACGATGGAGCGAATTCACACCGACTACTATCACCAAAAGGATGATAAAGACATCACACACTCGCACAATCTGAAATCGATGAAATGATAGACCCACCACCAAAAGGATAACTGAGCAAAATCAAACCGGCTACTACCACCAAATGAATGATAGAGCAAAACAATCGTACAATCTGACATCGATGAAATGACAGAGCCACCACCGAAAGGATGACGGAGCAAACTCACACCAGCTACTAAAACCAAAAGGATGATAGAGCAAAACAAATTCGCACAATCTAGCATTGACGAAATGGCAGACCCACCACCAAAAGGATGACTGAGCAAACCTACACCGACTACTACCACCAAATGAATGATAGAGAAAAACAATCACACAATCTGACATCGACGAAATGACAGAGCCACCACTGAAAGGATGACGGAGCGAACTCACACCAGCTACTAAAACCAAAAGGATGATAGAGCAAAACAAATTCGCACAATCTAACATTGACGAAATCACAGAGTCACCACCAAAAGGATGACGGAGCAAACTCACACCAGTTACTACCACCAAAAGAATGATAGAGCATAACAATCTCACAATCTGACATCCACAAAATGACAGACCCACCACCAAAAGGATGACGGAGTGAATTCACACCAGCTACTAAAACCAAAAGGATGATAGAGTAGAACAAATTCGCACAATCTTGCATTGACAAAATCACAGACTCACCACCAAAAGGATGACGGAGCAAACTCACACCGGCTACTACCACCAAAAGGATGATAGAGCAAAACACACACGCACAATCTAACATTGATGAAATGACAGACCCACCACCAAAAGGATGACTAAGCAAACTCACACCGGTTACTACCACCAAAAGAATGATGGAACAAGACACTGGCACAATTTGACATCGACAATATGACAGACCCACCACGAAATGGATGACGGAGCAAACTCATACCGGCTACTAAAACCAAAAGGATGATAGAGAAAAACAAGCTCGCACAATCTATCATCGATGAAATCACAGGCCCACCACCAAAAGGATGACGGAGCGAACTCATACCGGTTACTACCACCAAATGAATGATAGAGAAAAATAATCACACAATCTGACATCGACGAAATGACAGACCCACCACAAAAAGGATGACTGAGCAAACTCACAACGGCTACTACCACCAAAAGAATGATAGAGCAAAACACTCGCAAAATCTAAAATCGATGAAATGACAGATCCACCACCAAAAGGATGAAGTAGCGAACTCACAACGGCTACCACCACCAAAAAGATGATAGAGAAAAACACACTCGCACAATCTCAAATCGACAAAATGACACACCCACCACCAAAAGGATAACTAAGCAAACTCAAACCGGCTACTACCACCAAAGGTATGATAGAGCAAAACACACTCGCACAATCTTACATCGATGAAATGACAGACCCACCACCGAAATGATGACGGAGCAAACTCACACCAGCTACTACCACTAAAAGGATGATAGAGCAAAACACACTCGCATAATCTGACATCGATGAAATGACAGACCCACCACCAAAAGGATTACTGAGCAAACACACACCGGCTACTACCACCAAAATAATGATAGAGCAAAACAATCGCACAATCTGACATTGACGGAATGACAGAGCCACCACCAAAAGGATGACGGAGAGAACTCACACCGGCTACTAAAACCAAAAGTATGATAGAGAAAAACAAACTCACACAATCTAGCATTGACGAAATCACAGACTCACCAACAAAAGGATGACTGAGCAAACTCACACTAGCTACTTACACCAAATGAATGATAGAGCAAAACAATCGCACAATCTGACATCAGCGAAATGACAGAGCCACCACCGAAAGGATGACGGAGCGAACTCACACCAGCTACTAAAACAAAAAGGATGATAGAGCAAAAAAAATTCACACAAACTAGCAATGACGAAATCACAGACTCCCCACAAAAAGGATGACAGAGCTAACTCACACCGGCTACTACCACACACTCGCACAATCTGACATCGATGAAATGACAAACCCACCACCAAAAGGATGACTGAGCAAACTCACACCAGCTACTACCACCAAAAGAATGATAGAGCAAAACACTTGCACAATCTGACATCGATGAAATGACAGACTCACCACCAAAAGTACGACGGAGCGAATTCACACTGACTAATATCACCAAAAGGATGATAAAGACATCACACACTCGCACAATCTGAAATCGATGAAATGATAGACCCACCACCAAAAGGATAACTGAGCAAACTTAAACCGGCTACTACCACCAAATGAATGATAGAGCAAAACAATCGTACAAATTGACATCGATGAAATGACAGAGCCACCATCGAAAGGATGACGGAGCGAACTCACACCAGCTATTAAAACCAAAAGGATGATAGAGCAAAACAAATTCGCACAATCTAGCATTGACGAAATGGCAGACCAATCACCAAAAGGATGACTGAGCAAACCTACACCGGCTACTACCACCAAATGAATGATAGAGCAAAACAATCACACAATCTGACATCGACGAAATGACAGAGCCACCACTGAAAGGATTACGGAGCGAACTCACACCAGCTACTAAAACCAAAAGGATGATAGAGCAAAACAAATTCGCACAATCTAACATTGACGAAATCACAGACTCACCACCAAAAGGATGACGGAGCAAACTCACACCGGTTACTACCACCAAAAGAATGATAGAGCATAACAATCTCACAATCTGACATCCACAAAATGACAGACCCACCACCAAAAGGATGACGGAGCGAATTCACACCAGCTACTAAAACCAAAAGGATGATAGAGTAGAACAAATTCGCACAATCTTGCATTGACAAAATCACAGACTCACCACCAAAAGGATGACGGAGCAAACTCACACCGGCTACTACCACGAAAAGGATGATAGAGCAAAACACACACGCACAATCTAACATCGATGAAATGACAGACCCACCACCAAAAGGATGACTGAGCAAACTCACACCGGTTACTAGCACCAAAAGGATGATGGAGCAAGACACTGGCACAATTTGACATCGACAATATGACAGACCCACCACGAAATGGATGACGGAGCAAACTCATACCGGCTACTACCACCAAATGAATGATAGAGCAAAATAATCACACAATCTGACATCGACGAAATGACAGACCCACCACTAAAAGGATGACTGAGCAAACTCACAACGGCTACTACCACCAAAAGAATGATAGAGCAAAACACTCGCAAAATCTGAAATCGATGAAATGACAGATCCACCACCATAAGGATGAAGTAGCGAACTCACAACGGCTACCACCACCAAAACGATGATAGAGAAAAACACACTCGCACAATCTCAAATCGACAAAATGACACACCCACCACCAAAAGGATAACTAAGCAAACTCAAACCGGCTACTACCACCAAAGGTATGATTGAGCAAAACACACTCGCACAATCTGACATCGATGAAATGACAGACCCACCACCAAAATGATGACGGAGCAAACTCACACCAGCTACTACCACTAAAATGATGATAGAGCAAAACACACTCGCATAATCTGACATCGATGAAATGACAGACCCACCACCAAAAGGATTACTGAGCAAACACACACCGGCTACTACCACCAAAAGAATGATAGAGCAAAACAATCGCACAATCTGACATCGACGGCATGACAGAGCCACCACCAAAAGGATGACGGAGCGAACTCACACCGGCTACTAAAACCAAAAGGATGATAGAGAAAAACAAACTCACACAATCTAGCATTGACGAAATCACAGACTCACCACCAAAAGGATGACTGAGCAAACTCACACCGGCTACTACCATCAAACGTATCATAGAGAAAAATACTCGCACGATTTGAAATCGACGAAATGATAGACCCACCACTAAAAGGATGATCGAGCAAAACACACTCGGACAGTATGACCTCGATGAAATGACAGACCCACCACCAAAAGGATGACTGAGCAAACTCACACCGGCTACTACCACCAAAAGAATGATAGAGCAAAACACTGGCACCATCTGACATCGAGGAAATGACAGACCCATCACCAAAAGGATGACGGGGCAAACTCATACCGGCTACTAAAACCAAAAGGATGATAGAGAAAATTAAACTTGCACAATCTAGCATCGACGAAATCACAGACCCACCACCAAAAGGATGATAGAGCAAACTCACACCGGCTACTACCAGAAAATAGATGATAGACCAAAACAATCGCACAATCTAACATCGACGAAATGACAGACCCACCATGAAAATGATGTCGAAGCGAACTCACACCGGTTACTACCACCAAAAGGATAATAGAGCGAAACACACTCGCACAATCTGACATCGACGAAATGATAGGCCCACGACGAAAAGGATGACAGAGCTTACTCACACCGGCTATTACCACCAAAAGAATGATAGAGCAAAACACACTCCCACAATCTGACATCGATGAAATGACAAACCCACCACCAAAAGGATGACTGAGCATACTCACACCGCCTACTACCACCAAAAGAATGATAGAGCAAAACACTCGTACAATCTGACATCGACGAAATGACATACTCACCACCAAAATGATGACGGAGCGGACTCACACCGATTACTATAACCAAAAGGATGATAGAGCAACACAGACTCGCACAATCTGAAATCGATGAAATAACAGACCCACCACCAAAAGGATTACTGAGCAAACTCACACCAGCTACTACCACCAAAAGGATGACATAGCAATACACACTCTCACAATTTGACATTGATGAAATGACAGACCCACCACCAAAAGGATTACTGAGCAAACTCACACCGCTACTACCACCAAAAGGATGATAGAGCAAAACAATCGCACAATCTGACATCGACAAAATGACAGACCCATTACCAAAAGGATGACGGAGCGAACTCACACCGGTTACTAAAACCAAAAGGATGATAGAGTAAAACAAACTCGCACAATCTAGCATCGACGAAATCATAGACCCACCACCAAAAAGATGACGGAGCAAACTCACACCGGCTACTACCACCAAATGGATGATAGAGCAAAACACTCGCACAATCTGACATTGACGAAATGACAGACCCACAACCAAAAGGATGAGGTAGCAAACTCATATCGGCTACTACCACCAAACGGATAATACAGCAAAACACTCGCACAATCTGACATCGACAAAATGACAAACCCACTACCAAAAGGATGACATACCGGTTACTACCACCACAAGGATGATAGAGCAAAACACACTCGCACAATCTGACATCGACAAATTGACAGACCCACCACCAAAAGGATAACGGAGCGAACGCACACTGGCTACTATCACCAAAAGGATGATAGAGCAAAACACACTCGCACAATCTAGCATCAACGAAATCAAAGACCCACCACCAAAAAGATGACAGAGCAACCTCACACTGGCTACTACAACCAAATGGATGATAGAGCAAAACACTCGCACAATCTGACATCGACGAAATGACAGACCCACCACCAAAAGGATGACGGAGCAAACTCACACCGGCTACTACCACCAAATGGATAATACAGCAAAACACTCGCACAATCTGACATCAACGAAATGACAGACCCACCACCAATAGGATTACTGATCAAACTCACACCAGCTACTACCACCAAAAGTATGATAGAGCAAAATACACTCGCACAATCTGACATCGAAGAAATGACAGATCCACCACCAAAAGGATAACGGAGCAAAGTCACACCGGCTACTACCACCAAAAGGATGATCAAGCAAAAGACACTCGCACAATCTGACATGGACGAAATTACAGACCCACCACCAAAAAAATGACGGAGCAAACTCATACCGGCTACTACCACCAAAAGGATGATAGAGCAAAACACACTCGCACAATCTGACATCGACAAAATGGCAGACCCACCACCAAAAGGATAACAGAGCAAACTCCCACTGGCTACTATCACTAAAATGATGGTAGAGCAAAATGCACTAGCACCATCTGACATCGATGAAATGACAGACCCACCGCCAAAAGGATTACTGAGCAAACTCACACCAGCTACTACCACCAAGAGGATGATAGAGCAAAACACACTCGCACAATTTGACATCGACAAAATCACAGACCCACCACCAAAAGGATAACGGAGTGAACTCACACCGGCTAATATCACCAAAAGGATGATAGAGCAAAACACACTCCCACAATCTGACATCGACGAAATGATAGACTCACCACCAAAAGGATGACAGAGCTAACTCGCACCGGTTACTTCCACCAAAAGGATGATAGAGCAAAACACACTGGCACAATCTGACATCGACAAAATGACAGAACCACCACCAAAAGCATAACGGAGCGAACTAACACCGGCTACTATCACCAAAAGGATGATAGAGCAAAACACACTAGCACAATCTGACATCGACGAAATGAAAGACCCACCACCAAAAGGATTACTGATCAAACTCACACCAGCTACTACCACCAAAAGGATGATAGAGCAAAACACACTCGCACAATCTGACATCGACGAAATGACAGATCCACCACCAAAAGGATGATGGACCAAACTCACACCGGCTACTACCACCAAAAGGATGATCAAGCAAAACACTTGCTCAATCTGACATCGATGAAATCACAGACTCACCACCAAAAGGATTACGGAGCAAACTCACACCATCTACTACCACCAAACAGATGATAGAGCAAAACACTCGCACAATCTGACATCGACAAAATGACAGACCCACCACCAAAAGGATAACGGAGCGAACGCACACTGGCTACTATCACCAAAAGGAAGATAGAGCAAAACACACTCGCACAATCTAGCATCAACGAAATCAAAGACCCACCACCAAAAAGATGACAGAGCAACCTCACACTAGCTATTACAACCAAATGGATGATAGAGCAAAACACTCGCACAATCTGACATCGACGAAATGACAGACCCACCACCAAAAGGATGACGGAGCAAACTCACACCGGCTACTACCACCAAATGGATAATACAGCAAAACACTCGCACAATCTGACATCGACGAAATGACAGACCCACCACCAATAGGATTACTGATCAAAATCACACCAGCTACTACCACCAAAAGTATGATAGAGCAAAATACACTCGCACAATCTGACATCGAAGAAATGACAGATCCACCACCAAAAGGATAACGGAGCAAACTCACACCGGCTACTACCACCAAAAGGATGATCAAGCAAAAGACACTCGCACAATCTGACATCGACGAAATTACAGACCCACCACCAAAAAAATGACGGAGCAAACTCATACCGGCTACTACCACCAAAAGGATGATAGAGCAAAACACACTCGCACAATCTGACATCGACAAAATGGCAGACCCACCACCAAAAGGATAACAGAGCAAACTCCCACTGGCTACTATCACTAAAATGATGGTAGAGCAAAATGCACTAGCACCATCTGACATCGATGAAATGACAGACCCACCGCCAAAAGGATTACTGAGCAAACTCACACCAGCTACTACCACCAAAATGATGATAGAGCAAAACACACTCGCACAATCTGACATCGATGAAATGACAGACTCACCGCCAAAAGGATGACTGAGCAAACTCACACAGGCTACTACCACCAAGAGGATGATATAGCAAAACAATCGCACAATCTGACATCGACGAAATGACAGACCCACCACCAAAAGGATGACGGAGCAAACTCACACCGGCTACTACCACCAAAAGGATGATAGAGCAAAACACACTCGCACAATTTGACATCGACAAAATCACAGTCCCACCACCAAAAGGATAACGGAGTGAACTTACACCGGCTAATATCACCAAAAGGATGATAGAGCAAAACACACTCCCACAATCTGACATCGACGAAATGATAGACTCACCACCAAAAGGATGACAGAGCTAACTCGCACCGGTTACTTCCACCAAAAGGATGATAGAGCAAAACACACTGGCACAATCTGACATCGACAAAATGACAGAACCACCACCAAAAGCATAACGGAGCGAACTAACACCGGCTACTATCACCAAAAGGATGATAGAGCAAAACACACTCGCACAATCTGACATCGACGAAATGAAAGACCCACCACCAAAAGGATTACTGATCAAACTCACACCAGCTACTACCACCAAAAGGATGATAGAGCAAAACACACTCGCACAATCTGACATCGACGAAATGACAGTTCCACCACCAAAAGGATAATGGACCAAACTCACACCGGCTACTACCACCAAAAGGATGATCAAGCAAAACACTTGCTCAATCTGACATCGATGAAATCACAGACTCACCACCAAAAGGATTACGGAGCAAACTCACACCATCTACTACCACCAAACAGATGATAGAGCAAAACACTCGCACAATCTGACATCGACAAAATGACAGACCCACCACCAAAAGGATAACGGAGCGAACGCACACTGGCTACTATCACCAAAAGGAAGATAGAGCAAAACACACTCGCACAATCTAGCATCAACGAAATCAAAGACCCACCACCAAAAAGATGACAGAGCAACCTCACACTAGCTACTACAACCAAATGGATGATAGAGCAAAACACTCGCACAATCTGACATCGACGAAATGACAGACCCACCACCAAAAGGATGACGGAGCAAACTCACACCGGCTACTACCACCAAATGGATAATACAGCAAAACACTCGCACAATCTGATATTGACGAAATGACAGACCCACCACCAATAGGATTACTGATCAAACTCACACCAGCTACTACCACCAAAAGTATGATAGAGCAAAATACACTCGCACAATCTGACATCGAAGAAATGACAGATCCACCACCAAAAGGATAACGGAGCAAACTCACACCGGCTACTACCACCAAAAGGATGATCAAGCAAAAGACACTCGCACAATCTGACATCGACGAAATTACAGACCCACCACCAAAAAAATGACGGAGCAAACTCATACCGGCTACTACCACCAAAAGGATGATAGAGCAAAACACACTCGCACAATCTGACATCGACAAAATGGCAGACCCACCACCAAAAGGATAACGGAGCAAACTCACACTGGCTACTATCACTAAAATGATGATAGAGCAAAATGCACTAGCACCATCTGACATCGATGAAATGACAGACCCACCGCCAAAAGGATTACTGAGCAAACTCACACCAGCTACTACCACCAAAATGATGATAGAGCAAAACACACTCGCACAATCTGACATCGATGAAATGACAGACACACCGCCAAAAGGATGACTGAGCAAACTCACACAGGCTACTACCACCAAGAGGATGATACAGCAAAACAATCGCACAATCTGACATCGACGAAATGAGAGACCCACCACCAAAAGGATGACGGAGCAAACTCACACCGGCTACTACCACCAAAAGGATGATAAAGCAAAACACACTCGCACAATTTGACATCGACAAAATCACAGACCCACCACCAAAAGGATAACGGAGTGAACTCACACCGGCTAATATCACCAAAAGGATGATAGAGCAAAACACACTCGCACAATCTGACATCGACGAAATGATAGACTCACCACCAAAAGGATGACAGAGCTAACTCCCACCGGTTACTTCCACCAAAAGGATGATAGAGCAAAACACACTGGCACAATCTGACATCGACAAAATGACAGACCCACCACCAGAAGCATAACGGAGCGAACTAACACCGGCTACTATCACCAAAAGGATGATAGAGCAAAACACACTCGCACAATCTGACATCGATGAAATGAAAGACCCACCACCAAAAGGATTACTGATCAAACTCACACCAGCTACTACCACCAAAAGGATGATAGAGCAAAACACACTCGCATAATCTGACATCGACGAAATGACAGATCCACCACCAAAAGGATGATGGACCAAACTCACACCGGCTACTACCACCAAAAGGATGATCAAGCAAAACACTTGCTCAATCTGACATCGATGAAATCACAGACTCACCACCAAAAGGATTACGGAGCAAACTCACACCATCTACTACCACCAAACAGATGATAGAGCAAAACACTCGCACAATCTGACATCGACAAAATGACAGACCCACCACCAAAAGGATAACGGAGCGAACGCACACTGGCTACTATCACCAAAAGGATGATAGAGAAAAACACACTCGCACAATCTAGCATCAACGAAATCAAAGGCCCACCACCAAAAAGATGACAGAGCAACCTCACACTAGCTACTACAACCAAATGGATGATAGAGCAAAACACTCGCACAATCTAACATCGACGAAATGACAGACCTACCACCAAAAGGATGACGGAGCAAACTCACACCGGCTACTACCACCAAATGGATAATACAGCAAAACGCTCGCACAATCTGACATCGACGAAATGACAGACCCACCACCAATAGGATTACTGATCAAACTCACACCAGCTACTACCACCAAAAGGATGATAGAGCAAAATACACTAGCACAATCTGACATCGAAGAAATGACAGATCCACCACCAAAAGGATAACGGAGGAAACTCACACCGGCTACTAACACCAAAAGGATGATCAAGCAAAAGACACTCGCACAATCTGACATCGACGAAATTACAGACCCACCAACAAAAAAATGATAGAGCAAAACACACTCGCACAATCTGACATCGGCAAAATGACAGACCCACCACCAAAAGGATAACGGAGCTAACTCACACTGGCTACTATCACAAAAATGATGATAGAGCAAAATACGATAGCATCATCTGACATCGATGAAATGACAGACCCACCGCCAAAAGGATTACTGAGCAAACTCACACCAGCTACTACCACCAAAATGATGATAGAGCAAAACACACTCGCACAATCTGACATCGATGAAATGACAGACCCACCGCCAAAAGGATGACTGAGCAAACTCACACAAGCTACTACCACCAAAAGAATGATAGAGTAAAACAATCGCACAATCTGAAATCGACAAAATGATAGACCCATTACCAAAAGGATGACGGAGCGAACTCACACCGGCTACTAAAACCAAAAGGATGATAGAGTAAAAAAAACTCGCACAATCTAGCATCGACGAAATCATAGACCCACCACCAAAAAGATGACGGAGCAAACTCACACCAGCTACTACCACCAAATGGATGATATAGCAAAACACTCGCACAATCTGACATCGACGAAATTACAGACCCACCACCAAAAAAATGACAGAGCAAACTCATACCAGCTACTACCACCAAAAGGATGATAGAGCAAAATACACTCGCACAATCTGACATCGACAAAATGACAGACCCACCACCAAAAGGATAACGGAGCAAACTCACACTGGCTACTATCACTAAAATGATGATAGAGCAAAATACACTAGCACCATCTGACATTGATGAAATGACAGACCCACCGCCAAAAGGATTACTGAGCAAACTCACACCAGCTACTACCACCCAAATGATGATAGAGCAAAACACACTCGCACAATCTGACATCGATGAAATGACAGACTCACCGCCAAAAGGATGACTGAGCAAACTCACACCGGCTACTACCACCAAAAGGATGATAGAGCAAAACAATCGCACAATCTGACATCGACGAAATGACAGAGCCACCACCAAAAGGATGACGGAGCGAACTCACACCGACTACTACCACCAAAAGGATGATAGAGCAAAACACACTGGCACAATTTGACACCGACAAAATCACAGACCCACCACCAAAAGGATAACGGAGTGAACTCACACCGGCTAATATCACCAAAAGGATGATAGAGCAAACTACCCTCGCACAATCTGACATCGATGAAATGATAGACTCACCACCAAAAGGATAACAGAGCTAACTCCCACCGGTTACTTCCACCAAAAGGATGATAGAGAAAAACACACTGGCACAATCTGACATCGACAAAATGACCGACCCATCACCAAAAGCATAACGGAGCGAACTAACACCGGCTACTATCACCAAAAGGATGATAGAGCAAAACACACTCGCACAATCTGACATCGATGAAATGAAAGACCCACCACCAAAAGGATTACTGATCAAACTCACACCAGCTACTACCACCAAAAGGATGATAGAGCAAAACACACTCGCACAATCTGACATCGACGAAATGACAGATCCACCACCAAAAGGATGACGGAGCAAACTCACACCGGCTACTACCACCAAAAGGATGATCAAGCAAAACACTTGCACAATCTGACATCGATGAAATTACAGACCCACCACCAAAATAATGACGGAGCAAACTCACACCGGCTACTACCACCAAAAGGATGATAGAGCAAAACACACTCACACAATCTGATAGCGACAAAATGACATACCCACCACCAAAAGGATAACGGAGCAAACTCACACTGGCTACTATCACTAAAATGATGGTAGAGCCAAATACACTCGCACCATCTGACATTGATGAAATGACAGACCCACCACCAAAAGGATTACTGAGCAAACTCATACCAGCTACTACCACCAAAAGGATTACTGAGAAAACTCACACCAGCTACTACCACCAAAATGATGATAGAGCAAAACACACTCGCACAATCTGACATCGATGAAATGACAGACTCACCGCCAAAAGGATGACTGAGCAAACTCACACCAGCTACTACCACCAAAAGGATGATAGAGCAAAACGATCGCACAATCTGACATCGACGAAATGACTGACCCACCACCAAAAAGATGACGGAGCAAACTCATACCGGCTACTACCACCAAAAGGATGATAGAGCAAAACACACTTGCACAATTTGACATCGACAAAATCACAGACCCACCACCAAAAGGATAACGGAGTGAACTCACAGCGGCTAATATCACCAAAAGGATGATAGAGCAAAACACACTCGCACAATCTGACATCGACGAAATGATAGACTCACCACCAAAAGGATGACAGAGCTAACTCCCACCGGTTACTTCCACCAAAAGGATGATAGAGCAAAACACACTGGCACAATCTGACATCGACAAAATGACAGACCCACCACCAAAAGCATAACGAAGCGAACTAACACTGGCTACTATCACCAAAAGGATGATAGAGCAAAACACATTCGCACAATCTGACATCGATGAAATGAAAGACCCACCACCAAAAGGATTACTGATCAAACTCACACCAGCTACTACCACCAAAAGGATGATAGAGCAAAACACACTCGCACAATCTGACATCGACGAAATGACAGATCCACCACCAAAAGGATGACGGAGCAAACTCACACCGGCTACTACCACCAAAAGGATGATCAAGCAAAACACTTGCACAATCTGACATCGATGAAATTACAGACCCACCACCAAAGTAATGACGGAGCAAACTCACACCGGCTACTACCACCAAAAGGATGATAGAGTAAAACACATTCACACAATCTGACATCGACAAAATGACAGACCCACCACCAAAAGGATAACGGAGCAAACTCACACTGGCTACTATCACTAAAATGATGATAGAGCAAAATACACTAGCACCATCTGACATTGATGAAATGACAGACCCACCACCAAAAGGATTACTGAGGAAACTCACACCAGCTACTACCACCAAAATGATGATAGAGCAAAACACACTCGCACAATCTGACATCGATGAAATGACAGACCCACCGCCAAAAGGATTACTGAGCAAACTCACACCAGCTACTACCACCCAAATGATGATAGAGCAAAACACACTCGCACAATCTGACATCGATGAAATGACAGACTCACCGCCAAAAGGATGACTGAGCAAACTCACACCGGCTACTACCACCAAAAGGATGATAGAGCAAAACAATCGCACAATCTGACATCGACGAAATGACAGACCCACCACCAAAAGGATGACGGAGCGAACGCACACCGGCTACTACCACCAAAAGGATGATAGAGCAAAACACACTTGTACAATCTGACATCGACAAAATCACAGACCCACCACCAAAAGGATAACGGAGTGAACTCACACCGGCTAATATCACCAAAAGGATGATAGAGCAATACACACTCGCACAATCTGACATCGACGAAATGATAGACTCACCACCAAAAGGATGACAGAGCTAACTCCCACCGGTTACTTCCACCAAAAGGATGATAGAGCAAAACACACTGGCACAATCTGACATCGACAAAATGACAGACCCACCACCAAAAGCATAACGGAGCGAACTAACACCGGCTACTATCACCAAAAGGATGATAGAGCAAAACACACTCGCACAATCTGACATCGATGAAATGAAAGACCCACCACCAAAAGGATTACTGATCAAACTCACACCAGCTACTACCACCAAAAGGATGATAGAGCAAAACACACTCGCACAATCTGACATCGACGAAATGACAGATCCACCACCAAAAGGATGATGGACCAAACTCACACCGGCTACTACCACCAAAAGGATGATCAAGCAAAACACTTGCACAATCTGACATCGATGAAATCACAGACCCACCACCAAAAGGATTACGGAGCAAACTCACACCATCTACTACCACCAAACAGATGATAGAGCAAAACACTCGCACAATCTGAAATCGACGAAATGACAGGCCCACCACCAAAAGGATGACGGAGCGAACTCACACCGGCTACTACCACCAAAAGGATGATAGAGCAAAACACAATCGCACAATTTGAAATCGATGAAATGACAGATCCACCACCAAAAGGATGACAGAGCTAACTCACACTGGCTACTACCACCAAAAGGATGAAATAGCAAAACACACTCGCATAATCTCACATCGATAAAATGACAGACCCACCACCAATAGGATAACAGAGAGAACTCACACCGACTACTATCACCAAAAGGATGATAGAGCAAAATACACTCGCACAATCTGACATCAATGAAATGACAGACCCACCACCAAAAGGATTACTTAGCAAACTCACACCTGCTACTACCACCAAAAGGATGATAGAGCAAACCACTCGCACAATATGACATCGACAAAATGATAGACCCACCACCAAAAGGATGACGGAGCAAACTCACACCGGCTACTACCACCAAACGGATAATACAGCAAAACATTCGCAAAATCTGACATCAACGAAATGACAGACCTACTACCAAAATGATGACAGAGCTAACTCACACCGGCTACTACCACCAAAAGTATAATAGAGCAAAACACACTCGCACAATCTGTTATCGACAAAATGACAGACCCACCACCAAAAGGATAACGGAGCAAACTCACACCAGCTAATATCACTAAAAGGATGATAGAGCAAAACACACTCGCACAATCTGACATCGACGAAATGACAGACTCACCACCGAAAGTATGACAGAGCTAACTCACACCGGTTACTACCACCACAAGGATGATAGAGCAAAACACACTCGGACAATCTGACATTGACAAAATGAAAGACCCACCACCAAAAGGATAACGGAGCGAACGCACACTGGCAACTATCATCAAAAGGATGATAGAGGAAAACACACTCGCACAATCTGACATCGATGAAATGACAGACCCAACGCCAAAAGGATGACTGAGCAAACTCACACAGGCTACTACCACCAAAAGAATGATAGAGTAAAACAATCGCACAATCTGACATCGACAAAATGACAGATCCATTACCAAAAGGATGACGGAGCGAACTCACACCGGCTACTAAAACCAAAAGGATGATAGAGTAAAACAAACTCGCACAATCTAGCATCGACGAAATCATAGACCCACCACCAAAAAGACGACGGAGCAAAATCACACCGGCTACTACCACCAAATGGATGATAGAGCAAAACACTCGCACAATCTGACATCGACGAAATGACAGACCCACCACCAAAAAGATGATGTAGCAAACTCATACCGGCTACTACCACCAAACGGATAATACAGCAAAACACTCGCACAATCTGACATCGACGAAATGACAGACCCACTACCAAAAGGATGACAGAGCTAACTCACACCGGTTACTACCACCACAAGGATGATAGAGCAAAACACACTCGCACAATCTGACATCGAGAAAATGACAGACCCACCACCAAAATGATAACGGAGCGAACGCACACTGGCTACTATCACCCAAAGGATGATAAAGCAAAACACACTCGCACAATCTAGCATCAACGAAATCAAAGACCCAACACCAAAAAGATGACAGAGCAACCTCACACTGGCTACTACAACCAAATGGATGATAGAGCAAAACACTCGCACAATCTGACATCGACGAAATGACAGACCCACCACCAAAAGGATGACGGAGCAAACTCACACCGGCTACTACCACCAAATTGATAATACAGCAAAACACTCGCACAATCTGACATCGACGAAATGACAGACCCACCACCAATAGGATTACTAATCAAACTCACACCAGCTACTACCATCAAAAGGATGATAGAGCGAAATACACTCGCACAATCTGACATCGAAGAAATGACAGATCCACCACCAAAAGGATAACGGAGGAAACTCACACCGGCTACTAACACCAAAAGGATGATCAAGCAAAAGACACTCGCACAATCTGACATCGACGAAATTACAGACCCACCACCAAAAAAATGATGGAGCAAACTCATACCGGCTACTACCACCTAAAGGATGATAGAGCAAAACACACTCGCACAATCTGACATTAGCAAAATGACAGACCCACCACCAAAAGGATAACGGAGCTAACTCACACTGGCTACTATCACAAAAATGATGATAGAGCAAAATACAATAGCATCATCTGACATCGATGAAATGACAGACCCACCGCCAAAAGGATGACTAAGCAAACTCACACCGGTTACTACCACCAAAAGAATGATAGAGCAAAACACACTCGCACAATCTGACATCGATGAAATGACAGACCCACCGCCAAAAGGATGACTGAGCAAACTCACACAAGCTACTACCACCAAAAGAATGATAGAGTAAAACAATCGCACAATCTGAAATCGACAAAATGATAGACCCATTACCAAAAGGATGACGGAGCGAACTCACACCGGCTACTAAAACCAAAAGGATGATAGAGTAAAAAAAACTCGCACAATCTAGCATCGACGAAATCATAGACCCACCACCAAAAAGATGACGGAGCAAACTCACACCAGCTACTACCACCAAATGGATGATATAGCAAAACACTCGCACAATCTGACATCGACGAAATTACAGACCCACCACCAAAAAAATGACAGAGCAAACTCATACCAGCTACTACCACCAAAAGGATGATAGAGCAAAACACACTCGCACAATCTGACATCGACAAAATGACAGACCCACCACCAAAAGGATAACGGAGCAAACTCACACTGGCTACTATCACTAAAATGATGATAGAGCAAAATACACTAGAACCATCTGACATTGATGAAATGACAGACCCACCGCCAAAAGGATTACTGAGCAAACTCACACCAGCTACTACCACCCAAATGATGATAGAGCAAAACACAGTCGCACAATCTGACATCGATGAAATGACAGACTCACCGCCAAAAGGATGACTGAGCAAACTCACACCGGCTACTACCACCAAAAGGATGATAGAGCAAAACAATCGCACAATCTGACATCGACGAAATGACAGAGCCACCACCAAAAGGATGACGGAGCGAACTCACACCGACTACTACCACCAAAAGGATGATAGAGCAAAACACACTGGCACAATTTGACACCGACAAAATCACAGACCCACCACCAAAAGGATAACGGAGTGAACTCACACCGGCTAATATCACCAAAAGGATGATAGAGCAAACTACACTCGCACAATCTGACATCGACGAAATGATAGACTCACCACCAAAAGGATAACAGAGCTAACTCCCACCGGTTACTTCCACCAAAAGGATGATAGAGCAAAACACACTGGCACAATCTGACATCGACAAAATGACCGACCCACCACCAAAAGCATAACGGAGCGAACTAACACCGACTACTATCACCAAAAGCATGATAGAGCAAAACACACTCGCACAATCTGACATCGATGAAATGAAAGACCCACCACCAAAAGGATTACTGATCAAACTCACACCAGCTACTACCACCAAAAGGATGATAGAGCAAAACACACTCGCACAATCTGACATCGACGAAATGACAGATCCACCACCAAAAGGATGACGGAGCAAACTCACACCGGCTACTACCACCAAAAGGATGATCAAGCAAAACACTTGCACAATCTGACATCGATGAAATTACAGACCCACCACCAAAATAATGACGGAGCAAACTCACACCGGCTACTACCACCAAAAGGATGATAGAGCAAAACACACTCACACAATCTGATAGCGGCAAAATGACATACCCACCACCAAAAGGATAACGGAGCAAACTCACACTGGCTACTATCACTAAAATGATGGTAGAGCCAAATACACTCGCACCATCTGACATTGATG
Organism: Lathyrus sativus; assembly: GCA_963859935.3. NCBI lineage: Eukaryota > Viridiplantae > Streptophyta > Magnoliopsida > Fabales > Fabaceae > Lathyrus > Lathyrus sativus. The sequence continues at coordinate 273,904 of CAWUDS030000926.1, forward strand.
AAATGACAGACCCACCACCAAAAGGATTACTGAGCAAACTCACACCAGCTACTACCACCAAAAGGATTACTGAGCAAACTCACACCAGCTACTACCACCAAAATGATGATAGAGCAAAACACACTCGCACAATCTGACATCGATGAAATGACAGACTCACCGCCAAAAGGATGACTGAGCAAACTCACACCGGCTACTACCACCAAAAGAATGATAGAGCAAAACAATCGCACAATCTGAAATCGACGAAATGACTGACCCACCACCAAAAAGATGACGGAGCAAACTCATACCGGCTACTACCACCAAAAGGATGATAGAGCAAAACACACTTGCACAATTTGACATCGACAAAATCACAGACCCACCACCAAAAGGATAACGGAGTGAACTCACACCGGCTAATATCACCAAAAGGATGATAGAGCAAAACACACTCGCACAATCTGACATCGACGAAATGATAGACTCACCACCAAAAGGATGACAGAGCTAACTCCCACCGGTTACTTCCACCAAAAGGATGATAGAGCAAAACACACTGGCACAATCTGACATCGACAAAATGACAGACCCACCACCAAAAGCATAACGAAGCGAACTAACACTGGCTACTATCACCAAAAGGATGATAGAGCAAAACACACTCGCACAATCTGACATCGATGAAATGAAAGACCCACCACCAAAAGGATTACTGATCAAACTCACACCAGCTACTACCACCAAAAGGATGATAGAGCAAAACACACTCGCACAATCTGACATCGACGAAATGACAGATCCACCACCAAAAGGATGACGGAGCAAACTCACACCGGCTACTACCACCAAAAGGATGATCAAGCAAAACACTTGCACAATCTGACATCGATGAAATTACCGACCCACCACCAAAGTAATGACGGAGCAAACTCACACCGGCTACTACCACCAAAAGGATGATAGAGTAAAACACACTCACACAATCTGACATCGACAAAATGACAGACCCACCACCAAAAGGATAACGAAGCAAACTCACACTGGCTACTATCACTAAAATGATGATAGAGCAAAATACACTAGCACCATCTGACATTGATGAAATGACAGACCCACCGCCAAAAGGATTACTGAGCAAACTCACACCAGCTACTACCACCCAAATGATGATAGAGCAAAACACACTCGCACAATCTGACATCGATGAAATGACAGACTCACCGCCAAAAGGATAACTGAGCAAACTCACACCGGCTACTACCACCAAAAGAATGATAGAGCAAAACAATCGCACAATCTGACATCGACGAAATGACAGACCCACCACCAAAAGGATGACAGAGCGAACTCACACCGGCTACTACCACCAAAAGGATGATAGAGCAAAACACACTCGCACAATTTGACATCGACAAAATCACAGACCCACCACCAAAAGGATAACGGAGTGAACTCACACCGGCTAATATCACCAAAAGGATGATAGAGCAAACCACACTCGCACAATCTGACATCGACGAAATGATAGACTCACCACCAAAAGGATGACAGAGCTAACTCCCACCGGTTACTTCCACCAAAAGGATGATAGAGCAAAACACACTGGCACATTCTGACATCGACAAAATGACAGACCCACCACCAAAAGCATAACGGAGCGAACTAACACCGGCTATTATCACCAAAAGGATGATAGAGCAAAACACACTCGCACAATCTGACATCGATGAAATGAAAGACCCACCACCAAAAGGATTACTGATCAAACTCACACCAGCTACTACCACCAAAAGGATGATAGAGCAAAACACACTCGCACAATCTGACATCGACGAAATGACAGATCCACCACCAAAAGGATGACGGAGCAAACTCACACCGGCTACTACCACCAAAAGGATGATCAAGCAAAACACTTGCACAATCTGACTTCGATGAAATTACAGACCCACCACTAAAGTAATGACAGAGCAAACTCACACCGGCTACTACCACCAAAAGGATGATAGAGCAAAACACACTCACACAATCTGATAGCGACAAAATGACATACCCACCACCAAAAGGATAACGGAGCAAACTCACACTGGCTACTATCACTAAAATGATGGTAGAGCCAAATACACTCGCACCATCTGACTTTGATGAAATGACAGACCCACCACCAAAAGGATTACTGAGCAAACTCACACCAGCTACTACCACCAAAAGGATTACTGAGCAAACTCACACCAGCTACTACCACCAAAATGATGATAGAGCAAAACACACTCGCACAATCTGACATCGATGAAATGACAGACTCACCGCCAAAAGGATGACTGAGCAAAGTCACACCGGCTACTACCACCAAAAGGATGATAGAGCAAAACAATCGCACAATCTGACATCGACGAAATGACTGACCCACCACCAAAAGGATGACGGAGCAAACTCACACCGGCTACTACCACCAAAAGGATGATAGAGCAAAACACACTCGCACAATTTGACATCGACAAAATCATAAACCCACCACCAAAAGGATAACGGAGTGAACTCACACCGGCTAATATCACCAAAAGGATGATAGAGCAAAACACACTCGCACATTCTGACATCGAAGAAATGATAGACTCACCACCAAAAGGATGACAGAGCTAACTCCCACCGGTTACTTCCACCAAAAGGATGATAGAGCAAAACACACTGGCACAATCTGACATCGACAAAATGACAGACCCACCACCAAAAGCATAACGGAGCGAACTAACACCGGCTACTATCACCAAAAGGATGATAGAGCAAAACACACTCGCACAATCTGACATCGATGAAATGAAAGACCCACCACCAAAAGGATTACTGATCAAACTCACACCAGCTACTACCACCAAAAGGATGATAGAGAAAAACACACTCGCACAATCTGACATCGACAAAATGACAGATCCACCACCAAAAGGATGACGGAGCAAACTCACACCAGCTACTACCACCAAAAGGATGATCAAGCAAAACACTTGCACAATCTGACTTCGATGAAATTATAGACCCACCACTAAAGTAATGACGGAGCAAACTCACACCGGCTACTACCACCAAAAGGATGATAGAGCATAACACACTCACACAATCTGATAGCGACAAAATGACATACCCACCACCAAAAGGATAACGGAGCAAACTCACACTGGCTACTATCACTAAAATGATGGTAGAGCCAAATACACTCGCACCATCTGACATTGATGAAATGACAGACCCACCACCAAAAGGATTACTGAGCAAACTCACACCAGCTACTACCACCAAAAGGATTACTGAGCAAACTCACACCAGCTACTACCACCAAAATGATGATAGAGCAAAACACACTCGCACAATCTGACATCGATGAAATGACAGACTCACCGCCAAAAGGATGACTGAGCAAAGTCACACCGGCTACTACCATCAAAAGGATGATAGAGCAAAACAATCGCACAATCTGACATCGACGAAATGACTGACCCACCACCAAAAGGATGACGGAGCGAACTCACACCGGCTACTACCACCAAAAGGATGATAGAGCAAAACACACTCGCACAATTTGACATCGACAAAATCATAGGCCCACCACCAAAAGGATAACGGAGTGAACTCACACCGGCTAATATCAACAAAAGGATGATAGAGCAAAACACACTCGCACAATCTGACATCGACGAAATGATAGACTCACTACCAAAAGGATGATAGAGCTAACTTCCACCGGTTACTTCCACCAAAAGGATGATAGAGCAAAACACACTGGCACAATCTGACATCGACAAAATGACAGACCCACCACCAAAAGCATAACGGAGCGAACTAACACCGGCTACTATCACCAAAAGGATGATAGAGCAAAACACACTCGCACAATCTGACATCGATGAAATGAAAGACCCACCACCAAAAGGATTACTGATCAAACTCACACCAGCTACTACCACCAAAAGGATGATAGAGAAAAACACACTCGCACAATCTGACATCGACGAAATGACAGATCCACCACCAAAAGGATGACGGAGCAAACTCACACCGGCTACTACCACCAAAAGGATGATCAAGCAAAACACTTGCACAATCTGACATCGATGAAATTACAGACCCACCACTAAAGTAATGACGGAGCAAACTCACACCGGCTACTACCACCAAAAGGATGATAGAGCAAAACACACTCACACAATTTGACATCGACAAAATGACAGACCCACCACCAAAAGGATAACGGAGCAAACTCACACTGGCTACTACCACCAAAATGATGATAGAGCAAAACACACTCGCACAATCTGACATCGATGAAATGACAGACTCACCGCCAAAAGGACGACTGAGCAAACTCACACCGGCTACTACCACCAAAAGAATGATAGAGCAAAACAATCGCACAATCTGACATCGACGAAATGACAGACCCACCACCAAAAGTATGACGGAGCGAACTCACACCGGCTACTACCACCAAAAGGATGATAGAACGAAACACACTTGCACAATCTGACATCGACAAAATCACAGACCCACCACCAAAAGGATAACGGAGTGAACTCACACCCGCTAATATCACCAAAAGGATGATAGAGCAAAACACACTCGCACAATCTGACATCGATGAAATGATACTCTCACCACCAAAAGGATGACAGAGCTAACTCACACCGGTTACTTCCACCAAAAGGATGATAGAGCAAAACACACTCGCACAATCTGACATCGACAAAATGACAAACCCACCACCAAAAGGATAACGGAGCAAACTAACACCGGCTACTATCACCAAGAGAATGATAGAGCAAAACACACTCGCACAATCTGACATCGATGAAATGACAGACCCACCACCAATAGGATTACTGATCAACCTCACACCGGCTACTACCACCAAAAGGATGATAGAGCAAAACACACTCGCACAATCTGACATTGACGAAATGACAGATCCACCACCAAAAGGATGACAGAGCAAACTCACACCGGCTACTACCACCAAAATGATGATCAAGCAAAACACTTGCACAATCTGACATCGACGAAATTACAGACCCACCACCAAAAAAATGACGGAGCAAACTCACAACGGCTACTACCACCAAAAGGATGATAGAGCAAAACACACTCGCACAATCTGACATCGATGAAATGACAGACTCACCGCCAAAAGGATGACTGAGCAAACTCACACCGGCTACTACCACCAAAAGAATGATAGAGCAAAACAATCACACAATCTGACATCGACGAAATGACAGACCCACCACCAAAAGGATGACGGAGCAAACTAACACCGGCTACTACCACCAAAAGGATGATAGAGCAAAACACACTCGCACAATCTAACATCGACAAAATCACAGACCCACCACCAAAAGGATAACGGAGTGAACTCACACCCGCTAATATCACCAAAAGGATGATAGAGCAAAACACACTTGCACAATCTGACATCGACGAAATGATACTCTCACCACCAAAAGGATGACAGAGCTAACTCACACCGGTTACTTCCACCAAAAGGATGATAGAGCAAAACACACTCGAACAATCTGACATCGACAAAATAACAGACCCACCACCAAAAGGATAACGGAGCGAACTAACACCGGCTACTATCACCAAGAGAATGATAGAGCAAACACACTCGCACAACCTGACATCGATGAAATGACAGACCCACCACCAATAGGATTACTGAACAAACTCACACCAGCTACTACCACCAAAAGGATGATAGAGCAAAACACACTCGCACAATCTGACATCGACGAAATTACAGATCCACCACCAAAAGGATGACAAAGCAAACTCACACCGGCTACTACCACCAAAAGGATGATCAAGCAAAACACTTGCACAATCTGACATCGACAAAATTACAGACCCACCACCAAAAAAATGACGGAGCAAACTCACACCGGCTACTACCACCAAAAGGATGATAGAGTAAAACACACTCGCACAATCTGACATCGATGAAATGACAGACTCACCGCCAAAAGGATGACTGAGCAAACTCACACCGGCTACTACCACCAAAAGAATGATAGAGCAAAACAATCACACAATCTGACATCGACGAAATGACAGACCCACCACCAAAAGGATGACGGAGCAAACTAACACCGGCTACTACCACCAAAAGGATGATAGAGCAAAACACACTCGCACAATCTAACATCGACAAAATCACAGACCCACCACCAAAAGGATAACGGAGTGAACTCACACCCGCTAATATCACCAAAAGGATGATAGAGCAAAACACACTTGCACAATCTGACATCGACGAAATGATACTCTCACCACCAAAAGGATGACAGAGCTAACTCACACCGGTTACTTCCACCAAAAGGATGATAGAGCAAAACACACTCGAACAATCTGACATCGACAAAATAACAGACCCACCACCAAAAGGATAACGGAGCGAACTAACACCGGCTACTATCACCAAGAGAATGATAGAGCAAACACACTCGCACAACCTGACATCGATGAAATGACAGACCCACCACCAATAGGATTACTGAACAAACTCACACCAGCTTCTACCACCAAAAGGATGATAGAGCAAAACACACTCGCACAATCTGACATCGACGAAATTACAGATTCGCCACCAAAAGGATGACAGAGCAAACTCACACCGGCTACTACCACCAAAAGGATGATCAAGCAAAACACTTGCACAATCTGACATCGTAGAAATTACAGACCCACCACCAAAAAAATGACAGAGCAAACTCACACCGGCTACTACCGCCAAAAGGATGATAGAGCAAAACACACTCACACAATCTGACATCGACAAAATGACAGACCCACCACCAAAAGGATAACAGAGCAAACTCACACTGGCTACTATCACTAAAATGATGATAGAGCGAAATACACTAGCACCATCTAACATCGATGAAATGACAGACCCACCACCAAAAGGATTACTGAGCAAACTCACACCAGCTACTACCACCAAAATGATGATAGAGCAAAACACACTCGCACAATCAAACATCGATGAAATGACAGACTCACCGCCAAAAGGATGACTGAGCAAACTCACACCGGCTACTACCACCAAAAGAATGATAGAGCAAAACAATCGCACAATCTGACATCGACGAAATGACAGACCCACCATCAAAAGGATGACGGTGCAAACTCACACCGGCTACTACCACCAAAAGGATGATAGAGCAAAACACACTCGCACAATCTGACATCGACAAAATCACAGACCCACCACCAAAAGGATAACGTAGTGAACTTACACCGGCTAATATCACCAAAAGGATGATAGAGCAAAACACACTCGCACAATCTGACATCGACAAAATGACAGACCCACCACCAAAAGGATAACGGAGCGAACTAACACCGGCTACTATCACCAAGAGAATGATAGAGCAAACACACTCACACAACCTGACATCGATGAAATGACAGACCCACCACCAATAGGATTACTGAACAAACTCACACCAGCTACTACCACCAAAAGGATGATAGAGCAAAACACACTCGCACAATCTGACATCGACGAAATTACAGATCCACCACCAAAAGGATGACAGAGCAAACTCACACCGGCTACTACCACCAAAAGGATGATCAAGCAAAACACTTGCACAATCTGACATCGACGAAATTACAGACCCACCACCAAAAAAATGACGGAGCAAACTCACACCTGCTACTACCACCAAAAGGATGATAGAGCAAAACACACTCACACAATCTGACATCGACAAAATGACAGACCCACCACCAAAAGGATAACGGAGCAAACTCACACTGACTACTATCACTAAAATGATGATAGAGAAAAATACACTAGCATCATCTGACATCGATGAAATGACAGACCCACCACCAAAAGGATTACTGAGCAAACTCACACCAGCTACTACCACCAAAATGATGATAGAGCAAAACACACTCGCACAATCTGACATCGATGAAATGACAGACTCACCGCCAAAAGGATGACTGAGCAAACTCACACCGGCTACTACCACCAAAAGAATGATAGAGCAAAACAATCGCACAATCTGACATCGACGAAATGACAGACCCACCACCAAAAGGATGACGGAGCGAACTCACACCGGCTACTACCACCAAAAGGATGACAGAGCAAAACACACTCGCACAATCTGACATCGACAAAATCACAGAGCCACCACCAAAAGGATAACGTAGTGAACTCACACGGGCTAATATCACCAAAAGGATGATAGAGCAAAACACACTCGCACAATCTGAGATCGACGAAATGATAGACCCACCACCAAAAGGATGACAGAGCTAACTCCCACCGGTTACTTCCACCAAAAGGATGTTAGAGCAAAACACACTCGCATAATCTGACATCGACAAAATGACAGACCCACCACCAAAAGTATAACGGAACGAACTAACACCGGCTACTATCACCAAAAGGATGATAGAGCAAAACACACTCGCACAATCTGACATCGATGAAATGACAGACCCACCACCAAAAGGATTACAAATCAAACTCACACTAGCTACTACCACCAAAAGGATGATAGAGCAAAACACACTCGTACAATCTGACATCGTTGAAATTACAGACCCACCAACAAAATAATGACGGAGCAAACTCACACCGGCTACTACCACCAAAAGGATGATAGAGCAAAACACACTCGCACAATCTGACATCGATGAAATGACAGACTCACCGCCAAAAGGATGACTGAGCAAACTCACACCGGCTACTACCACCAAAAGAATGATAGAGCAAAACAATCACACAATCTGACATCGACGAAATGACAGACCCACCACCAAAAGGATGACGGAGCAAACTCACACCGGCTACTACCACCAAAAGGATGATAGAGCAAAACACACTCGCACAATCTACCATCGACAAAATCACAGACCCACCACCAAAAGGATAACGGAGTGAACTCACACCCGCTAATATCACCAAAAGGATGATAGAGCAAAACACACTTGCACAATCTGACATCAACGAAATGATACTCTCACCACCAAAAGGATGACAGAGCTAACTCACACCGGTCACTTCCACCAAAAGGATGATAGAGTAAAACACACTCGAACAATCTGACATCGACAAAATGACAGACCCACCACCAAAATGATAACGGAGCGAACTAACACCGGCTACTATCACCAAGAGAATGATAGAGCAAACACACTCACACAACCTGACATCGATGAAATGACAGACCCACCACCAATAGGATTACTGAACAAACTCACACCAGCTACTACCACCAAAAGGATGATAGAGCAAAACACACTCGCACAATCTGACATCGACGAAATTACAGATCCACCACCAAAAGGATGACAGAGCAAACTCACACCGGCTACTACCACCAAAAGGATGATCAAGCAAAACACTTGCACAATCTGACATCGACGAAATTACAGACCCACCACCAAAAAAATGACGGAGCAAACTCACACCTGCTACTACCACCAAAAGGATGATAGAGCAAAACACACTCACACAATCTGACATCGACAAAATGACAGACCCACCACCAAAAGGATAACGGAGCAAACTCACACTGACTACTATCACTAAAATGATGATAGAGAAAAATACACTAGCATCATCTGACATCGATGAAATGACAGACCCACCACCAAAAGGATTACTGAGCAAACTCACACCAGCTACTACCACCAAAATGATGATAGAGCAAAACACACTCGCACAATCTGACATCGATGAAATGACAGACTCACCGCCAAAAGGATGACTGAGCAAACTCACACCGGCTACTACCACCAAAAGAATGATAGAGCAAAACAATCGCATAATCTGACATCGACGAAATGACAGACCCACCACCAAAAGGATGACGGAGCAAACTCACACCGGCTACTACCACCAAAAGGATGACAGAGCAAAACACACTCGCACAATCTGACATCGACAAAATCACAGAGCCACCACCAAAAGGATAACGTAGTGAACTCACACGGGCTAATATCACCAAAAGGATGATAGAGCAAAACACACTCGCACAATCTGAGATCGACGAAATGATAGACCCACCACCAAAAGGATGACAGAGCTAACTCCCACCGGTTACTTCCACCAAAAGGATGTTAGAGCAAAACACACTCGCATAATCTGACATCGACAAAATGACAGACCCACCACCAAAAGTATAACGGAACGAACTAACACCGGCTACTATCACCAAAAGGATGATAGAGCAAAACACACTCGCACAATCTGACATCGATGAAATGACAGACCCACCACCAAAAGGATTACAAATCAAACTCACACTAGCTACTACCACCAAAAGGATGATAGAGCAAAACACACTCGTACAATCTGACATCGTTGAAATTACAGACCCACCACCAAAATAATGACGGAGCAAACTCACACCGGCTACTACCATCAAAAGGATGATAGAGCAAAACACACTCACACAATCTGACATCGACAAAATGACAGACCCACCACCAAAAGGATAACGGAGCAAACTCACACTGGTTACTATCACTAAAATGATGATAGAGCAAAATACACTCGCACCATCTGACATCGATGAAATGACAGACCCACCACCAAAAGGATTACTGAGCAAACTCACACCAGCTACTACCACCAAAAGGATTACTGAGCAAACTCACACCAGCTACTACCACCAAAATAATGATAGAGCAAAACACACTAGCACAATCTGACATCGATGAAATGACAGACTCACCGCCCAAAGGATGACCGAGCAAACTCACACCGGCTACTACCACCAAAAGAATGATAGAGCAAAACAATCGCACAATCTGACATCGACGAAATGACAGACCCACCATCAAAAGGATGACGGAGCGAACTCACACCGGCTACTACCACCAAAAGGATGATAGAGCAAAACACACTTGCACAATCTGACATCGACAAAATCACAGACCCACCACCAAAAGGATAACGGAGTGAACTCACACCGGCTAATATCACCAAAAGGATGATAGAGCAAAACACACTCGCACAATCTGACATCGACGAAATGATAGACTCACCACCAAAAGAATGACAGAGCTAACTCACACCGTTTACTTCCACCAAAAGGATGATAGAGCAAAACACACTCGCACAATCTAACATCGACAAAATGACAGACCCACCACCAAAAGGATAACGGAGCGAACTAACACCGACTACTATCACCAAAAGAATGATAGAGCAAAACACACTTGCACAATCTTACATCGATGAAATGACAGACCCACCACAAAAAGGATAACGGAGCAAACTCACACTGGCTACTATCACTAAAATGATGATAGAGAAAAATACACTAGCACCATCTGACATCGATGAAATGACAGACCCACCGCCAAAAGGATTACTGAGCAAACTCACACCAGCTAATACCACCAAAATGATGATAGAGCAAAACACACTCGCACATTCTGACATCGATGAAATGACAGACTCACCGCCAAAAGGATTACTGAACAAACTCACACCAGCTACTACCACCAAAAGGATTACTGAGCAAACACACACCAGCTACTACCACCAAAATAATGATAGAGCAAAACACACTCGTACAATCTGACATCGATGAAATGACAGACTCACCGCCAAAAGGATGACCGAGCAAACTCACACCGGCTACTACCACCAAAATAATGATAGAGCAAAACAATCGCACAATCTGACATCGACGAAATGACAAACCCACCACCAAAAGGATGACGGAGCGAACTCAGACCGGCTACTACCACCAAAAGGATGATAGAGCAAAACACACTTGCACAATCTGACATCGACAAAATCACAGACACACCACCAAAAGGATAACGGAGTGAACTCACACCGGCTACTACCACCAAAAGGATGATAGAGCAAAACACACTTGCACAATCTGACATCGACAAAATCACAGACACACCACCAAAAGGATAACGGAGTGAACTCACACCGGCTAATATCACCAAAAGGATGATTGAGTAAAACACACTCGCACAATCTGACATCGACAAAATGACAGACCCACCACCAAAAGGATAACGGAGCGAACTAACACCGGCTACTATCACCAAAAGAATGATAGAGCAAAACACACTTGCACAATCTGACATCGATGAAATGACAGACCCACCACCAATAGGATTACTGATCAAACTCACACCAGCTACTACCACCAAAAGGATGATAGAGCAAAACACACTCGCACAATCTGACATCTACGAAATGACAGATCCACCACCAAAAGGATGACAGAGCAAACTCACACCGGCTACTACCACCAAAAGGATGATCAAGCAAAATACTTGCACAATCTGACATCGATGAAATTACAGACCCACAGCCAAAAAATGACAGAGCAAACTCACACCGGCTACCACCACCAAAAGGATGATAGAGCAAAACACACTCACACAATCTGACATCGACAAAATGACAGACCCACCACCAAAAGGATAACGGAGCAAACTCACACTGGCTACTATCACTAAAATGATGATAGAGAAAAATACACTAGCACCATCTGACATCGATGAAATGACATACCCACCGCCAAAAGGATTACTGAGCAAACTCACACCAGCTACTACCACCAAAATGATGATAGAGCAAAACACACTCGCACAATCTGACATCGATGAAATGACAGACTCACCGCCAAAAGGATGTCTGAGCAAACTCACACCGGCTACTACCACCAAAAGAATGATAGAGCAAAACAATCGCACAATCTGACATCGACGAAATGACAGACTCACCACCAAAAGGATGACGGAGCGAACTCACACCGGCTACTACCAACAAAAGGATGATAGAGCAAAACACACTTGCACAATCTGACATCGACAAAATCACAGACCCACCACCAAAAGGATAACGGAGTGAACTCACACCGGCTAATATCACAAAAAGGATGATAGAGAAAAACACACTCGCACAATCTGACATCGACGAAATGATAGACTCACCACCAAAAGGCTGACAGAGCTAACTCACACCGGTTACTTCCACCAAAAGGATGATAGAGCAAAACACACTCGCACAATCTGACATCGACGAAATGATAGACTCACCACCAAAAGAATGACAGAGCTAACTCACACCGTTTACTTCCACCAAAAGGATGATAGAGCAAAACACACTCGCACAATCTAACATCGACAAAATGACAGACCCACCACCAAAAGGATAACGGAGCGAACTAACACCGACTACTATCACCAAAAGAATGATAGAGCAAAACACACTTGCACAATCTGACATCGATGAAATGACAGACCCACCACAAAAAGGATAACGGAGCAAACTCACACTGGCTACTATCACTAAAATGATGATAGAGAAAAATACACTAGCACCATCTGACATCGATGAAATGACAGACCCACCGCCAAAAGGATTACTGAGCAAACTCACACCAGCTAATACCACCAAAATGATGATAGAGCAAAATACACTCGCACATTCTAACATCGATGAAATGACAGACTCACCGCCAAAAGGATTACTGAACAAACTCACACCAGCTACTACCACCAAAAAGATTACTGAGCAAACACACACCAGCTACTACCACCAAAATAATGATAGAGCAAAACACACTCGTACAATCTGACATCAATGAAATGACAGACTCACCGCCAAAAGGATGACCGAGCAAACTCACACCGGCTACTACCACCAAAAGAATGATAGAGCAAAACAATCGCACAATCTGACATCGACGAAATGACAAACCCACCACCAAAAGGATGACGGAGCGAACTCAGACCGGCTACTACCACCAAAAGGATGATAGAGCAAAACACACTTGCACAATCTGACATCGACAAAATCACAGACACACCACCAAAAGGATAACGGAGTGAACTCACACCGGCTAATATCACCAAAAGGATGATAGAGTAAAACACACTCGCACAATCTGACATCGACGAAATGATAGACTCACCACCAAAAGGATAACGGAGCGAACTAACACCGGCTACTATCACCAAAAGAATGATAGAGCAAAACACACTCGCACAATCTGACATCGACGAAATGACAGACTCACCACCAAAAGGATGACGGAGCGAACTCACACCGGCTACTACCAGCAAAAGGATGATAGAGCAAAACACACTTGCACAATCTGACATCGACAAAATCACAGACCCACCACCAAAAGGATAACGGAGTGAACTCACACCGGCTAATATCACAAAAAGGATGATAGAGAAAAACACACTCGCACAATCTGACATCGACGAAATGATAGACTCACCACCAAAAGGCTGACAGAGCTAACTCACACCGGTTACTTCCACCAAAAGGATGATAGAGCAAAACACACTCGCACAATCTGACATCGACAAAATGACAGACCCGCCACCAAAAGGATAACGGAGCGAACTAACACCGGCTACTATCACCAAAAGAATGATAGAGCAAAACACACTTGCACAATCTGACATCGACAAAATCACAGAACCACCACCAAAAGGATAACGGAGTGAACTCACACTGGCTAATATCACCAAAAGGATGATAGAGAAAAACATACTCGCACAATCTGACATCGACGAAATGATAGACTCACCACCAAAAGGATGACAGAGCTAACTCACACCGGTTACTTCCACCAAAAGGATGATAGAGCAAAACACACTCGCACAATCTGACATCGACAAAATGATAGACCCACCACCAAAAGGATAACGGAGCGAACTAACACCGGCTACTATCACTAAAAGAATGATAGAGCAAAACACACTCGCACAATCTGACATCGATAAAATGACAGACCCACAACCAATAGGATTACTGATCAAACTCACACCAGATACTACCACCAAAAGGATGATAGAGTAAAACACACTCGCATAATCTGACATCGACGAAATGACAGATCCACCACCAAAAGGATGACAGAGCAAACTCACACCGACTACTACCACCAACAGGATGATAGAGCAAAACACCCTCACACAATCTGACATCGACAAAATGACAGACCCATAACCAAAAGGATAACGGAGCAAACTCACACTGGCTACTATCACTAAAATGATGATAGAGCAAAATACACTCGCACCATCTGACATCGATGAAATGACAGACCCACCACCAAAAGGATTACTGAGCAAACTCACACCAGCTACTACCACCAAAAGGATTACTGAGCAAACTCACACCATCTACTAACACCAAAATAATGATAGAGCAAAACACACTCGCACAATCTGACATCGATGAAATGACAGACTCACCGCCAAAAGGATGACCGAGCAAACTCACACCGGCTACTACCACCAAAAGAATGATAGAGCAAAACAATCGCACAATCTGACATCGACGAAATGACAGACCCACCATCAAAAGGATGACGGAGCGAACTCACACCGGCTACTACCACCAAAAGGATGATAGAGCAAAACACACTTGCACAATCTGACATCGACAAAATCACAGACCCACCACCAAAAGGATAACAGAGTGAACTCACACCGGCTAATATCACCAAAAGGATGATAGAGCAAAACACACTCGCACAATCTGACATCGACGAAATGATAGACTCACCACCAAAAGAATGACAGAGCTAACTCACACCGTTTACTTCCACCAAAAGGATGATAGAGCAAAACACACTCGCACAATCTAACATCGACAAAATGACAGACCCACCACCAAAAGGATAACGGAGCGAACTAACACCGGCTACTATCACCAAAAGAATGATAGAGCAAAACACACTTGCACAATCTTACATCGATGAAATGACAGACCCACCACAAAAAGGATAACGGAGCAAACTCACACTGGCTACTATCATTAAAATGATGATAGAGAAAAATACACTAGCACCATCTGACATCGATGAAATGACAGAGCCACCGCCAAAAGGATTACCGAGCAAACTCACACCAGCTAATACCACCAAAATGATGATAGAGCAAAACACACTCGCACATTCTGACATCGATGAAATGACATACTCACCGCCAAAAGGATTACTGAACAAACTCACACCAGCTACTACCACCAAAAGGATTACTGAGCAAACACACACCAGCTACTACCACCAAAATAATGATAGAGCAAAACACATTCGTACAATCTGACATCGATGAAATGACAAACTCACCGCCAAAAGGATGACCGAGCAAACTTACACCGGCTACTACCACCAAAAGAATGATAGAGCAAAACAATCGCACAATCTGACATCGACGAAATGACAAACCCACCACCAAAAGGATGACGGAGCGAACTCAGACCGGCTACTACCACCAAAAGGATGATAGAGCAAAACACACTTGCACAATCTGACATCGACAAAATCACAGACACACCACCAAAAGGATAACGGAGTGAACTCACACCGGCTAATATCACCAAAAGGATGATAGAGTAAAACACACTCGCACAATCTGACATCGACGAAATGATAGACTCACCATCAAAAGGATTACAGAGCTAACTCACACCGGTTACTTCCACCAAAAGGATGATAGAGCAAAACACACTCGCACAATCTGACATCGACAAAATGACAGACCCACCACCAAAAGGATAACGGAGCGAACTAACACCGGCTACTATCACCAAAAGAATGATAGAGCAAAACACACTTGCACAATCTGACATCGATGAAATGACAGACCCACCACCAATAGGATTACTGATCAAACTCACACCAGCTATTACCACCAAAAGGATGATAGAGCAAAACACACTCGCACAATCTGACATCGACGAAATGACTGATCCACCACCAAAAGGATGACAGAGCAAACTCACACCGGCTACTACCACCAAAAGGATGATCAAGCAAAATACTTGCACAATCTGACATCGATGAAATTACAGACCCACAGCCAAAAAATGACAGAGCAAACTCACACCGGCTACTACCACCAAAAGGATGATAGAGCAAAACACACTCACACAATCTGACATCGACAAAATGACAGACCCACCACCAAAAGGATAACGGAGCAAACTCACACTGGCTACTATCACTAAAATGATGATAGAGAAAAATACACTAGCACCATCTGACATCGATGAAATGACATACCCACCGCCAAAAGGATTACTGAGCAAACTCACACCAGCTACTACCACCAAAATGATGATAGAGCAAAACACACTCGCACAATCTGACATCGATGAAATGACAGACTCACCGCCAAAAGGATGTCTGAGCAAACTCACACCGGCTACTACCACCAAAAGAATGATAGAGCAAAACAATCGCACAATCTGACATCGACGAAATGACAGACTCACCACCAAAAGGATGACGGAGCGAACTCACACCGGCTACTATCAGCAAAAGGATGATAGAGCAAAACACACTTGCACAATCTGACATCGACAAAATCACAGACCCACCACCAAAAGGATAACGGAGTGAACTCACACCGGCTAATATCACAAAAAGGATGATAGAGAAAAACACACTCGCACAATCTGACATCGACGAAATGATAGACTCACCACCAAAAGGCTGACAGAGCTAACTCATACCGGTTACTTCCACCAAAAGGATGATAGAGCAAAACACACTCGCACAATCTGACATCGACAAAATGACAAACCCACCACCAAAAGGATAACGGAGCGAACTAACACCGGCTACTATCACCAAAGAATGATAGAGCAAAACACACTTGCACAATCTGACATCGATGAAATGACAGACCCACCACCAAAAGGATTACTGAGCAAACTCACACCAGCTACTACCACCAAAAGGATTACTGAGCAAACTCACACCAGCTACTACCACCAAAATAATGATAGAGCAAAACACACTAGCACAATCTGACATCGATGAAATGACAGACTCACCGCCAAAAGGATGACCGAGCAAACTCACACCGGCTACTACCACCAAAAGAATGATAGAGCAAAACAATCGCACAATCTGACATCGACGAAATGACATATCCACCACAAAAAGGAATACGGAGCGAACTCACACCGGCTACTACCACCAAAAGGATGATAGAGCAAAACACACTTGCACAATCTGACATCGACAAAATCACAGAACCACCGCCAAAAGGATAACGGAGTGAACTCACACTGGCTAATATCACCAAAAGGATGATAGAGCAAAACATACTCGCACAATCTGACATCGACGAAATGATAGACTCACCACCAAAAGGATGACAGAGCTAACTCACACCGGTTACTTCCACCAAAAGGATGATAGAGCAAAAGACACTCGCACAATCTGACATCGACAAAATGATAGACCCACCACCAAAAGGATAATGGAGCGAACTAACACCGGCTACTATCACTAATAGAATGATAGAGCAAAACACACTCGCACAATCTGACATCGATAAAATGACAGACCCACAACCAATAGGATTACTGATCAAACTCACACCAGATACTACCACCAAAAGATGATAGAGTAAAACACACTCGCACAATCTGACATCGACGAAATGACAGATCCACCACCAAAAGGATGACAGAGCAAACTCACACCGACTACTACCACCAACAGGATGATAGAGCAAAACACCCTCACACAATCTGACATCGACAAAATGACAGACCCATAACCAAAAGGATAACGGAGCAAACTCACACTGGCTACTATCACTAAAATGATGATAGAGCAAAATACACTCGCACCATCTGACATCGATGAAATGACAGACCCACCACCAAAAGGATTACTGAGCAAACTCACACCAGCTACTACCACCAAAAGGATTACTGAGCAAACTCACACCATCTACTAACACCAAAATAATGATAGAGCAAAACACACTCGCACAATCTGACATCGATGAAATGACAGACTCACCGCCAAAAGGATGACCGAGCAAACTCACACCGGCTACTACCACCAAAAGAATGATAGAGCAAAACAATCGCACAATCTGACATCGACGAAATGACAAACCCACCATCAAAAGGATGACGGAGCGAACTCACACCGGCTACTACCACCAAAAGGAAGATAGAGCAAAACACACTTGCACAATCTGACATCGACAAAATCACAGACCCACCACCAAAAGGATAACGGAGTGAACTCACACCGGCTAATATCACCAAAAGGATGATAGAGCAAAACACACTCGCACAATCTGACATCGACGAAATGATAGACTCACCACCAAAAGAATGACAGAGCTAACTCACACCGTTTACTTCCACCAAAAGGATGATAGAGCAAAACACACTCGCACAATCTAACATCGACAAAATGACAGACCCACCACCAAAAGGATAACGGAGTGAACTAACACCGGCTACTATCACCAAAAGAATGATAGAGCAAAACACACTTGCACAATCTTACATCGATGAAATGACAGACCCACCACAAAAAGGATAACGGAGCAAACTCACAATGGCTACTATGACTAAAATGATGATAGAGAAAAATACACTAGCACCATCTGACATCGATGAAATGACAGACCCACCGCCAAAAGGATTACTGAGCAAACTCACACCAGCTAATACCACCAAAATGATGATAGAGCAAAACACACTCGCACATTCTGACATCGATGAAATGACAGACTCACCGCCAAAAGGATTACTGAACAAACTCACACCAGCTACTACCACCAAAAGGATTACTGAGCAAACACACACCAGCTACTACCACCAAAATAATGATAGAGCAAAACACACTCGTACAATCTGACATCGATGAAATGACAGACTCACCGCCAAAAGGATGACCGAGCAAACTCACACCGGCTACTACCACCAAAAGAATGATAGAGCAAAACAATCGCACAATCTGACATCGACGAAATGACAAACCCACCACCAAAAGGATGACGGAGCGAACTCAGACCGGCTACTACCACCAAAAGGATGATAGAGCAAAACACACTTGCACAATCTGACATCGACAAAATCACAGACACACCACCAAAAGGATAACGGAGTGAACTCACACCGGCTAATATCACCAAAAGGATGATAGAGCAAAACACACTCGCACAATCTGACATCGACGAAATGATAGACTCACCACCAAAAGGATGAAAGAGCTAACTCACACCGGTTACTTCCACCAAAAGGATGATAGAGCAAAACACACTCGCACAATCTGACATCGACAAAATGACAGACCCACCACCAAAAGGATAACGGAGCGAACTAACACCGGCTACTATCACCAAAAGAATGATAGAGCAAAACACACTTGCACAATCTGACATCGATGAAATGACAGACCCACCACCAATAGGATTACTGATCAAACTCACACCAGCTACTACCACCAAAAGGATGATAGAGCAAAACACACTCGCACAATCTGACATCGACGAAATGACAGATCCACCACCAAAAGGATGACAGAGCAAACTCACACCGGCTACTACCACCAAAAGGATGATCAAGCAAAATACTTGCACAATCTGACATCGATGAAATTACAGACCCACAGCCAAAAAATGACAGAGCAAACTCACACCGGCTACTACCACCAAAAGGATGATAGAGCAAAACACACTCACACAATCTTACATCGACAAAATGACAGACCCACCACCAAAAGGATAACGGAGCAAACTCACACTGGCTACTATCACTAAAATGATGATAGAGAAAAATACACTAGCACCATCTGACATCGATGAAATGACATACCCACCGCCAAAAGGATTACTGAGCAAACACACACCAGCTACTACCACCAAAATGATGATAGAGCAAAACACACTCGTACAATCTGACATCGATGAAATGACAGACTCACCGCCAAAAGGATGACCGAGCAAACTCACACCGGCTACTACCACCAAAAGAATGATAGAGCAAAACAATCGCACAATCTGACATCGACGAAATGACAGACCCACCACCAAAAGGATGACGGAGCGAACTCAGACCGGCTACTACCACCAAAAGGATGATAGAGCAAAACACACTTGCACAATCTGACATCGACAAAATCACAGACACACCACCAAAAGGATAACGGAGTGAACTCACACCGGCTAATATCACCAAAAGGATGATAGAGCAAAACACACTCGCACAATCTGACATCGACGAAATGATAGACTCACCACCAAAAGGATTACTGAGATAACTCACACCGGTTACTTCCACCAAAAGGATGATAGAGCAAAACACACTCACACAATCTGACATCGACAAAACGACAGACCCACCACCAAAAGGATAACGGAGCGAACTAACACCGGCTACTATCACCAAAAGAATGATAGAGCAAAAAACACTTGCACAATCTGACATCGATGAAATGACAGACCCACCACCAATAGGATTACTGATCAAACTCACACCAGCTACTACCACCAAAAGGATGATAGAGCAAAACACACTCGCACAATCTGACATCGACGAAATGACAGATCCACCACCAAAAGGATGACAGAGCAAACTCACACCGGCTACTACCACCAAAAGGATGATCAAGCAAAATACTTGCACAATCTGACATCGATGAAATTACAGACCCACAGCCAAAAAATGACAGAGCAAACTCACACCGGCTACTACCACCAAAAGGATGATAGAGCAAAACACACTCACACAATCTGACATCGACAAAATGACAGACCCACCACCAAAATGATAACGGAGCAAACTCACACTGGCTACTATCACTAAAATGATGATAGAGAAAAATACACTAGCACCATCTGACATCGATGAAATGACATACCCACCGCCAAAAGGATTACTGAGCAAACACACACCAGCTACTACCACCAAAATGATGATAGAGCAAAACACACTCGTACAATCTGACATCGATGAAATGACAGACTCACCGCCAAAAGGATGACCGAGCAAACTCACACCGGCTACTACCACCAAAAGAATGATAGAGCAAAACAATCGCACAATCTGACATCGACGAAATGACAGACCCACCACCAAAAGGATGACGGAGCGAACTCAGACCGGCTACTACCACCAAAAGGATGATAGAGCAAAACACACTTGCACAATCTGACATCGACAAAATCACAGACACACCACCAAAAGGATAACGGAGTGAACTCACACCGGCTAATATCACCAAAAGGATGATAGAGCAAAACACACTCGCACAATCTGACATCGACGAAATGATAGACTCACCACCAAAAGGATTACTGAGATAACTCACACCGGTTACTTCCACCAAAAGGATGATAGAGCAAAACACACTCACACAATCTGACATCGACAAAACGACAGACCCACCACCAAAAGGATAACGGAGCGAACTAACACTGGCTACTATCACCAAAAGAATGATAGAGCAAAAAACACTTGCACAATCTGACATCGATGAAATGACAGACCCACCACCAATAGGATTACTGATCAAACTCACACCAGCTACTACCACCAAAAGGATGATAGAGCAAAACACACTCGCACAATCTGACATCGACGAAATGACAGATCCACCACCAAAAGGATGACAGAGCAAACTCACACCGGCTACTACCACCAAAAGGATGATCAAGCAAAATACTTGCACAATCTGACATCGATGAAATTACAGACCCACAGCCAAAAAATGACAGAGCAAACTCACACCGGCTACTACCACCAAAAGGATGATAGAGCAAAACACACTCACACAATCTGACATCGACAAAATGACAGACCCACCACCAAAAGGATAACGGAGCAAACTCACACTGGCTACTATCACTAAAATGATGATAGAGAAAAATACACTAGCACCATCTGACATCGATGAAATGACATACCCACCGCCAAAAGGATTACTGAGCAAACTCACACCAGCTACTACCACCAAAATGATGATAGAGCAAAACACACTCGCACAATCTGACATCGATGAAATGACAGACTCACCGCCAAAAGGATGTTTGAGCAAACTCACACCGGCTACTACCACCAAAAGAATGATAGAGCAAAACAATCGCACAATCTGACATCGACGAAATGACATACCTACCACCAAAATGATGACAGAGCGAACTCACACCGGCTACTACCACCAAAAGGATGATAGAGCAAAACACACTTGCACAATCTGACATCGACAAAATCACAGACCCACCACCAAAAGGATAACGGAGTGAACTCACACCGGCTAATATCACAAAAAGTATGATAGAGAAAAACACACTCGCACAATCTGACATCGACGAAATGATAGACTCACCACCAAAAGGATGACATAGCTAACGAACACCAGTTACTTCCACCAAAAGGATGATAGAGCAAAACACACTCGCACAATCTGACATCGACAAAATGACAGACCCACCACCAAAAGGATAACGGAGCGAACTAACACCGGCTACTATCACCAAAAGAATGATAGAGCAAAACACACTTGCACAATCTGACATCGATGAAATGACAGACCCATCACCAATAGGATTACTGATCAAACTCACACCAGCTACTACCACCAAAAGGATGATAGAGCAAAACAAACTCGCACAATCTGACATCGACGAAATGACAGATCCACCACCAAAAGGATGATAGAGCAAACTCACACCGGCTACTACTACCAAAAGGATGATCAAGCAAAATACTTGCACAATCTGACATCGATGAAATTACAGACCCACAGCCAAAAAATGACAGAGCAAACTCACACCGGCTACTACCACCAAAAGGATGATAGAGGAAAACACACTCACACAATCTGACATCGACAAAATGACAGACCCACCACCAAAAGGATAACAGAGCAAACTCACACTGGCTACTATCCCTAAAATGATGATAGAGCAAAATACACTAGCACCATCTGACATCGATGAAATGAAAGACCCTCCACCAAATAGATTACTGAGCAAACTCACACCAGCTACTACCACCTAAATGATGATAGAGCAAAACACACTCGCACAATCTGACATCGATGAAATGACATACTCACCGCCAAAAGGATGACTGAGCAATCTCACACCGGCTACTACCACCAAAAGAATGATAGAGCAAAACAATCGCACAATCTGACATCGACGAAATGACAGACCCACCACTAAAAGGATGACGGAGCGAACTCACACCGGCTACTACCACCAAAAGGATGACAGAGCAAAACACACTCGCACAATCTGACATTGACAAAATCACAGACCCACCACCAAAAGGATAACGGAGTGAACTCACACCGGCTAATATCACCAAAAGGATGATAGAGCAAAACACACTCGCACAATCTGACATCGACGAAATGATAGACTCACCATCAAAAGGATGACAGAGCTAACTCCCACCGGTTACTTCCACCAAAAGGATGACAGAGCAAAACACACTCGCACAATCTGACATCGATGAAATGACAGACTCACCGCCAAAGTGATGACTGAGCAAACTCACACCGGCTACTACCACCAAAAGAATGATAGAGCAAAACAATCGCACAATCTGACATCGACGAAATGACAGACCCACCACCAAAAGGATGACGGAGCAAACTCACACCGGCTACTACCACCAAAAGGATGATAGAGCAAAACACACTCGCACAATCTGACATCGACAAAATCACAGACCCACCACCAAAAGGATAACGGAGTGAACTCACACCGGCTAATATCACCAAAAGGATTATAGAGCAAAACACACTCGCACAATCTGACATCGACGAAATGATAGACTCACCACCAAAAGGATGACAGAGCTAACTCCCACCGGTTACTTCCACCAAAAGGATGTTAGAGCAAAACACACTCGCATAATCTGACATCGACAAAATGACAGACCCACCACCAAAAGTATAATGGAGCGAACTAACACCGGCTACTATCACCAAAAGGATGATAGAGCAAAACACACTCGCACAATCTGACATCGATGAAATGACAGACCCACCACCAAAAGGATTACTAATCAAACTCACACTAGCTACTACCACCAAAAGGATGATAGAGCAAAACAAACTCGCACAATCTGACATCGACGAAATGACAGATCCACCACCAAAAGGATGACGGAGCAAACTCACACCGGCTACTACCACCAAAAGGATGATCAAGCAAAACACTTGCACAATCTGACATCGTTGAAATTACAGACCCACCACGAAAATAATGACGGAGCAAACTCACACCGGCTACTACCACCAAAAGGATGATAGAGCAAAACACACTCACACAATCTGACATCGACAAAATGACAGACCCACCACCAAAAGGATAACGGAGCAAACTCACACTGGTTACTATCACTAAAATGATGATAGAGCAAAATACACTCGCACCATCTGACATCGATGAAATGACAGACCCACCACCAAAAGGATTACTGAGCAAACTCACACCAGCTACTACCACCAAAAGGATTACTGAGCAAACTCACACCAGCTACTACCACAAAAATAATGATAGAGCAAAACATACTAGCACAATCTAACATCGATGAAATGACAGACTCACCGCCAAAAGGATGACCGAGCAAACTCACATCGGCTACTACCACCAAAAGAATGATAGAGCAAAACAATCGCACAATCTGACATCGACGAAATGACATACCCACCACAAAAAGGAATACGGAGCGAACTCACACCGGCTACTACCACCAAAAGGATGATAGAGCAAAACACACTTGCACAATCTGACATCGAAAAAATCACAGAACCACCACCAAAAGGATAACGGAGTGAACTCACACTGGCTAATATCACCAAAAGGATGATAGAGCAAAAGATACTCGCACAATCTGACATCGACGAAATGTTAGACTCACCACCAAAAGGATGACAGAGCTAACTCACACCGGTTACTTCCACCAAAAGGATGATAGAGCAAAACACACTCGCACAATCTGACATGGGCAAAATGACAGACCCACCACCAAAAGGATAACGGAGCGAACTAACACCGGCTACTATCACTAAAAGAATGATAGAGCAAAACACACTCGCACAATCTGACATCGATGAAATGACAGACCCACCACCAATAGGATTACTGATCAAACTCACACCAGCTACTACGACCAAAAGGATGATAGAGCAAAACACACTCGCAAATTCTGACATCGACGAAATGACAGATCCACCACCAAAAGGATGACAGAGCAAACTCACACCGGCTACTACCACCAAAAGGATGATCAAGCAAAATACTTGCACAATCTGACATCGATGAAATTACAGACCCACCACCAAAAAATGACGGAGCAAACTCACACCAGCAACTACCACCAAAAGCATGATAGAGCAAAACACACTCACACTATCTGACATCAACAAAATGACAGACCCACCACCTAAAGGATAACGGAGCAAACTCCCACTTGCTACTATCACTAAATAGTTGATAGAGAAAAATACACTAGCACCATCTGACATCGATGAAATGACAGACCCACCGCCAATAGGATGACTGAGCAAACTCACACCGGATACTACCACCAAAAGGATGATAGAGCAAAACACACTCACACAATCTGACATCGACGAAATGACAGACCCACCACCAAAAGGATGACGGAGCAAACTAACACCGACTACTATCACCAAAAGAATGATAGAGCAAAACACACTCGCACAATCTGACATCGATGAAATGACAGACCCACCACCAATAGGATTACTGATCAAACTCACACCAGCTACTACCACCAAAAGGATGATAGAGCAAAACACACTCGCACAATCTGACATCGACGAAATGACAGATCCACCACCAAAAGTATGACAATGCAAACTCACACCGGCTACTACCACCAAAAGGATGATCAAGCAAAACACTTGCACAATCTGACATCGACGAAATTACAGACCCACCACCAAAAAATGACGGAGCAAACTCACACCGGCTACTACCACCAAAAGGATGATAGAGGAAAACACACTCACACAATCTGACATCGACAAAATGACAGACCCACCACCAAAAGGATAACAGAGCAAACTCACACTGGCTACTATCCCTAAAATGATGATAGAGCAAAATACACTAGCACCATCTGACATCGATGAAATGACAGACCCTCCACCAAATAGATTACTGAGCAAACTCACACCAGCTACTACCACCAAAATGATGATAGAGCAAAACACACTCGCACAATCTGACATCGATGAAATGACAGACTCACCGCCAAAAGGATGACTGAGCAATCTCACACCGGCTACTACCACCAAAAGAATGATAGAGCAAAACAATCGCACAATCTGACATAGACGAAATGACAGACCCACCACTAAAAGGATGACGGAGCAAACTCACACCGGCTACTACCACCAAAAGGATGACAGAGCAAAACACACTCGCACAATCTGACATTGACAAAATCACAGACCCACCACCAAAAGGATAACGGAGTGAACTCACACCGGCTAATATCACCAAAAGGATGATAGAGCAAAACACACTCGCACAATCTGACATCGACGAAATGATAGACTCACCACCAAAAGGATGACAGAGCTAACTCCCACCGGTTACTTCCACCAAAAGGATGACAGAGCAAAACACACTCGCACAATCTGACATCGATGAAATGACAGACTCACCGCCAAAGTGATGACTGAGCAAACTCACACCGGCTACTACCACAAAAAGAATGATAGAGTAAAACAATCGCACAATCTGACATCGATGAAATGACAGACTCACCGCCAAAGTGATGACTGAGCAAACTCACACCGGCTACTACCACCAAAAGAATGATAGAGTAAAACAATCGCACAATCTGACATCGACGAAATGACAGACCCACCACCAAAAGGATGACGGAGCGAACTCACACCGGCTACTACCACCAAAAGGATGATAGAGCAAAACACACTCGCACAATCTGACATCGACAAAATCACAGACCCACCACCAAAAGGATAACGGAGTGAACTCACACCGGCTAATATCACCAAAAGGATTATAGAGCAAAACACACTCGCACAATCTGACATCGACGAAATGATAGACTCACCACCAAAAGGATGACAGAGCTAACTCCCACCGGATACTTCCACCAAAAGGATGTTAGAGCAAAACACACTCACATAATCTGACATCGACAAAATGACAGACCCACCACCAAAAGTATAACGGAGCGAACTAACACCGGCTACTATCACCAAAAGGATGATAGAGCAAAACACACTCGCACAATCTGACATCGATGAAATGACAGACCCACCACCAAAAGGATTACTAATCAAACTCACACTAGCTACTACCACCAAAAGGATGATAGAGCAAAACACACTCGCACAATCTGACATCGACGAAATGACAGATCACCACCAAAAGGATGACGGAGCAAACTCACACCGACTACTACCACCAAAAGGATGATCAAGCAAAACACTTGCACAATCTGACATCGACGAAATTACAGACCCACCACCAAAAAATGACGGAGCAAACTCACACCGGCTACTACCACCAAAAGGATGATAGAGGAAAACACACTCACACAATCTGACATCGACAAAATGACAGACCCACCACCAAAAGGATAACAGAGCAAACTCACACTGGCTACTATCCCTAAAATGATGATAGAGCAAAATACACTAGCACCATCTGACATCGATGAAATGACAGACCCTCCACCAAATAGATTACTGAGCAAACTCACACCAGCTACTACCACCAAAAGGATTACTGAGCAAACTCACACCAGCTACTACCACCAAAATAATGATAGAGCAAAACACACTAGCACAATCTGACATCGATGAAATGACAGACTCACCGCCAAAAGGATGACCGAGCAAACTCACACCGGCTACTACCACCAAAAGAATGATAGAGCAAAACAATCGCACAATCTGACATCGACGAAATGACATACCCACCACAAAACGGAATACGGAGCGAACTCACACCGGCTACTACCACCAAAAGGATGATACAGCAAAACACACTTGCACAATCTGACATCGACAAAATCACAGAACCACCACCAAAAGGATAACGGAGTGAACTCACACTGGCTAATATCACCAAAAGGATGATAGAGCAAAACATACTCGCACAATCTGACATCGACGAAATGTTCGACTCACCACCAAAAGGATGACAGAGCTAACTCACACCGGTTACTTCCACCAAAAGGATGATAGAGCAAAACACACTCGCACAATCTGACATCGACAAAATGACAGACCCACCACCAAAAGGATAACTGGGCGAACTAACACCGGCTACTATCACTAAAAGAATGATAGTGCAAGACACACTCGCACAATCTGACATCGATGAAATGACAGAGCCACCACCAATAGGATTACTGATCAAACTCACACCAGATACTACCACCAAAAGGATGATAGAGTAAAACACACTCGCACAATCTGACATCGACGAAATGACAGATCCACCACCAAAAGGATGACAGAGCAAACTCACACCGGCTACTACCACCAACAGGATGATAGAGCAAAACACCCTCACATAATCTGACATCGACAAAATGACAGACCCATAACCAAAAGGATAACGGAGCAAACTCACACTGGCTACTATCACTAAAATGATGATAGAGCAAAATACACTCGCACCATCTGACATCGATGAAATGACAGACCCACCACCAAAAGGATTACTGAGCAAACTCACACCAGCTACTACCACCAAAAGGATTACCGAGCAAACTCACACCGGCTACTACCACCAAAAGAATGATAGAGCAAAACAATCGCACAATCTGACATCGACGAAATGACAGACCCACCATCAAAAGGATGACGGAGCAAACTCACACCGGTTACTACCACCAAAAGGATGATAGAGCAAAACACACTTGCACAATCTGACATCGACAAAATCACAGACCCACCACCAAAAGGATAACGGAGTGAACCGACACCGGCTAATATCACCAAAAGGATGATAGAGCAAAACACACTCGCACAATCTGACATCGACGAAATGATAGACTCACTACCAAAAGAATGACAGAGCTAACTCACACCGTTTACTTCCACCAAAAGGATGATAGAGCAAAACACACTCGCACAATCTAACATCGACAAAATGACAGACCCACCACCAAAAGGATAACGGAGTGAACTAACACCGGCTACTATCACCAAAAGAATGATAGAGCAAAACACACTTGCACAATCTGACATCGATGAAATGACAGACCAACCACAAAAAGGATAACGGAGCAAACTCACACTGGCTACTATCACTAAAATGATGATAGAGAAAAATACACTAGCACCATCTGACATCGATGAAATGACAGACCCACCGCCAAAAGGATTACTGAGCAAACTCACACCAGCTAATACCACCAAAATGATGATAGAGCAAAACACACTCGCACAATCTGACATCGATGAAATGACAGACTCACCGCCAAAAGGATTACTGAACAAACTCACACCAGCTACTACCACCAAAAGGATTACTGAGCAAACACACACCAGCTACTACCACCAAAATAATGATAGAGCAAAACACACTCGTACAATCTGACATCGATGAAATGACAGACTCACCGCCAAAAGGATGACCGAGCAAACTCACACCGGCTACTACCACCAAAAGAATGATAGAGCAAAACAATCGCACAATCTGACATCGCGAAATGACAGACCCACCATCAAAAGGATGACGGAGCGAACTCAGACCGGCTACTACCACCAAAAGGATGATAGAGCAAAACACACTTGCACAATCTGACATCGACAAAATCACAGACACACCACCAAAAGGATAACGGAGTGAACTCACACCGGCTAATATCACCAAAAGGATGATAGAGCAAAACACACTCGCACAATCTGACATCGACGAAATGATAGACTCACCACCAAAAGGATGATAGAGCTAACTCACACCGGTTACTTCCACCAAAAGGATGATAGAGCAAAACACACTCGCACAATCTGACATCGACGAAATGACAGATCCACCACCAAAAGGATGACAGAGCAAACTCACACCGGCTACTACCACCAAAAGGATGATCAAGCAAAATACTTGCACAATCTGACATCGATGAAATTACAGACCCACAGCCAAAAAATGACAGAGCAAACTCACACCGGCTACCACCACCAAAAGGATGATAGAGCAAAACACACTCACACAATCTGACATCCACAAAATGACAGACCCACCACCAAAAGGATAACGGAGCAAACTCACACTGGCTACTATCACTAAAATGATGATAGAGAAAAATACACTAGCACCATCTGACATCGATGAAATGACATACCCACCGCCAAAAGGATTACTGAGCAAACTCACACCAGCTACTACCACCAAAATGATGATAGAGCAAAACACACTCGCACAATCTGACATCGATGAAATGACAGACTCACCGCCAAAAGGATGTCTGAGCAAACTCACACCGGCTACTACCACCAAAAGAATGATAGAGCAAAACACACTTGCACAATCTGACATCGACAAAATCACAGACCCACCACCAAAAGGATAACTGAGTGAACTCACACCGGCTAATATCACAAAAAGGATGATAGAGAAAAACACACTCGCACAATCTGACATCGACGAAATGATAGACTCACCACCAAAAGGATGACATAGCTAACTCACACCAGTTACTTCCACCAAAAGGATGATAGAGCAAAACACACTCGCACAATCTGACATCGACAAAATGACAGACCCACCACCAAAAGGATAACGGAGCGAACTAACACCGGCTACTATCACCAAAAGATTGATAGAGCAAAACACACTTGCACAATCTGGCATCGATGAAATGACAGACCCACCACCAATAGGATTACTGATCAAACTCACACCAGCTACTACGACCAAAAGGATGATAGAGCAAAACACACTCGCACAATCTGACATCGACGAAATGACAGATCCACCACCAAAAGGATGACAGAGCAAACTCACACCGGCTACTACCACCAAAAGGATAACGGAGCAAACTCACACTGGTTACTATCACTAAAATGATGATTGAGCAAAATACACTCGCACCATCTGACATCGATGAAATGACAGACCCACCACCAAAAGGATTACTGAGCAAACTCACACCAGCTACTACCACCAAAAGCATTACTAAGCAAACTCACACCAGCTACTACCACCAAAATAATGATAGAGCAAAACACACTAGCACAATCTGACATCGATGAAATGACAGACTCACCGCCAAAAGGATGACCGAGCAAACTCACACCGACTACTACCACCTAAAGAATGATAGAGCAAAACAATCGCACAATTTGACATCGACGAAATGACAGACCCACCACAAAAAGGATGACGGAGCGAACTCACACCGGCTACTACCACCAAAAGGATGATAGAGCAAAACACACTTGCACAATCTGACATCGACAAAATCACAGAACCACCACCAAAAGGATAACGGAATGAACTCACACCGGCTAATATCACCAAAGGGATGATAGAGCAAAACACACTCGCACAATCTGACATCGACGAAATGATAGACTCACCACCAAAAGGATGACAGAGCTAACTCACATCGGTTACTTCCACCAAAAGGATGATAGAGCAAAACACACTCGCACAATCTAACATCGACAAAATGACAGACCCACCACCAAAAGGATAACGGAGCGAACTAACCCCGGCTACTATCACCAAAAGAATGATAGAGCAAAACAAACTTGCACAATCTAACATCGATGAAATGACAGACCCACCACCAAAAGGATAACGAAGCGAACTAACACCGGCTACTATCACCAAAAGGATGATAGAGCAAAACACACTCGCACAATCTGACATCAATGAAATGACAGACCCACCGCCAAAAGGATTACTGAGCAAACTCACACCAGTTAATACCACCCAAATGATGATAGAGCAAAACACACTCGCACAATCTGACATCGATGAAATGACAGACTCACCGCCAAAAGGATTACTGAACAAACTCACACCAGCTACTACCACCAAAAGGATTACTGAGCAAACACACACCAGCTACTACCACCAAAATAATGATAGAGCAAAACACACTCGTACAATCTGACATCGATGAAATGACAGACTCACCGCCAAAAGGATGACCGAGCAAACTCACACCGGCTACTACCACCAAAAGAATGATAGAGCAAAACAATCGCACAATCTTACATCGACGAAATGACAGACCCACCACCAAAAGGATGACGGAGCGAACTCACACCGGCTACTACCACCAAAAGGATGATAGAGCAAAACACACTCACACAATCTGACATCCACAAAATGACAGACCCACCACCAAAAGGATAACGGAGCAAACTCACACTGGCTACTATCACTAAAATGATGATAGAGAAAAACACACTCGCACAATCTGACATCGATGAAATTACAGACCCACAGCCAAAAAATTACGGAGCGAACTCACACCGGCTACTACCACCAAAAGGATGATAGAGCAAAACACACTTGCACAATCTGACATCGAAAAAATCACAGAACCACCACCAAAAGGATAACGGAGTGAACTCAC
This sequence comes from Lathyrus sativus, assembly GCA_963859935.3. Classification (NCBI taxonomy): domain Eukaryota; kingdom Viridiplantae; phylum Streptophyta; class Magnoliopsida; order Fabales; family Fabaceae; genus Lathyrus; species Lathyrus sativus. Next base: position 307,298 of record CAWUDS030000926.1, read on the forward strand.
ACTGGCTAATATCACCAAAAGGATGATAGAGCAAAACATACTCGCACAATCTGACATCGACGAAATGTTAGACTCACCACCAAAAGGATGACAGAGCTAACTCACACCGGTTACTTCCACCAAAAGGATGATAGAGCAAAACACACTCGCACAATCTGACATCGACAAAATGACAGACCCACCACCAAAAGGATAACGGAGCGAACTAACACCGGCTACTATCACTAAAAGAATGATAGAGCAAAACACACTCGCACAATCTGACATCGATGAAATGACAGACCCACCACCAATAGGATTACTGATCAAACTCACACCAGCTACTACGACCAAAAGGATGATAGAGCAAAACACACTCGCAAATTCTGACATCGACGAAATGACAGATCCACCACCAAAAGGATGACAGAGCAAACTCACACCGGCTACTACCACCAAAAGGATGATCAAGCAAAATACTTGCACAATCTGACATCGATGAAATTACAGACCCACCACCAAAAAATGACGGAGCAAACTCACACCAGCAACTACCACCAAAAGCATGATAGAGCAAAACACACTCACACAATCTGACATCAACAAAATGACAGACCCACCACCTAAAGGATAACGGAGCAAACTCCCACTTGCTACTATCACTAAATAGTTGATAGAGAAAAATACACTAGCACCATCTGACATCGATGAAATGACAGACCCACCGCCAATAGGATGACTGAGCAAACTCACACTGGTTACTACCACCAAAAGGATGATAGAGCAAAACACACTCACACAATCTGACATCGACGAAATGACAGACCCACCACCAAAAGGATGACGGAGCGAACTAACACCGGCTACTATCACCAAAAGAATGATAGAGCAAAACACACTCGCACAATCTGACATCGATGAAATGACAGACCCACCACCAATAAGATTACTGATCAAACTCACACCAGCTACTACCACCAAAAGGATGATAGAGCAAAACACACTCGCACAATCTGACATCGACGAAATGACAGATCCACCACCAAAAGGATGACAAAGCAAACTCACACCGGCTACTACCACCAAAAGGATGATCAAGCAAAACACTTGCACAATCTGACATCGACGAAATTACAAACCCACCACCAAAAAATGACGGAGCAAACTCACACCGGCTACTACCACCAAAAGGATGATAGAGGAAAACACACTCACACAATCTGACATCGACAAAATGACAGACCCACCACCAAAAGGATAACAGAGCAAACTCACACTGGCTACTATCCCTAAAATGATGATAGAGCAAAATACACTAGCACCATCTGACATCGATGAAATGACAGACACTCCACCAAATAGATTACTGAGCAAACTCACACCAGCTACTACCACCAAAATGATGATAGAGCAAAACACACTCGCACAATCTGACATCGATGAAATGACAGACTCACCGCCAAAAGGATGACTGAGCAATCTCACACCGGCTACTACCACCAAAAGAATGATAGAGCAAAACAATCGCACAATCTGACATCGACGAAATGACAGACCCACCACTAAAAGGATGACGGAGCGAACTCACACCGGCTACTACCACCAAAAGGATGACAGAGTAAAACACACTCGCACAATCTGACATTGACAAAATCACAGACCCACCACCAAAAGGATAACGGAGTGAACTCACACCGGCTAATATCACCAAAAGGATGATAGAGCAAAACACACTCGCACAATCTGACATCGACGAAATGATAGACTCACCACCAAAAGGATGACAGAGCTAACTCCCACCGGTTACTTCCACCAAAAGGATGACAGAGCAAAACACACTCGCACATTCTGACATCGATGAAATGACAGACTCACCGCAAAAGTGATGACTGAGCAAACTCACACCGGCTACTACCACCAAAAGAATGATAGAGTAAAACAATCGCACAATCTGACATCGACGAAATGACAGACCCACCACCAAAAGGATGACGGAGCGAACTCACACCGGCTACTACCACCAAAAGGATGATAGAGCAAAACACACTCGCACAATCTGACATCGACAAAATCACAGACCCACCACCAAAAGGATAACAGAGTGAACTCACACCGGCTAATATCACCAAAAGGATTATAGAGCAAAACACACTCGCACAATCTGACATCGACGAAATGATAGACTCACCACCAAAAGGATGACAGAGCTAACTCCCACCGGTTACTTCCACCAAAAGGATGTTAGAGCAAAACACACTCACATAATCTGACATCGACAAAATGACAGACCCACCACCAAAAGTATAACGGAGCGAACTAACACCGGCTACTATCACCAAAAGGATGATAGAGCAAAACACACTCGCACAATCTGACATCGATGAAATGACAGACCCACCACCAAAAGGATTACTAATCAAACTCACACTAGCTACTACCACCAAAAGGATGATAGAGCAAAACACACTCGCACAATCTGACATCGACGAAATGACAGATCCACCACCAAAAGGATGACGGAGCAAACTCACACCGGCTACTACCACCAAAAGGATGATCAAGCAAAACACTTGCACAATCTGACATCGTTGAAATTACAGACCCACCACGAAAATAATGACGGAGCAAACTCATACCGGCTACTACCACCAAAAGGATGATAGAGCAAAACACACTCACACAATCTGACATCGACAAAATGACAGACCCACCACCAAAAGGATAACAGAGCAAACTCACACTGGTTACTATCACTAAAATGATGATAGAGCAAAATACAGTCGCACCATCTGACATCGATGAAATGACAGACCCACCACCAAAAGGATTACTGAGCAAACTCACACCAGCTACTACCACCAAAAGGATTACTGAGCAAACTCACACCAGCTACTACCACCAAAATAATGATAGAGCAAAACACACTAGCACAATCTGACATCGATGAAATGACAGACTCACCGCCAAAAGGATGACCGAGCAAACTCACACCGGCTACTACCACCAAAAGAATGATAGAGCAAAACAATCGCACAATCTGACATCGACGAAATGACATACCCACCACAAAAAGGAATACGGAGCGAACTCACACCGGCTACTACCACCAAAAGGATGATACAGCAAAACACACTTGCACAATCTGACATCGACAAAATCACAGAACCACCACCAAAAGGATAACGGAGTGAACTCACACTGGCTAATATCACCAAAAGGATGATAGAGCAAAACATACTCGCACAATCTGACATCGACGAAATGTTCGAATCACCACCAAAAGGATGACAGAGCTAACTAACACAGTTACTTCCACCAAAAGGATGATAGAGCAAAACACACTCGCACAATCTGACATCGACAAAATGACAGACCCACCACCAAAAGGATAACGGAGCGAACTAACACCGGCTACTATCACCAAAAGATTGATAGAGCAAAACACACTTGCACAATCTGGCATCGATGAAATGACAGACCCACCACCAATAGGATTACTGATCAAACTCACACCAGATACTACCACCAAAAGGATGATAGAGTAAAACACTCGCACAATCTGACATCGACGAAATGACAGATCCACCACCAAAAGGATGACAGAGCAAACTCACACCGGCTACTACCACCAACAGGATGATAGAGCAAAACACCCTCACATAATCTGACATCGACAAAATGACAGACCCATAACCAAAAGGATAACGGAGCAAACTCACACTGTCTACTATCACTAAAATGATGATAGAGCAAAATACACTCGCACCATCTGACATCGATGAAATGACAGACCCACCACCAAAAGGATTACTGAGCAAACTCACACCAGCTACTACCACCAAAAGGATTACCGAGCAAACTCACACTGGCTACTACCACCAAAAGAATGATAGAGCAAAACAATCGCACAATCTGACATCGACGAAATGACAGACCCACCATCAAAAGGATGACGGAGCAAACTCACACCGGTTACTACCACCAAAAGGATGATAGAGCCAAACACACTTGCACAATCTGACATCGACAAAATCACAGACCCACCACCAAAAGGATAACGGAGTGAACTCACACCGGCTAATATCACCAAAAGGATGATAGAGCAAAACACACTCGCACAATCTGACATCGACGAAATGATAGACTCACCACCAAAAGAATGACAGAGCTAACTCACACCGTTTACTTCCACCAAAAGGATGATAGAGCAAAACACACTCGCACAATCTAACATCGACAAAATGACAGACCCACCACCAAAAGGATAACGGAGCGAACTAACACCGGCTACTATCACCAAAAGAATGATAGAGCAAAACACACTTGCACAATCTGACATCGATGAAATGACAGACCAACCACAAAAAGGATAACGGAGCAAACTCACACTGGCTACTATCACTAAAATGATGATAGAGAAAAATACACTAGCACCATCTGACATCGATGAAATGACAGACCCACCGCCAAAAGGATTACTGAGCAAACTCACACCAGCTAATACCACCAAAATGATGATAGAGCAAAACACACTCGCACAATCTGACATCGATGAAATGACAGACTCACCGCCAAAAGGATTACTGAACAAACTCACACCAGCTACTACCACCAAAAGGATTACTGAGCAAACACACACCAGCTACTACCACCAAAATAATGATAGAGCAAAACACACTCGTACAATCTGACATCGATGAAATGACAGACTCACCGCCAAAAGGATGACCGAGCAAACTCACACCGGCTACTACCACCAAAAGAATGATAGAGCAAAACAATCGCACAATCTGACATCGCGAAATGACAGACCCACCATCAAAAGGATGACGGAGCGAACTCAGACCGGCTACTACCACCAAAAGGATGATAGAGCAAAACACACTTGCACAATCTGACATCGACAAAATCACAGACACACCACCAAAAGGATAACGGAGTGAACTCACACCGGCTAATATCACCAAAAGGATGATAGAGCAAAACACACTCGCACAATCTGACATCGACGAAATGATAGACTCACCACCAAAAGGATGATAGAGCTAACTCACACCGGTTACTTCCACCAAAAGGATGATAGAGCAAAACACACTCGCACAATCTGACATCGACGAAATGACAGATCCACCACCAAAAGGATGACAGAGCAAACTCACACCGGCTACTACCACCAAAAGGATGATCAAGCAAAATACTTGCACAATCTGACATCGATGAAATTACAGACCCACAGCCAAAAAATGACAGAGCAAACTCACACCGGCTACCACCACCAAAAGGATGATAGAGCAAAACACACTCACACAATCTGACATCGACAAAATGACAGACCCACCACCAAAAGGATAACGGAGCAAACTCACACTGGCTACTATCACTAAAATGATGATAGAGAAAAATACACTAGCACCATCTGACATCGATGAAATGACATACCCACCGCCAAAAGGATTACTGAGCAAACTCACACCAGCTACTACCACCAAAATGATGATAGAGCAAAACACACTCGCACAATCTGACATCGATGAAATGACAGACTCACCGCCAAAAGGATGTCTGAGCAAACTCACACCGGCTACTACCACCAAAAGAATGATAGAGCAAAACACACTTGCACAATCTGACATCGACAAAATCACAGACCCACCACCAAAAGGATAACTGAGTGAACTCACACCGGCTAATATCACAAAAAGGATGATAGAGAAAAACACACTCGCATAATCTGACATCGACGAAATGATAGACTCACCACCAAAAGGATGACATAGCTAACTCACACCAGTTACTTCCACCAAAAGGATGATAGAGCAAAACACACTCGCACAATCTGACATCGACAAAATGACAGACCCACCACCAAAAGGATAACGGAGCGAACTAACACCGGCTACTATCACCAAAAGATTGATAGAGCAAAACACACTTGCACAATCTGGCATCGATGAAATGACAGACCCACCACCAATAGGATTACTGATCAAACTCACACCAGCTACTACGACCAAAAGGATGATAGAGCAAAACACACTCGCACAATCTGACATCGACGAAATGACAGATCCACCACCAAAAGGATGACAGAGCAAACTCACACCGGCTACTACCACCAAAAGGATAACGGAGCAAACTCACACTGGTTACTATCACTAAAATGATGATAGAGCAAAATACACTCGCACCATCTGACATCGATGAAATGACAGACCCACCACCAAAAGGATTACTGAGCAAACTCACACCAGCTACTACCACCAAAAGCATTACTAAGCAAACTCACACCAGCTACTACCACCAAAATAATGATAGAGCAAAACACACTAGCACAATCTGACATCGATGAAATGACAGACTCACCGCCAAAAGGATGACCGAGCAAACTCACACCGACTACTACCACCTAAAGAATGATAGAGCAAAACAATCGCACAATTTGACATCGACGAAATGACAGACCCACCACAAAAAGGATGACGGAGCGAACTCACACCGGCTACTACCACCAAAAGGATGATAGAGCAAAACACACTTGCACAATCTGACATCGACAAAATCACAGAACCACCACCAAAAGGATAACGGAATGAACTCACACCGGCTAATATCACCAAAGGGATGATAGAGCAAAACACACTCGCACAATCTGACATCGACGAAATGATAGACTCACCACCAAAAGGATGACAGAGCTAACTCACATCGGTTACTTCCACCAAAAGGATGATAGAGCAAAACACACTCGCACAATCTAACATCGACAAAATGACAGACCCACCACCAAAAGGATAACGGAGCGAACTAACCCCGGCTACTATCACCAAAAGAATGATAGAGCAAAACAAACTTGCACAATCTAACATCGATGAAATGACAGACCCACCACCAAAAGGATAACGAAGCGAACTAACACCGGCTACTATCACCAAAAGGATGATAGAGCAAAACACACTCGCACAATCTGACATCAATGAAATGACAGACCCACCGCCAAAAGGATTACTGAGCAAACTCACACCAGTTAATACCACCCAAATGATGATAGAGCAAAACACACTCGCACAATCTGACATCGATGAAATGACAGACTCACCGCCAAAAGGATTACTGAACAAACTCACACCAGCTACTACCACCAAAAGGATTACTGAGCAAACACACACCAGCTACTACCACCAAAATAATGATAGAGCAAAACACACTCGTACAATCTGACATCGATGAAATGACAGACTCACCGCCAAAAGGATGACCGAGCAAACTCACACCGGCTACTACCACCAAAAGAATGATAGAGCAAAACAATCGCACAATCTTACATCGACGAAATGACAGACCCACCACCAAAAGGATGACGGAGCGAACTCACACCGGCTACTACCACCAAAAGGATGATAGAGCAAAACACACTTGCACAATCTGACATCGACAAAATCACAGAACCACCACCAAAAGGATAACGGAGTGAACTCACACCGGCTAATATCACCAAAAGGATGATAGAGCAAAACACACTCGCACAATCTGACATCGACGAAATGATAGACTCACCACCAAAAGGATGACAGAGCTAACTCACACCGGTTACTTCCACCAAAAGGATGATAGAGCAAAACACACTCGCACAATCTGACATCGACAAAATGACAGACCCACCACAAAAAGGATAACGGAGCGAACTAACACCGGCTACTATCACCAAAAGAATGATAGAGCAAAACACACTTGCACAATCTGACATCGATGAAATGACAGACCCACCACCAATAGGATTACTGATCAAACTCACACCAGCTACTACCACCCAAAGGATGATAGAGCAAAACACACTCGCACAATCTGACATCGACGAAACGACAGATCCACCACCATAAGGATGACAGAGCAAACTCACACCGGCTACTACCACCAAAAGGATGATCAAGCAAAATACTTGCATAATCTGACATCGATGAAATTACAGACCCACCACCAAAAAATGACGGAGCAAACTCACACCGGCTACTACCACCAAAAGGATGATAGAGCAAAACACACTCACACAATCTGACATCGATAAAATGACAGACCCACCAATAAAAGGATAACGGAGCAAACTCACACTGGCTACTATAACTAAAATGATGATAGAGAAAAATACACTAGCACCATCTGACATCGATGAAATGACAGACCCACCGCCAAAAGGATTACTGAGCAAACTCACACCAGCTACTACCACCAAAATGATGATGGAGCAAAACACACTCGCACAATCTGACATCGATGAAATGACAGACTCACCGCCAAAAGGATGTCTGAGCAAACTCACACCGGCTACTAGCACCAAAAGAATGATAGAGCAAAACAATCGTACAGTCTGACATCGACGAAATGACAAACCCACCACCAAAAGGATGACGGAGCAAACTCACACTGGCTACTACCACCAAAATGATGATAGAGCAAAACACACTTGCACAATCTGACATCGACAAAATCACAGACCCACCACCAAAAGGATAATGGAGTGAACTCACACTGGCTAATATCACCAAAAGGATGATAGAGAAAAACACACTCGCACAATCTGACATCGACGAAATGATAGACTCACCACCAAAAGGATGACAGAGCTAACTCACACCGGTTACTTCCACCAAAAGGATGATAGAGCAAAACACAATCGCACAATCTGACATAGACAAAATGACAGACCCACCACCAAAAGGATAACGGAGCGAACTAACACCGACTACTATCACCAAAAGAATGATAGAGCAAAACACACTTGCACAATCTGACATCGATGAAATGACAGACCCACCACCAATAGGATTACTGATCAAACTCACACCAGCTACTACCACCAAAAGGATGATAGAGCAAAACACACTCGCACAATCTGACATCGACGAAATGACAGATCCACCACCAAAAGGATGACAGAGCAAACTCACACCGGCTACTACCACCAAAAGGATGATCAAGCAAAATACTTGCACAATCTGACATCGATGAAATTACAGACCCACCACCAAAAAATGACGGAGCAAACTCACACCGGCTACTACCACCAAAAGGATGATAGAGCAAAACACACTCACACAATCTAACATCGACAAAATGACAGACCCACCACTAAAAGGATAACGGAGCAAACTCACACTGGCTACTATCACTAAAATGATGATAGAAAAAAATACACTAGCACCATCTGACATCGATGAAATGACAGACCCACCGCCAAAAGGATTACTGAGCAAACTCACACCAGCTACTACCACCAAAATGATGATGGAGCAAAACACACTCGCACAATCTGACATCGATGAAATGACAGACTCACCGCCAAAAGGATGTCTGAGCAAACTCACACCGGCTACTAGCACCAAAAGAATGATAGAGCAAAACAATTGTACAATCTGACATCGACGAAATGACAAACCCACCACCAAAAGGATGACGGAGCGAACTCACACTGGCTACTACCACCAAAAGGATGATAGAGCAAAACACACTTGCACAATCTGACATCGACAAAATCACATACCCACCACCAAAAGGATAACGAAGTGAACTCACACTGGCTAATATCACCAAAAGGATGATAGAGAAAAACACACTCGACAATCTGACATCGACGAAATGATAGACTCACCACCAAAAGGGTGACAGAGCTAACTCACACCGGTTACTTCTACCAAAAGGATGATAGAGCAAAACACACTCGCACAATCTGACATAGAAAAAATGACAGACCCACCACCAAAAGGATAACGGAGCGAACTAACACCAACTACTATCACCAAAAGAATGATAGAGCAAAACACACTTGCACAATCTGACATCGATGAAATGACAAACCCACCACCAATAGGATTACTGATCAAACTCACGCCAGCTACTACCACCAAAAGGATGATAGAGCAAAACACACTCGCACAATCTGACATCGACGAAATGACAGATCCACCACCAAAAGGATGACAGAGCAAACTCACACCGGCTACTACCATCAAAAGGATGATCAAGCAAAATACTTGCACAATCTGACATCGATGAAATTACAGACCCACCACCAAAAAATGACGGAGCAAACTCACACCGGCTACTACCACCAAAAGGATGATAGAGCAAAACACACTCACACAATCTGACATCGACAAAATGACAGACCCACCACCAAAAGGATAACGGAGCAAACTCACACTGGCTACTATCACTAAAATGATGATAGAGCAATACACACTCGCACAATCTGACATCGACGAAATGATAGACTCACCACCAAAAGGATGACAGAGCTAACTCTCACCGGTTGCTTCCACCAAAAGGATGATAGAGCAAAACACACTCGCACAATCTGACATCGACAAAATGACAGACCCACCACCAAAAATATAACGGAGCGAACTAACACCGGCTACTATCACCAAAAGGATAATAGAGCAAAACACACTCGCACAATCTGACATCAATGATATGACAGACCCACGACCAAAAGGATTACTGTTCAAACTCACACCAGCTACTACCACCAAAAGGATGATATAGCAAATCACACTCGCACAATCTGAAATCAACGAAATGACAGATCCACCACCAAAAGGATGAGGGAGCAAACTCACACCGGCTACTACCACCAAAAGGATGATCAAGCAAAACACTTGCACAATCTGACATCGTTGAAATTACAGACCCACCACCAAAATAATGACGGAGCAAACTCACACCGACTACTACCACCAAAAGGATGATAGAGCAAACCACACTCACACAATCTGACATCTACAAAATGACAGACCCACCACCAAAAGGATAACGAAGCAAACTCACACTGGCTACTATTACTAAAATTATGATAGAGCAAAATACACTCGCACCATCTGACATCGATGAAATGACAGACCCACCACCAAAAGGATTACTGAGCAAACTCACACCAGCTACTACCACCAAAAGGATTACTGAGAAACTCACACCAGCTACTACCACCAAAATAATGATAGAGCAAAACACACTCGCACAATCTGACATCGATGAAATGACAGACCCATCGCCAAAAGGATTACTGAGCAAACTCACACCAGATACTACCACCAAAATGATGATGGAGCAAAACACACTCGCACAATCTGACATCGATGAAATGACAGACTCACCGCCAAAAGGATGTCTGAGCAAACTCACACCGGCTACTTCCACTAAAAGAATGATAGAGCAAAACAATCGCACAATCTGACATCGACAAAATGACAGACCCACCACCAAAAGGATGACGGAGCGAACGCACACCGGCTACTACCACCAAAAGGATGATAGAGCAAAACACACTTGCACAATCTGACATCGACAAAATCACAGACCCACCACCAAAAGGATAACGGAGTGAACTCACACCGGCTAATATCACCAAAAGGATGATAGAGCAATACACACTCGCACAATCTGACATCGACGAAATGATAGACTCACCACCAAAAAGGATGACAGAGCTAACTCCCACCGGTTACTTCCACCAAAAGGATGATAGAGCAAAACACACTCGCACAATCTGACATCGACAAAATGACAGACCCACCACCAAAAATATAACGGAGCAAACTCACACCGGCTACTATCACGAAAATGATGATAGAGAAAAATACACTAGCACCATTTGACATCGATGAAATGACAGACCCACCGCCAAAAGGATTACTGAGCAAACTCACACCAGCTACTACCACCAAATTGATGATAGAGAAAAACACACTCGCACAATCTGACATCGAAGAAATGACAGACTCACCGCCAAAAGGATGACTGAGCAAACTCATACCGGCTACTACCACCAAAAGGATGATCAAGCAAAACACTTGCACAATCTGACATCGTTGAAATTACAGACCCACCACCAAAAGGATAACGAAGCAAACTCACACTGGCCACTATTTCTAAAATGATGATAGAGCAAAATACACTCGCACCATCTGACATCGATGAAATGACAGACCCACCACCAAAAGGATTACTGAGCAAACTCACACCAGCTACTACCACCAAAAGGATTACTGAGAAACTCACACCAGCTACTACCACCAAAATAATGATAGAGCAAAACACACTCGCACAATCTGACATCGATGAAATGACAGACCCACCGCCAAAAGGATTACTGAGCAAACTCACACCAGATACTACCACCAAAATAATGATGGAGCAAAACACACTCGCACAATCTGACATCGATGAAATGACAGACTCACCGCCCAAAGGATGTCTGAGCAAACTCACACCGGCTACTACCACTAAAAGAATGATAGAGCAAAACAATCGCACAATCTGACATCGACGAAATGACAGACCCAACACCAAAAGGATGACGGAGCAAACGCACACCGGCTACTACCACCAAAAGGATGATAGAGCAAAACACACTTGCACAATCTGACATCGACAAAATCACAGACCCACCACCAAAAGGATAACGGAGTGAACTCACACCGGCTAAGATCACCAAAAGGATGATAGAGCAATACACACTCGCACAATCTGACATCGACGAAATGATAGACTCACCACCAAAAGGATGACAGAGCTAACTCCCACCGGTTACTTCCACCAAAAGGATGATAGAGCAAAACACACTCGCACAATCTGACATCGACAAAATGACGGACCCACCACCAAAAATATAACGGAGCGAACTAACACCGGCTACTATCACCAAAAGGATAATAGAGCAAAACACACTCGCACAATCTGACATCGATGAAATGACAGACCCACGACCAAAAGGATTACTGTTCAAACTCACACCAGCTACTACCACCAAAAGGATGATATAGCAAATCACACTCGCACAATCTGACATCGACGAAATGACGGATCCACCACCAAAAGGATGAGGGATCAAACTCACACCGGCTACTACCACCAAAAGGATGATCAAGCAAAATACTTGCACAATCTGACATCGATGAAATTACAGACCCACCACCAAAAAATGATGTAGCAAACTCACACCGGCTACTACCACCAAAAGGATGATAGAGCAAAACACACTCACACAATCTAACATCGACAAAATGACAGACCCACCACTAAAAGGATAACGGAGCAAACTCACACTGGCTACTATCACTAAAATGATGATAGAAAAAAATACACTAGCACCATCTGACATCGATGAAATGACAGACCCACCGCCAAAAGGATTACTGAGCAAACTCACACCAGCTACTACCACCAAAATGATGATGGAGCAAAACACACTCGCACAATCTGACATCGATGAAATGACAGACTCACCGCCAAAAGGATGTCTGAGCAAACTCACACCGGCTACTAGCACCAAAAGAATGATAGAGCAAAACAATTGTACAATCTGACATCGACGAAATGACAAACCCACCACCAAAAGGATGACGGAGCGAACTCACACTGGTTACTACCACCAAAAGGATGATAGAGCAAAACACACTTGCACAATCTGACATCGACAAAATCACATACCCACCACCAAAAGGATAACGAAGTGAACTCACACTGGCTAATATCACCAAAAGGATGATAGAGAAAAACACACTCGACAATCTGACATCGACGAAATGATAGACTCACCACCAAAAGGGTGACAGAGCTAACTCACACCGGTTACTTCCACCAAAAGGATGATAGAGCAAAACACACTCGCACAATCTGACATAGAAAAAATGACAGACCCACCACCAAAAGGATAACGGAGCGAACTAACACCAACTACTATCACCAAAAGAATGATAGAGCAAAACACACTTGCACAATCTGACATCGATGAAATGACAAACCCACCACCAATAGGATTACTGATCAAACTCACGCCAGCTACTACCACCAAAAGGATGATAGAGCAAAACACACTCGCACAATCTGACATCGACGAAATGACAGATCCACCACCAAAAGGATGACAGAGCAAACTCACACCGGCTACTACCACCAAAAGGATGATCAAGCAAAATACTTGCACAATCTGACATCGATGAAATTACAGACCCACCACCAAAAAATGACGGAGCAAACTCACACCGGCTACTACCACCAAAAGGATGATAGAGCAAAACACACTCACACAATCTGACATCGACAAAATGACAGACCCACCACCAAAAGGATAACGGAGCAAACTCACACTGGCTACTATCACTAAAATGATGATAGAGCAATACACACTCGCACAATCTGACATCGATGAAATGATAGACTCACCACCAAAAGGATGACAGAGCTAACTCTCACCGGTTGCTTCCACCAAAAGGATGATAGAGCAAAACACACTCGCACAATCTGACATCGACAAAATGACAGACCCACCACCAAAAATATAACGGAGCGAACTAACACCGGCTACTATCACCAAAAGGATAATAGAGCAAAACACACTCGCACAATCTGACATCAATGATATGACAGACCCACGACCAAAAGGATTACTGTTCAAACTCACACCAGCTACTACCACCAAAAGGATGATATAGCAAATCACACTCGCACAATCTGAAATCAACGAAATGACAGATCCACCATCAAAAGGATGAGGGAGCAAACTCACACCGGCTACTACCACCAAAAGGATGATCAAGCAAAACACTTGCACAATCTGACATCGTTGAAATTACAGACCCACCACCAAAATAATGACGGAGCAAACTCACACCGGCTACTACAACCAAAAGGATGATAGAGCAAACCACACTCACACAATCTGACATCTACAAAATGACAGACCCACCACCAAAAGGATAACGAAGCAAACTCACACTGGCTACTATTACTAAAATGATGATAGAGCAAAATACACTCGCACCATCTGACATCGATGAAATGACAGACCCACCACCAAAAGGATTACTGAGCAAACTCACACCAGCTACTACCACCAAAAGGATTACTGAGAAACTCACACCAGCTACTACCACCAAAATAATGATAGAGCAAAACACACTCGCACAATCTGACATCGATGAAATGACAGACCCATCGCCAAAAGGATTACTGAGCAAACTCACACCAGCTACTACCACCAAAATGATTATGGAGCAAAACACACTCGCACAATCTGACATCGATGAAATGACAGACTCACCGCCAAAAGGATGTCTGAGCAAACTCACACCGGCTACTTCCACTAAAAGAATGATAGAGCAAAACAATCGCACAATCTGACATCGACGAAATGACAAACCCACCACCAAAAGGATGACGGAGCGAACGCACACCGGCTACTACCACCAAAAGGATGATAGAGCAAAACACACTTGCACAATCTGACATCGACAAAATCACAGACCCACCACCAAAAGGATAACGGAGTGAACTCACACCGGCTAATATCACCAAAAGGATGATAGAGCAATACACACTCGCACAATCTGACATCGACGAAATGATAGACTCACCACCAAAAAGGATGACAGAGCTAACTCCCACCGGTTACTTCCACCAAAAGGATGATAGAGCAAAACACACTCGCACAATCTGACATCGACAAAATGACAGACCCACCACCAAAAATATAACGGAGCAAACTCACACCGGCTACTATCACGAAAATGATGATAGAGAAAAATACACTAGCACCATTTGACATCGATGAAATGACAGACCCACCGCCAAAAGGATTACTGAGCAAACTCACACCAGCTACTACCACCAAATTGATGATAGAGAAAAACACACTCGCACAATCTGACATCGATGAAATGACAGACTCACCGCCAAAAGGATGACTGAGCAAACTCATACCGGCTACTACCACCAAAAGGATGATCAAGCAAAACACTTGCACAATCTGACATCGTTGAAATTACAGACCCACCACCAAAATAATGACGGAGCAAACTCACACAGGCTACTACCACCAAAAGGATGATAGAGCAAACCACACTCACACAATCTGACATCTACAAAATGACAGACCCACCACCAAAAGGATAACGAAGCAAACTCACACTAGCCACTATTACTAAAATGATGATAGAGCAAAATACACTCGCACCATCTGACATCGATGAACTGACAGACCCACCACCAAAAGGATTACTGAGCAAACTCACACCAGCTACTACCACCAAAAGGATTACTGAGAAACTCACACCAGCTACTACCACCAAAATAATGATAGAGCAAAACACACTCGCACAATCTGACATCGATGAAATGACAGACCCACCGCCAAAAGGATTACTGAGCAAACTCACACCAGATACTACCACCAAAATAATGATGGAGCAAAACACATTCGCACAATCTGACATCGATGAAATGACATACTCACCGCCAAAAGGATGTCTGAGCAAACTCACACCGGCTACTACCACTAAAAGAATGATAGAGCAAAACAATCACACAATCTGACATCGACGAAATGACATACCCACCACCAAAAGGATGACGGAGCGAACGCACACCGGCTACTACCACCAAAAGGATGATAGAGCAAAACACACTTGCACAATCTGACATCGACAAAATCACAGACCCACCACCAAAAGGATAACGGAGTGAACTCACACCGGCTAATATCACCAAAAGGATGATAGAGCAATACACACTCGCACAATCTGACATCGACGAAATGATAGACTCACCAACAAAAGGATGACAGAGCTAACTCCCACCGGTTACTTCCACCAAAAGGATGATAGAGCAAAACACACTCGCACAATCTGACATCGACAAAATGACAGACCCACCACCAAAAATATAATGGAGCGAACTAACACCGGCTACTATCACCAAAAGGATAATAGAGCAAAACACACTCGCACAATCTGACATCGATGAAATGACAGACCCACGACCAAAAGGATTACTGTTCAAACTCACACCAGCTACTACCACCAAAAGGATGATATAGCAAATCACACTCGCACAATCTGACATCGACGAAATGACAGATCCACCACCAAAAGGATGAGGGAGCAAACTCACACCGGCTACTACCACCAAAAGGATGATCAAGCAAAACACTTGCACAATCTGACATCGTTGAAATTACAGACCCACCACCAAAATAATGACGGAGCAAACTCACACCGGCTACTACCACCAAAAGAATGATAGAGCAAACCACACTCACACAATCTGACATCTACAAAATGACAGACCCACCACCAAAAGGATAACGAAGCAAACTCACACTGGCTACTATTACTAAAATGATGATAGAGCAAAATACACTCGCACCATCTGACATCGATGAAATGACAGACCCACCACCAAAAGGATTACTGAGCAAACTCACACCAGCTACTACCACCAAAAGGATTACTGAGAAACTCACACCAGCTACTACCACCAAAATAATGATAGAGCAAAACACACTCGCACAATCTGACATCGATGAAATGACAGACCCACCGCCAAAAGGATTACTGAGCAAACTCACACCAGATACTACCACCAAAATAATGATGGAGCAAAACACACTCGCACAATCTGACATCGATGAAATGACATACTCACCGCCAAAAGGATGTCTGAGCAAACTCACACCGGCTACTACCACTAAAAGAATGATAGAGCAAAACAATCGCACAATCTGACATCGACGAAATGACAGACCCACCACCAAAAGGATGACGGAGCGAACGCACACCGGCTACTACCACCAAAAGGATGATAGAGCAAAACACACTTGCACAATCTGACATCGACAAAATCACAGACCCACCACCAAAAGGATAACGGAGTGAACTCACACCGGCTAATATCACCAAAAGGATGATAGAGCAATACACACTCGCACAATCTGACATCGACGAAATGATAGACTCACCACCAAAAGGATGACAGAGCTAACTCCCACCGGTTACTTCCACCAAAAGGATGATAGAGCAAAACACACTCGCACAATCTGACATCGACAAAATGACAGACCCACCACCAAAAATATAACGGAGCGAACTAACACCGGCTACTATCACCAAAAGGATAATAGAGCAAAACACACTCGCACAATCTGACATCGATGAAATGACAGACCCACGACCAAAAGGATTACTGTTCAAACTCACACCAGCTACTACCACCAAAAGGATGATATAGCAAATCACACTCGCACAATCTGACATCGACGAAATGACAGATCCACCACCAAAAGGATGAGGGAGCAAACTCACACCGGCTACTACCACCAAAAGGATGATCAAGCAAAACACTTTCACAATCTGACATCGTTGAAATTACAGACCCACCACCAAAATAATGACGGAGCAAACTCACACCGGCTACTACCACCAAAAGAATGATAGAGCAAACCACACTCACACAATCTGACATCTACAAAATGACAGACCCACCACCAAAAGGATAACGAAGCAAACTCACACTGGCTACTATTACTAAAATGATGATAGAGCAAAATACACTCGCACCATCTGACATCG